>JAQFVV010006289.1:2617754-3197006 GCA_028023455.1 Epiperipatus broadwayi
CTCATTTAAAAATACTGGCATGATTTGTTGTTAGAAAAGAAAAGACTTAATAATGGTTGAGGAAAACTAAAAATTTAAAGAAACAAAGGAATCATGAAAATTGACAGCAATGAAAAAAGAAAGTTAATTTGGTCAAATTAAAAATAAAAAAAGACACAACAAATACGTTAAATCTGCAATTAAAAGAAAGTATAAATCTTTCTTTATTAAAATTCATCAATCCAAAAAAAAAAGGAAATCAATAAAGTAAAAAAGAAAAAAATATATTTAAACATTAAAAAAAGATAAGTTTATTTTGTATTGCAGAAAAATAATTTGTAAGGCAAAATAACTTAGGTGTTAAGCCAATGCCTTTAGGCAAAGAAATGTAAAATTAATTGGAATTCGAAAACACATAGCCAGATAATTAAAAACGGTCTTCTACTGCCAAAAAGAATAGCCAATGAGCTGGGGGAAATGGCACGAACGTGGACGAAAACATACTACCAACACCAATTAAAGCAGGCGTCATGTAAAGAGAATCCATTCTGATAAGCAGAAAGTATAAATAGCTTGAAAAATTTGGATTATCAGACAGAGAGAATAATTTTTATTATTATCGTCGGTTAAGTAGTTTTTCTTTTGAGAAGTCATATTGAATAAAACAAGCAGAGAAAGTACAAAATATTTGGAAAATTCGGATTATCAGAGAGTGTTTATTTTTATCAGTTTTACTAAGTAAAGCAAGACAGAAAAATCAAAACTTAACCATGAAAAAACAATATAACATGGGCGGTTGACCTGCATTTTTCTCTTCATCCACAATCATGAAGTAAGCTCCAGCCTGTCTACTGTGCCATTCATTAAGCCCCATGGGTATTGAAAGAGAACAACAAGTAATAAGGTAAGAATTAAAAAAATAGTAGCAATTCAATTATTAATGCTATGATAAAAATTTTAATAAAAGAAAAAAATTAATGGAGAAATACGAAAACGTTAATTGTATTCTATATTTCAAAGTATAAATGAAACTGCTAATGAATTTATGTATAAAAATATACGTTTGCAGCAGACCAAGTAAATATTTATGTTAGAATAATTAAATGCTGTATAAATCATAAATGCTTCAACTGCATATTACTTCTATCTGGATAATATAATAAAGTTTATGTGTATGAATATACCTCTATATTTGACTAAATTATAAATGCTTCAACTGCATATTACTTCTATCTGGATAATATAATAAAGTTTATGTGTATGAATATACCTCTATATTTGACTAAATTATAAATGCTTACCTGCATATTGAATAAAATTGCAAATGCTTAATACTTACCTGAATGTTGATTTTGTGGGAGTAATTTAAACCACATTACTGGATTTAATAAATTTAATGAAATACTAATGGACTGCAAATAAAATAACTTAAGGTTAACTGGAACACTGAATTAGACACAAAATGTAAATTGTTAAAGAACTTGCATTCTCTAATTCCTATTGTACTATTATTGAATGTATACTAAGATACACAGTGGACTGCAAATAAAATATTTGTTAAATTAAGTGGAACTCTGCATCAGATGCTATCAGTTGTCTTCATTACTCTCTCTGTTATCTCAATATGACACATTCCTCTCTGTGAATTAATTATATAACTAAAGATGTAAGTTGTTAAAAGAACTATGAAAGGACTTTATTATACTCTCAACAAGTTACATTCTTTAAGTCATACTGAAGTATACCAAAGAAACCCAATGGACCAGAAATGAATAAAACAATGAATCTTCACATGGATATGAAGGAACTTTATTAGAAGAACTTGCAAATTAATTTGTTAAATAAATTTATTGTTACTTAAAATTAATCTTAGTTATCCAGTTGTTCAATTCTATTTTGTTTTTGTTGCATCACTCATCATTCATTGCACTTGTTCATGAGAATCTCATGCCTCCTGAGCTATGTCTGGCATAACTAGACCTAGGTAAGTCAGGTTGTAGTGAGATGGAACTCTAGTGGCGCCGTTTGGAAAACCAAACATATAAATGTCTAGATGCTTCCAGCCTCTATGGTGCTACATCCTCTGATGAGCAGGAAATATTGTTGTAGGGGGGGGGTTAACATCTGCATTGGGTAATGCCAATTGATAGTTCCTTCCTGCAACATGCTCATCAGGAAATTGTTACAACTGAAGTAATAAAAGGGTTGTATGGTGGTCCGGTTACATTTGTCACCCTACTGTGAGGCCTTATCTAGCTAGCCTATCCATAGGCATAAGCAGATCATGATTCTGTGATATGAACAGTGCATATGATGCAGTGATGTGATTTATTCAAAAAGGGTGGAAAAATAAAATTTTAAAAGAAAAACAACATAAAAATGAATGGCATAAATGGTAGATAAAGAATAAAACAGGCATAACAAAGACTTGGAGTTAAATCATGGTATGGATGGAGAGAGAAGCTTACTAAGCCAGAAAACAAAGAAAAAATGGTGAACATAGAATTTCAGGAAACAGAAAAGATAGCCATGTTAAGGCAGCTAATAGAAATGGTGAAAGAACAAAGAGAAGAAAACCATAAACAAAGAGAAGAAGACAACAAGAAAAGAGGGGAATGAGAGAAGAAGACAACAAGAAAAGAGAGAAACAAAGAGAAGAAGACTGTAAACAAAGAGAAGAAGAGTGTAGACAAAAAGATAAACAAAGAGAAGAAGAATGTAGACAAAGAGATAAACAAAGAGAAGAAGAATGTAGACAAAGAGATAAACAAAGAGAAGAAGAATGTAGACAAAGAGATAAACAAAGAGAAGAGTATAAAAAACAAATCAGAGAAATAATTGAAACCCAAAATGAAAAGTTCAACCAGTTAATAAAAGAAATAACTCAGTCTAAAAAATTGGATGAGGAAGAAACTTTAGAATTTCCAACCAAAGATATTTTAAAGGAATCACAAATTGAATATCCTATTACTGATGAAGCAAAATTTGAGATTGTTAAAAAGGAAGAAATTGAAATTACAAAGGGTGATCTTGAAATTGTCAGTCCACCTTCAGGAAAACTTCTGATTGTGGAATATACCTCTAAAATTGAAAAGAAAGAAGCAGTATATACAGAAGCTGAGACTGAAATAGTATCAAACACAGTAAAAGAGTTTCAAATGGATGAAAATGAATCTAATAAAGCAAAATTAAAATCTTCTGATCTTCAAGAAGATGAAAAACATGAAAATGAACATAATCAAAAACTTAATTCTCATATAACTAAGGAACTGTCCAATATAGAAGAAAATGTTTCAGAAAAATTGTCTGATATATGCTATGAAATAGTAACAGAGATAGAGAAAGAAACCATAAATTGGAAAGAAAAGTGTGTTAGTCCTCAGCCATATATAAAAATTATAAACAAAAGCTCAATAAACTCAAATCAGAAATTGAGTACAGAAAAAAATATATAAAGACAGTTATTAAAAATATACTTGCTGATGCAGGAAAAGACACCAAAAAGGAATCTGAAAACTCAGGATTTATAAGTGTGAAAAAAATTAAGCAACAAGAAACTTATATAAATACAAAAAAAATAATTACTATGACAGAAGAACCATTTAAAAATAAACTTTTATGTATTTCTAAAAATGAAGTACCACCATGGAAGAGGAACAGGAGAAAATCCACAGATGGTGTTCATGGTCCATATCGGACCCATGTAGTTAGAAGATCAAACAGTAACAAGGATCTCCAAAGAAAATATGGAAGTGAAGAAGCAAGCCACCACAGTGATGTTGAGCATGATAAATTCCCAACAAAAAGATGATCCAGAAGTATGTCACCTCATAATACAGAAGAGGACTATAGGAGAACTGATCATGATCCTCAGTCTCCCAAACCAGGCTGTAGTTACAATACAGAACAATAAAATAAAGATAGCTGATGGAAAAAGTTTGTGAGTGTGATGTAGTGATGCATGGACTTGTGTTTTTCATGTTGAGGTGGGTGGATGATTGAGCAGAGCTGCTTGGATGCATTGTGTTTATGATGCTCCAAAGTATATGCTCGGCACTATCCAGACCTGGATGTTGTGCTCTGAGAGTAGTCCAGCAATGTGTATATATGGGCCTCATGTATAGGCCTTGGTCTCATGAATAGACCAAATGATAGCCCCTAAGACTCACAGAAGTTGAGCAGGGTTGGCTGAGTGCCAAATTGTGTTTTTTTTCCTCTGGCTCCTACTCTTAGTTGGATGATCCTTCTAGGTACAAGAGAGGTAGTGCTTAAAAATGAGATATTTTCTCGTGATGTCATGGGGCAGTGCATACTAGTAGTTTGTGCTTGGCCATCTACTTATCCTGGCATTGGAGGCTACAGTTCATGTATTCACTTTTCCAGCTCATCTTACCTATTTCATCAGCACATCTAAAACCAGAAGAGATGCAGTAATGAGAGATGATGTGTATAATATGTGGAATAAAATCGTACTTCCAGGCGATTTCATCCCAAAATTTGGTGGGGGGTAATGAAACAGGTATACTGTTCCATGCATATATATTCAAAAGATCCCCCCCCCTCATTTAAAAATACTGGCATGATTTGTTGTTAGAAAAGAAAAGACTTAATAATGGTTGAGGAAAACTAAAAATTTAAAGAAACAAAGGAATCATGAAAATTGACAGCAATGAAAAAAGAAAGTTAATTTGGTCAAATTAAAAATAAAAAAAGACACAACAAATACGTTAAATCTGCAATTAAAAGAAAGTATAAATCTTTCTTTATTAAAATTCATCAATCCAAAAAAAAAGGAAATCAATAAAGTAAAAAAGAAAAAAATATATTTAAACATTAAAAAAAGATAAGTTTATTTTGTATTGCAGAAAAATAATTTGTAAGGCAAAATAACTTAGGTGTTAAGCCAATGCCTTTAGGCAAAGAAATGTAAAATTAATTGGAATTCGAAAACACATAGCCAGATAATTAAAAACGGTCTTCTACTGCCAAAAAGAATAGCCAATGAGCTGGGGGAAATGGCACGAACGTGGATGAAAACATACTACCAACACCAATTAAAGCAGGCATCATGTAAAGAGAATCCATTCTGATAAGCAGAAAGTATAAATAGCTTGAAAAATTTGGATTATCAGACAGAGAGAATAATTTTTATTATTATCGTCGGTTAAGTAGTTTTTCTTTTGAGAAGTCATATTGAATAAAACAAGCAGAGAAAGTACAAAATATTTGGAAAATTCGGATTATCAGAGAGTGTTTATTTTTATCAGTTTTACTAAGTAAAGCAAGACAGAAAAATCAAAACTTAACCATGAAAAAACAATATAACATGGGCGGTTGACCTGCGTTTTTCTCTTCATCCACAATCATGAAGTAAGCTCCAGCCTGTCTACTGTGCCATTCATTAAGCCCCATGGGTATTGAAAGAGAACAACAAGTAATAAGGTAAGAATTAAAAAATAGTAGCAATTCAATTATTAATGCTATGATAAAAATTTTAATAAAAGAAAAAAATTAATGGAGAAATACGAAAACGTTAATTGTATTCTATATTTCAAAGTATAAATGAAACTGCTAATGAATTTATGTATAAAAATATACGTTTGCAGCAGACCAAGTAAATATTTATGTTAGAATAATTAAATGCTGTATAAATCATAAATGCTTCAACTGCATATTACTTCTATCTGGATAATATAATAAAGTTTATGTGTATGAATATACCTCTATATTTGACTAAATTATAAATGCTTCAACTGCATATTACTTCTATCTGGATAATATAATAAAGTTTATGTGTATGAATATACCTCTATATTTGACTAAATTATAAATGCTTCAACTGCATATTACTTCTATCTGGATAATATAATAAAGTTTATGTGTATGAATATACCTCTATATTTGACTAAATTATAAATGCTTCAACTGCATATTACTTCTATCTGGATAATATAATAAAGTTTATGTGTATGAATATACCTCTATATTTGACTAAATTATAAATGCTTCAACTGCATATTACTTCTATCTGGATAATATAATAAAGTTTATGTGTATGAATATACCTCTATATTTGACTAAATTATAAATGCTTACCTGCATATTGAATAAAATTGCAAATGCTTAATACTTACCTGAATGTTGATTTTGTGGGAGTAATTTAAACCACATTACTGGATTTAATAAATTTAATGAAATACTAATGGACTGCAAATAAAATAACTTAAGGTTAACTGGAACTCTGAATTAGACACAAAATGTAAATTGTTAAAGAACTTGCATTCTCTAATTCCTATTGTACTATTATTGAATGTATACTAAGATACACAGTGGACTGCAAATAAAATATTTGTTAAATTAAGTGGAACTCTGCATCAGATGCTATCAGTTGTCTTCATTACTCTCTCTGTTATCTCAATATGACACATTTCTCTCTGTGAATTAATTATATAACTAAAGATGTAAGTTGTTAAAAGAACTATGAAAGGACTTTATTATACTCTCAACAAGTTACATTCTTTAAGTCATACTGAAGTATACCAAAGAAACCCAATGGACCAGAAATGAATAAAACAATGAATCTTCACATGGATATGAAGGAACTTTATTAGAAGAACTTGCAAATTAATTTGTTAAATAAATTTATTGTTACTTAAAATTAATCTTAGTTATCCAGTTGTTCAATTCTATTTTGTTTTTGTTGCATCACTCATCATTCATTGCACTTGTTCATGAGAATCTCATGCCTCCTGAGCTACGTCTGGCATAACTAGACCTAGGTAAGTCAGGTTGTAGTGAGATGGAACTCTAGTGGTGCCGTTTGGAAAACCAAACATATAAATGTCTAGATGCTTCCAGCCTCTATGGTGCTACATCCTCTGATGAGCAGGAAATATTGTTGTAGGGGGGGTTAACATCTGCATTGGGGAATGCCAATCAATTGTTCCTTCCTGCAACATGCTCATCAGGAAATTGTTACAACTGAAGTAATAAAAGAGTTGTATGGTGGTCCGGTTACAATATATATGAAGTAAAACTTATAATCATCAGATTTGTTATTCTTTTGTTTTTTATATATAAAACACTAAGAGACCATTTGTGTAGAGATCAATAGTGAAATAATCCTGGTATTTATACAATTATACATGCTTTCTAAAACTACTTTCTGATGTTTTAATAAAATCACAAATATTTTTTTATTGATAAACTAATATATAATACAGATATACTATATAAACAATTCATTAAATCATGAGTAAAGAATCTTCAATCCTTAGGTTATATCAAGTCATCAAAAGCTCTTTATTTTTCCCTCAAACATTTTCAAAAATGTATATAAAATGGACCAGTATATATCGTCTATTTAAACATAGACATAGTGCAAATATTAAATTAAGAGTTAAGTAAAATAAAATATTTATTTTTTTAACTAAATCTTTTTCTTTCATCATTCTTTATTATATCTTTTATTTTGTCAGAGATGAAATATTGTGACATATTTTCTATATTGGGTGATCTATCTGAGAACATTTTGTTTGTTTTTATAGTGATATTTGCAGATAAATGTATAGCTAACAAAAATAAAACTTGAATTTTATTTCATTTTATTATTATTATTATTATTTTGTATTTTTTTTTTTTTTATTAGAATGGCTACATGGAGTAAGATAAAAAAAATGCCACAGAAACATTTGCATTTTAAAAGAAATGGATCAACACATTTTTTTTATAGAAAGAAATAACAAATTGATGTGCCCAATATGTCAGAAAAGTATTTCAGTTAATAAAAAAACATTACTAAGGAACATTACTTATTAAAATATTCTGTCTACAACAACAACAACAACAACAAAAAAAAAATCAGAAAATTTTGTAAAATCAAGTTAATTTTACAAAAAGCAGAAAATTCAAAAACAGTTTCTGAAAGAAAGTTTATTAAAGACTGCATCCTAGTTGATGTAGAATTAACCTGACCAGAACATAAAAAGAAAGTTGTGAATATAAATATGTCACAAAGATAGGTTGAAGATGAATTGAAAAAATTGTCATTAAATATGGAAAAGTCATTAATAATAATAATGTTACTTTATTTTTAATTCACCAAAAATTTATAGTCCTTGTTTAAAAAGGGAATGTTGAAATTGGCCTGCCAGATAAAACGATTGTACTTTCATAATAAAGATTTGATTGGTGGTTGGTAGTCATAAGCGCTTGAGAAATTTGCACTATCTCAATTTAATTTCAATATCGACTGCACTTTATAAAATAATATTATTTACATATATTGCTGCAAAGTTATAACATCGAGAAACTACTGTGTAGTAAATCGAAAGATTTCACGCTGTATGTTTATAATTTGAACTTAGTGAATTAAGTGTGATGATATTTAAGATTCATGCTTTCAGATATAAGTACATTAGATTGGCTTGGATATATAGAAAGACAAGTAAAGAAGAGAGTGGAACCGCTCTTTTCTTGTTAAATTCTCTGTCCCAGTGCTTAAGATTTGATTGGCTGTTGGTAGTCATAAGCGCTTGAGAAATTTGCACTCTCTCAATTTAATTTCAATATTGACTGCACTTTATAAAATAATATTATTTACATATATTGCTGCAAAGTTATAACATCGAAAAACTACTGTGTAGTAAATCGAAAGATTTCATGCTGTATGTTTATAATTTGAACTCAGTGAATTAAGTGTGATGATATTTAAGATTCACACTTTCAGATATAAGTACTTCGGACTAGTTTGGATATATAGAAAGACAAGTAAAGAAGAGAGTGGAACTGCTCTTTTCTTGTTAAATTCTCTGAACCAGTGCTTAAGATTTGATTGGCTGTTGGTAGTCATAAGCGCTTGAGAAATTTGCACTCTCAATTTAATTTCAATAATTAGAGATAAATTAATTAAGTTTTTGATCAAATATAGTAAGCTAATTTTTAAATCAAAAACTGTATATGGCTCACAAATGTCCTTGCTAGATAAAAGGTTCTCCACACTTAAATTAAATCAACAGTTTCTAATATATTTTAAAAATGAGATCTAAACTGTTTATATTATAATGAATAGAACAAAACTAAAAAAAAGCTAAGGAAAAAATTAAAAATACAAAGTTTACTACTACTACTACTAATATTCTAAATTCTCTGTATTCCATGCAGAAAGTCTAACAGTAGAGTATTATATGATTACACTTTTATGTATGAAATCATCAAATAATAGCTTAATTGCATATATGTAACTAAAATAGAACACCATAATTAAGTTATTAAAAAAAAACAATATTTTTCTAAAACGTTTTAAAAATTAAAGTTATGCAATTCTATGCTATTATTTGTAAATAAATATTTACAAATTTAGCAATATATATTATCACATATGATTTTGTTACAAAAAAATGCTTTGACATACAGTTTCCATAATAAAATCAAGACTTTATAATGGATTATAAATAATACAACAAACATGGGGGAATATTACTGGCTAAAATTATGTGTGCGTGCATTATGTTTTAGAAGTTTTGTTGCTTTAATTGAAATGTCTAACAATTTTGTTATGGTTTGTAAAGTTTGCTTATCAATTTAGTTTATTTTTGATTAACATATTCTATTATAATTTTAGTCAGAAGCAAACAAAATAAAATTCAGAATTATTTAACTATTAAAAATTAAATAAGTTTTCCAATGAGAAAATGAGGAAAAAGCATGTAAAGAATATAAAAGATTATAAATTAATTTTATATTTATAATATTATTTTTTAAATTTTTGTATTGGATAGTAACTTTTTAATAAAAACTTGTAATGGATTATTTCTAAAAACATTATATTTTATTATATGTTAAACTGAAAAATATTTTAAAACAGAAAATATATTTTTTTTAGCATTCTCATTGCATCTCTGTATATAAAATGTGTGTGCGTGTTTGTGTGTATGTAAAATATTGCTAATCTCGCTTTCTATATAATTTAAATGTTTATATTATCCAAATAAATTTTTTGAAAAGATCGTTTAACGTTTAAAACCAACAAACTTTGGGATAATTAGAATTTACTTAAATAACGTTTTTATTTTATTTTAAACACACACTATAAAAAATAAAAATCAATATTTCATTATTTTCTTTATAAATATGGCCCATTTATTTCAATATCTTTAAAAAAATCATTTAACACACTTTTCTTCTTTTCTAATCTTGGTTATTTTATTTTATGAAGCTTTTTTAAAATTAATTTTTCAACTTATCAACCATATTTTATGGTCATAGGCAAGAATTGTTTTTATAAAATATATATACACAACTATCTGTCAATCCTTGACAATAACCATAAAATATAGTTAAAACTTTGGAAAATTAATATTAAAAAAGGTTCATAAAATAAAAAAAAAAACAACCCAAGATTTCAAAAGAGAAATGTGTTAAATGATTTTTTAAAAAATATATATTGAAAAAAAAATTTAAACAAATATATATTAACTAATTTCCTATTTTGTCTTTTAATCAAATTTTATTCTTTCTAAAGGAAATAGTTTTCATTTGAATATGTAGTAAAGCAAAAGTTTTTTTTTTTTTTTAAAAAAAAAAAGGTTTGACAAGGAATATATTATTTAAATATCACTAATAGTTTTTAAAGAATAGTTTTAGCAAAGAAAAAAAATAGAATGAAAGAATGAATCACTAAAGTTTTTCTTATCTATTTTTTATTATACAAAAAATAAATATACAAATTATATGTACATTTACTATTTTCTCATGCTTTACTCAACAGTACTTCAGATTTGCTCATATAAAAGAATTTGAGTTGTAGGAATAAGAGGATTCTTTTTATTCCTGCATAAATACTACATCTTGTATTGTGGAGTGAAGTATTCATTTATTATTTAACACTCGCAGAAGACGCATGCACAATTAGCTTGAAAGGCTGATCTTTGAATGTATTTTTAACTAGACAAATGATCTACAAAATGCAATGTAAATCAGAGAGTTCATATAATTATTTTAAATTTAAAATATATAAAAATTTGATTAAAAAATAAAGACCAAATTGAAAAAAGTGTTAATTGATGAACAAACATTTTATTGAGCACATTATTAAAAAAACTACTAACTTGTGGGCAAAATACTGTATAAAAGCACTTCAATAGCATAATTTAATATATATATATATAAATAATTTTTTTATTGACAGTCTAACATTTGCTTCTTACATAGTGAGAGAATATTACTTGATTCATGATTTATTAAATTAAGTATGAAGGGAGAAAAATAACTCTCAATGTATACTTTGCAATATATATATATATAAAGCTATATATATATATATTATATATATATATATATATATAAAGCTGACGAGGATTACCATGTAATCAAAAGCACTACAAAAGAATTTAAACTATAATATTGCATTTACCATTAATTTATATATATATTGTATCCTTCCTAACTGAATTTTAAAGAGACTCTCTGGCTAATGTTGATCAACTTATTGAAAAACGATACTCATTAAAACAATGATACTTCGACTAGCTCAGAATATATTTCTAACATATTATATCTACTAAAATTAATATTTAAAATAGTTTATCTTATTTAAATAATAAGCTAAGATAATCAAAAAAGCACAAATAAAATATGAAGCTTTCAATTGAATTCCCAGTTCATTTATTATAATAATTTAAACTATGACTAGCTCATTAATTACGACTAAACATCCTCTCACAGTTCGCACAGAATGGCTATGAAAAGTTGGTGTTGCAGCAGTGAAAGGTGCCTTTTTTATTTATTTGTCCCTTTAAAGGTCTTATTTTGCTGCTAATGTACTTTTTCATTCACTAAATCTTAGTTTTAATGCATGTCTAAAATAATTTTCTTATGTCTACCTTGTGCTTATCAGCATTTAACTATCTCATTCCCCCCTCTGTTTCGTGGGTAGTTCAACTGTTTCATGGGCCATAAAGGATTTATTCCCTCTTAGACTCTTAAATATTTCTCCTACTCTAAGTTCTCTGTCACTCAAAATTTGTTTAAAAATTTTCTGTATGTTGTTCCAATTATTTAGATCATTTTTAACAATCTTATTTTTCAGAAACCCCTCCTCTGGAGTAACTATCCATCTAGAATTACACTCATTTTTTTCATTACTGAACTAAAATTATTAATAATAAGTTTTCCATTGTTTTTTTGCTTTTACATCAATATATTTAATTTGTTCATTTCAAAATTGTTTTTCTTCATATTTCTTTTCATTCTTTCAAATGGTTTAAAGATGGCTGCTACCCCTAGTGGAAAAAAAAGTACAGAGACCTAAACTACATGAAGTAAAACCTTCAAAATTACACAAATTTTATCCAAACTGAGTTTCAAACAAGACTTAACTAAAAACATCATCACCAAAGAACTTATTTCAATATCCATCTCTTTGCTCTCTGGATCTTCCTCCCTTTCAGGCTGTGGTTTGCTCTATCAAAGGTAAAAAGCAAGTCAAAAAGAACAACATGACCAATCATAATGCCATATCGAGTACAATGAGAAAAACTAAAATTACTCATCTACAAAAGACAAAAATAAACCTGTTGCATCTAAGCATAACTCAGAAATCTCCTCATCCATCCCTGAACTCTTTAAAAACTTAACATATAGCTATTTCTCCAAACTTCATGTCACATATGGATCCTCCTATCAATCCACCAGGGCAACCAAGCCTATCAACATTGCTTCTTACCAAAGTCTCTTCTTTGCCTGGACTACATACTCTTTCCATATGACTTTCCCATTTCATATGTATTTTCTTTCCCCTCCCATATTGTACTTGAATTTTAGTTTGCCATAGAATTATCACATAAAGATTTTTAACTGTTGTGTATTTTGTTTTTTTGATGAATAAAAGCTTTCATCACTGGAAAAAAAATTGTTTGATTAAAATATGAACAAACTTATGAAACTTTTGAATGAGACATTCAGCAAGGTACACTATGGGTTTAACATTGAGGATGTATCCCAAAAAATATTCTCTCAGTGGCATAAGATTATTATCCCTATTTACTTTATATAACAAAACTATCTGGTAATACACTCATGGCTCATAACACACATAAAATAATCCAAATTAAATAATCTATAAAATTTATTATAAAACAATAAATCAATTACTATTCTTTCATAAAATAATATTAAAATTTAATATTAACTATAAAAAAATTCTCCATTATTACTTCATCTAATTCTTATAATTATTCAACATCTCATTTTCATTTCCTAATAATAATAATAATAGACAAATTAATACCATGTAGTTAAATAGAATGAGGGATTTTACATATATTCAACTACTCTCACAAAACAGCAATGAATAACTAGAATATTTTAACACTTTTTAAAATCATACATCTATTTGACTACTACTCTTCAATAACTGTAAATAAAATTATAAATGCTTATAAAACATCATATAAAATCCTTTATATCTTATGTGGCATTTACAGAAAACATTATATTCTTAATATAATAGGAATATTAAATATTTTAAAATCGGTATTGTGTAATTTTCATAATTGCCAATAATAAGATCTTCTGTCATAATAATAATTATAATAATATATATTTCATTAATCATGTACAATAATATGATGATACAAATAATCTTTATAACTCATGTGTGTGTATACAAAGAATCAAAAAACACTCAGACACACCAACAAATAAAACTCTGGAGACAATATGAATTTCAAAAACATTAACAATTTTATTATTATTTAACAACATACTATATTTACAATAATATAAACTATAAAATTTTAAAATATTTACAAAAAATAACAAAAGAAAATTAATTACATTAAAATATTTACATAAGAAAACATAATAAAATAAACAAACATTAAATAGCCTTCATTCTGATTATTTGATGTGGAAAATAGAATATATGATACATTATAGTCGTAATACTATTGTTTTTCACAATTAAGACAACAATATTCCATTGCCATTATTATAATAAAACAATAACAAATAAATATAATTTATTTAATTAATAATATGTTTGATCTTTTTGGAAAGTAATTATGGTTACAGTACTGCATATTAACTATAATATTTACATTACAATTAACACTTATTCAAAATTTAATATATAACGTTATATTGAAAAAGACTAGGCACATCATTTATATACCAGTGAAGGATTTCTCTTTATCTTTCAGGTATATTTTAACATTTCAATGCAAATTTAAATAAAGAAAAATATTGAAATAATTTAATCATCATTTTATAAAACTATTTACATTAAAAATATTTAAATAACCCTATAACTTTATTTTTCTATAAGTTCATTCTTATAGAAAATTCAAATTATATTAAAGAATTATATTGCTTGTCATGCTATATTTATTCATCTTATAATCTATTACCATAATAGCATTTAAATATTATGTTTCATCATTCTTTCTCACAATCAAACAAAATATGCATTAAATATTTGAGTTTAATGATTTCTATTATTCACACATCACTAGAAATATCAAATCATTTTTTTCTTAATTATTTTCTCTCTGCATTCACAAATATTAACAACTTTCAACAGTCCAGTTATTATTCTAACCAACTTTTAAACTGTCATTTATGATGTAATATCTACTGGTGATTAACACTGAGGGATATGAATATAATAACTCAAACAAATATGAAATATCATGGCTACAGTGCTTAAGGTCACATATTTATTTATCATGTATTATAAATTCCAGTCATGGGATCTACTTGAGCTCTTACTGAACTATGGAAAGAAAACAACTGACCCTGTACTAAATATACAGAACCTGGTTACCCATATTTAATTCCTAAATTCACAACAATATAATTTCACAATAGATATTCCTCCTTTCATACCCAGGATTTTGTTTTATAACTAATTTTCCAGACCACTATTCTTCATCTTTTACATTCTCAATACTTCTCTTGCCATTACAAAGAAATTCTACCTATGTTACATTAAATAATCTCCAAACCACATTTCCAAAATAAATATTTAATATTAAAGTCAACAGGGTTCTAAACATTGTATACACAAATGATTTCAATAAAATATCCATTGTTATCACACATTCATTTACATATATTATAGTGCTAGATAATTTAAGGATCAATGTTTTCATTTTATTGTATCTAAACAGATACTGTTTATAATGAGATATAAAAAATTCATAATCACATTTTAAAAATATGCATACATAATTATTCATAAAAATTACTTAAATACCTTTAGATAACCCACAAGGCATTTTTACTTTTACTTTACATTCATAAAATAATTAATATATTCACAATCATATAAATATGATTCATCTGGCTTAATACTCAAGCAATATGGTAAATGAAATAAAATATAAATTAAAATATCATTAAAATATTATTAAAATGCATATTAATTTACCTTTAATTTTAAAAATTCTAAATTTAAATATGATGATCCCCTTCTCTACTTGATCATTCAAACATAAAATAAGCTATAGGTATTTTATTTTTACTTTTCAGAAAATTAAATTTTCGGATACCTAATATTTTTTTTATTTTTAAAACAAATTATATCAATATTAAAACTAAGCATATTTGTAATAATAAAGATATTAACTGCCTATTATTAAAAATAATAGTAAAAAAATAATAATAATAATAATAAAGAAAAGTAAAAATTCAAAGCTACACAAAGTTCTTCCTTATGTTCATTTCTCCAACACTGAGCTTCCTCCATTGCTATTGGCTGCAGAAAAGTTTGAACAAAACTTATCCTTCCCCCCACCACTATCACACTGAATAAAACTTCATAATGCACAAATTTAAATCTTTTAAAAATCTCTTCAAAATATTGTCCATCTTTGATAAATAATATATCTAAATTCATTTCTTACCATTTCCAAAAGAATTAATATTTCAACAGAAAAACATTTATTAATATAATACTTCATATTAGGTATTAACCTTTCACATATGTATATTTTTATCATGCTAGTCCAGACTTATTGGCAAAATATGATGAAATTAATATTTCTTCATCAGAAAGCATTTTTATAAAACAGTTTAAAGAATAACATTATTTATCAGTTAATATTTCAGCAGACAACTGTTATTTTTATTTTCCCTACAAATGTATATGCTTGTATTTAAATGGCAATAATTTATCACAGGATGTTTCTTAAAAATTCAAACAATTGTTCTGAAATATGAGTAATAATTTTTACTGCAACTATTTGAAAAATCATTCTATTAATATGTGCTTTGAGTCTTAATTTTCTAATGAATTATTCTATCATGTGGATTTATGATTACGTGTATCTTATTAGAATTATTGCCAGTAAAATTCCTTATAAACAGGATGCATTTCAAAACAATATGCCTAAAAATAATGCTTTAGAACTGTGCGTGTGATTTGGAGATTACCTATTATAAGTGATTGTCTATTGAATTTTATTTTCAATTTATAGAATTTTTTTAAACATATTACTGTTGTAATTATAATATAAAGTTTTCGAGAGAATGCTTATGTATAAGAAAATATAGATAATTATCTTATAATACTAGTTAGATTTGAGTCTGCTGTTAGCCTGTTATATTTAACTCATTTTATGTTTTATTTATCCTTTTTCTCAGTCTCATCTCATTTGGTCATAAACTATTCTGAGTAGATAATTGAATCACCAGGAAATTCTTATCTTCAATGTCCTAGTAAATATTATATAGAATTTGATGGTTGCTATACTGTGCATTAAAGCACTCTCATGGTATCAATAATTGTAAACTTCATTTGTTAGTTGAGAACTTCAATAAAAATATAGGGCTGCAATGTACTGTTCAAAAAAAGAAGATTATATTAAACAAAAAGATTTAATAAACAGTGAGTTAAAAAAATAATTTCCCTGTATATATAATTAAAAGAAGTATTGAAAAAATAGAGTATAGGTTGAATAAAAATGAAAAGAGTGAAGGACAGAAGTAAAGTGAAAATAGATATATAAGAATAAAAACAAATAATAAAATTGTAGTAAATAAGTTTAATAAAATTATAAAGAAGATTAATAAAAAATGCAAAAGAATAATTAATACAAAAATAGTTAATTTAATGAATAATAAGTACCTAGGATATAAGGAAATAATTAATGGAGTATATATGATAAAATGCAAACAATGTTTAAATATTGTGATTGATAACAAAAATGTGGGAAAAACTAAAACTTCTATAAAAACTAGATTCACCAATATATATACATATGAATAAAACAGGACACAAATTTACACAAAGTTCAATAAAAGTGATGTTACATACAGATGATATTAAAAAAAATAAAAGAAGCAATACTAATAAAAAAGATAAAACCAAAATTTAATAGGGATTCTGGGATTAGGATGACATTGGTATAGATATAGTTCTTAAAAAAGATTTATAGAGGAAAATATATAAAGAGAAAATTACTTACAAATGAATTATGAGTTGTAAAAAGAAAAAAAAATGCTAACACAGGAGTATAAACATGAATATATTTATAGATATTACATATTAATTTTTTTTAAAAAACTTAGCATAATATTTACATATAAAACAGTATAATAAATTTTTAAGAGAGGGTTATATAATAATTATAATAAAAGTTAATGTGTATAATATATATATATATATATATATATATATATATAAAGTGTTGTAGTGATTATAAATGTAGCTAGTTTAGATAATATGTAATAGAGGGAGCTAGAGTATAAGATCACAACAAGAAAAAAAAGAAGTTGGCTAAAATAGATATTTATAGAGAGAGAATGAAATTGAATAGTAAATTGTTGAAGGATATTAATAAAAGTGGAAGAGATGGGAGTAAAAAAATTGGAATTATATTAAAAGGAGAAATGTAGGGGAGAAAGAGTTAATATTACTAGATGATGAGGGAACAGAGTGTAGCTCTAGAGAAGATTTAGAGAAAATCTTAAATAGTTATGTAATGAATATAGAAAAGATGTTAGATGTGAATGATAGAGTGTTAGAAAATATGAAAGAATATAGTAATGGGAATATTAGTTTTTCAGAAAAAGAACTAAATGAGGTAGAGAAGAAATTGAAAAGTTGGAAGGCAAGAGGTTTAGATGGATGGGCAGCAGAGATGGTAATGAATTTAGGATATAGGGTAAAAGTAAAGTTATCCTGTTTTAATAAAATGGCACAGAATAGAGTTTTCCCAAGTAGTTGGAGTAATACAAGAGTAAGGTTATTATTTAATGGAAATGGTAAGGATCATAGAAAGTTGAATAATTATAGACCGATAGCAGTAACATCAGTTTTATATAAAGTTTTCTCATACATGGTGGTTAGTAAAGTTGTAAAATGGATAGAAGGGAATAATGTAGTGGGGGAAATGCAAGGAGGTTTTAGATTAGATAGGCATATAGGAGATGGTTTATTTGTAGTTACACAACTTATGGATATGAGTAGGAATGCAGGTAAACAGTTATATATGAGTTTTATAGATATAGAGAACGCATATGATAGAGTAAATAGAAATAGATTATGGATAAGTTTAGCAAATTTGGGAATGGGTGAAGCTTTAATAGATATTATTAAAAAATTGTATGAAAATAATTATTATATATATCAATTAGAGAATATAGAATCAATTAAAGTTAAAAATGGTGTGGGACTAAGGCAAGGATGCCCTATGTCACCTATTTTGTTTGTGTTGTATTTGAGTGAAATGGAAAGATCAATAGAAAGATTAGGAAGAGGAATAGAGATACTGTTAATAGGTAGTAGGGGAGTATATATTTTGTCAGGTCTTTTTTTTTGCAGATGATATATTTTTGTGTGCAGAAAAAAGAGAAGATATGGAAGTTATGTTGAGGACATGTGCAAGTGTGGGTAAAGAGATGGGGTATAAATTTAGTGAAGAAAAGTCAAATATAATGATGGTTAATACTGGGGAAAGAGAAGATGTAGAATTTTTATTGGGAGATATTAAGTTAAGTATGGTGAATAGATATAGTTATTTGGGAATTATTTTAAGTAATCAGAAAAATTATTTGGATGAATGGGAGAAAAAATTGATAAATGAAGCAAAGAAAAGAAAGAGATTGATAAAGAAATTAACAGTATTTTCATATAATAAATATGATGTAGCTAGAATTATATGGAAAGGAGTTGCAGTAGCAGGGTTAACATATTGTAATGATGCATTATATGTTAGTAAAAAGATATTAGATTACTTAGAAAAAGCTCAAAGGGAAGTAGAAAGACATGCATTGGATGCTGAAGTATGGACAGCAAGGGAGGCAATTCAAGGAGAAATGAGATGGTCAAGTTTTCATATGAGAGATGCAAAAAGTAAAATGAAAATGTTTGGTAGATTGCAATTTATGGATAATAAAAGAATAGCTAAAATAGTATTTAATTGGGTTATGAGTAAAGGGCAGGTAACAAGATGGGTGAGAAAGGTAATGCGGTATGCAAAAGATTTGGATAAAGAATTTATATCAATATATTTGTACAAAAGATGGGATGATTGTGTTAAGAGGATTATTGAGTGTTATAGTAGTAAGGAATGGGATAAAAGAATAAATTTATTAATAAAGACTAGGGTGTTAGAGAGATGGAGAAATAGTATGGAGAGTAAAAAGAGTTTAAATATATATAGAAATAAACAGAATATTAGGTGTGAGTTAATATATGATAATAGTAAGGAAAGTAGTTTATTGTTTAAGGCTTGAATGGGATCTTTAGCTACAAAAGAATATACATGTAAATGGAAAAATATGGGTGATTTATTTTGTAAATTATGTAAGGAAGGAATAGAAAATATTAGGCATTTGTTAATTGAATGTAAATGTTTGAAAACAGAAAGGGTACATATAATGAAGTTGTGGAAAAATAAATATGAAAAGAGTGATTATACAGAAAGTGAATTATTGGTTTTTATGCTGGGTTTGGGAAAAGATAAGGGGGATTTAGATATAAAGGTTATAGAGTTGACAAAGATTATGTTGTGGAAATAGGATAGAGCAGATTATGGGTAAATTTAGAGTGGGGAATGTAAAATAAGGTGGCTAACAGGTTTATCTGGGCATAATTGCTGAGATATTCTTGACTTCGTTTAAGGAGAAGCCATAATACATCACATCACAAGAAAATATACACGTAAATGCAAAAATATGGGTGATTTCGTCTGCAAATTTTGTAAGGAATGTATAGAAAATATTAGGCATTTTTTTAATTGAATGTAAATGCTTGAATGCAGAAAGGGCACAAATAATGAAGTTATGGAAGAATAAATATGAACAAAGTGATTATACAGAAAGTGGGCTATTGGTTTTTATGCTGGGTTTGAAAAAAGATAAGGGGCATTTAGATATGAAAGCCATAGAGTTGATAAAGATTATGTTGTGGAAATGGGATAGAGCAGATTATGGGAAAACTTAGGGTGGGGAATAGAAAGAGAAGGTAAAGTGGTTAACAGGTTTCTCTGGGCATAGTTGGTGAGAGATTTCTGACTCCATTTAAGGAGGTTATAGTGCATCACCTCAATTAAATTTGGAAAGATTAGGAATTGTTAACATTTAAAAAGTGTTTCATTCACCATTTTAATATAGCAGTAAAAAAATATTTTGTTGAATGTGTGTTAATGTAAGGATATTTTATAATTAAGTTGTATGTAAGATTAGTTGGTACTTTAGTAAGTTTACTACTAAAGATTTTTTTAATTTAAGAAAGAGAGTGATTTATTTGAGAAAAAAGATAATGTTTTAGAGGCCTAAAGTTGAAAAACACATGATTATTGATCGATCATCTTTGAAAGAAAGTAAAATATTTATCCTTCTGTGCAGAGGAGTTTGAAGAGGAGAGTAAGTATAAAGTCAAATATAGAGTAGGTAGTTTGGAAAATAAAGAATATGGATCACATTTGTATTTCACAATGCATACATAATGATTAGAAAAAAATTAGGTGTGCTATGGTAGAGTGTACCATTGATGGTGAGGTTTATTGCTTGAAATGTTTAAATAGGACTAGGAAGGAAGTAACATGTTTATGATTATGTAGGCACTGTGTAAATGTAATAAAAGAGGTGAAAAAGTGGCTTCTACATATAGATAGTTTAAAGAAAAAGTCAGGAGAAATGGAACAAAATATAATTGAGAAAAATAGGATATAGTATTGTTTAGATATGGATGGAAAAATTAGTAATGCAATGGAGATGGTTACTCAAAGAACAAGTAAGATAAAGGAAGAGGTAAATGATATAGAAGCAAAATTAAAATAATTAGAGATAAAGTGTGAGCAGATAAAAAAATTATTGAATAGGATTAATAAGTAAAAAATAGATATACAAGTCCAGAAGGTGATAGAGAATGTTACAGATGAAGTTATGAAAGTAGACTATGAAACAGTATTGATAGGAGATTCACTAATTACAGAATGTGGAGATATAATTGCAAGGGAAAATAAAACAGGTATGTAAGAGTATGTTTGCCTGGAGCTAGAATTAGGGATGTTATAGATAAAGTAAAAAACACAAGGGAGTAGAGATGTGCATGTTATGGTAGGGAGTAATAACTTGTCGGAGCCATCAGAGAGAATAATGGATGAGTACATAGAATTGATTAAGAATTTGATAAATGTTAAAGGAAGAATAGGAATAGTTGGATTATTACCATGATTTTACAAGAAATATATGCTAGATAGGCCATGAAAAAATTGTGTGAGAAAAGTGATATTATGTTTGTGGATGTGTGTAATTTTTTATTGGAAAAAGGGAGTTATATAGGAAAGATGGATTGCATTTAGAAAAACAAGGAAGTGATGTTTTAGGGAATTTGATTTATAAAGAATAGAGTTTGGAAAACTTATAAAGGGGAGTAGGTTTTTTAAATGGCAGTGTTATTGGAAAGAAGAAAATGGACAGGATGTAAGAAATAATCAAAGGATAGCTGATTTAGATATAAATGTAGATGTGGAAAGGAAATAAGTCAGTAAAATTAATGGTAATAAAATTATTTATAAATGTAATAGAGAAGAAGGAGTTAAAAGAATTTATAAAAGAGTAGTTAGAAAAGAAGAAATTGTTGAAATTGGGTATTTGAATGTGCAAGGTGGTAGGAGACCAGAAAAGTGGCTGGAATTAAACAAAGTAAGTAAAAATGAAGAGCTTGAGGTATTAATGGTAGTGGAAACAACTCTAAGAAAAGAAGAATCTTCTGGTATGGTAGAATATAAATAATAAAAAAGGGGTGGTGGTATAGGAGTTATGCCAAAAAAATATTTACATACTGTTAAATATCAAGAACATTAATGGTTTTAGATAAGATTAGGAAGACAAGAATGGATGGTGGCTATACTGTATATAGCTACTGAATAAAGTCAAACTATAATGGAGTGAAACAGTAGTATATATAAATGCCTTGTTAAGGATATACAGAGTTTCAAAAAAAAAGTGGAAGAGAATAATGGTTAAATGGAATATGAATGAGCATATTGAAAAAATTGATGGTATAGATAATAAGAATGGACAGCTTTTGAAGAATTTTTGTCAGAGAATAAATTTGAGCATTGGAAATTTATCAAATATTTATGAGAGATATGGTCTAGAAATAATATATTCAACACAATATATTATGTATTAGTAGAGAAAGTGGAAATAAATAAAGTTAAAGTGTTTGATAATGAAGAGAGAGTATCTAATAGTGATCATAACTTCTTTATAATAGAAATGGTTAGTAATATGATGGAAAATAGAAATAAAAGTAGAAAGGATAGTGAAAGATGTGGATAGAGAGTGAATGATAAAAATAAGTTAGAAGAGTATAAATTAAAGGTTAAAAAAACCATGGAAGAGTTGGTTGGGGATAGAAAAAGTGGAAAATAGGGTTTTAGGTGAGAATAATCAGAAAAATAAAAGTAATGAAAAAAGTGAGAGTTAGTAAAAGTGTAAAAGAGAAAACAAATCATGCATAAAATATAAATGTGCTATTAAAAACAAAGAAAGTGGAAAGATGTTGATGTTAAATAAGAAATGTACTTAAAAAAAGAAGTTGGCTAAAATAGATAATTATAGAGAGAGAATGAAATTAAATAATAAAATGTTGTAGGATATTAATAAAAATGGAAGACATGTGAGTAAAAATTTTTGGAAATATATTAAAAGAAGAAATGTAGGAGAGAGAGAAATAATATTACTAGATGATTGGGGGAATAGAGTGTAACTCTAGAGAAGAATTAGAGATAAAGTTAAATAAGTGTGTAATGGATATAGAAAAGATGTGAAGAACAGAGTGTTAGCAAACATAAAAGATTTAGTAATGGAAATGTTAGGTTTACAGAAATTGAATGAAGCAGGGAAGAAATTCAAAAGTTTGAAAGGCAAGATGTTTGGATGGATGGGCAGCAGAGATGGCAATGAATTTAGGGCATAAGATGAAAGTAAAACTATTATCATGTTTCAATAAAATGGCACAAAAGGGAGATTCTCTGAGTAGTTGGAATAATACAAGAGTAAGGCTACTATTTAAAGAAAAGAGTAAGGATCATAGAAAGTTAAACAATTATAGACCCATAGCAGTAACATCAGTTTTATATAAAGTTTGTTTATATATGGTGGCTGAAAGGGTTGCAAGGTGGATGGAAGAAAATAATATAGTGGGAGAAATGCAAGAAGGTTTTCAATTAGATAGGAGATAATTTATTTATAATTACACAACTTAGGATATAAGTAAAAATATAGATAGACAATAATATATTGTTTGTATAGATATAGAGAAGGTGTATGATAGACTATATAGAAACAGATTATGGATAAGTTCATCAAATTAGGGAATGGATAGATCTTTAGTGGATATTATTAAGAAATTATATGAAAATAATTACTATTTGTGTCAATTAGGTAATATAAAATCAGTTAAAGTTAAAAATGAAGTGGGACTAAGACAAGGCTGTCCTATATCACCTATTTTCTTTTTGTTGCATTTGAGAAAAATAGAGAAAGAAATAAAAGGACTAGGGAGAAGGATAGAAATACCATTAATAAGTGGCAAGGGAGAATATACAATGTTGGGTATTATATTTGCAGATGATGTCTTTTTGTGTGCAGAAAGAAGGGAATATATGGAAGTTATGCTGAGAACATGCACAAGAGTGGGTAAAGAAATGGTGATTAAGTTTAGTGAAGAAAAATCAAAAGTAGTGATGATTAATACTGGGGAAAGAGAAAACAAAGAATTTTTATTGGGGGATATAAAGTTAAGTGTGGTGAATAGATACAACTATTTGGTAATCATCTAAAATAATCAGAGAAATTGC
The DNA here is from genome assembly GCA_028023455.1 of Epiperipatus broadwayi. Lineage (NCBI taxonomy): Eukaryota > Metazoa > Onychophora > Udeonychophora > Euonychophora > Peripatidae > Epiperipatus > Epiperipatus broadwayi. The sequence continues at coordinate 2,642,054 of JAQFVV010006289.1, forward strand.
TTGGATGAATGGGAGAAAAAATTGATAAATGAAGCAAAGAAAAAAAGGGACTGATAAAGAAATTAACTGTGTTTTCATATAATAAATATGATGTAGCTAGAATTGTATGGAATAGAGTGGCAATAGCAGGCTTAACATATGGTAGTGATATGTTATGTGTTAGTTAAGTGGTATTAGACTACTTAGCAAAAGTACAAAGAGAAGTAGGAAGTCATGCATTACATGCAGATGTATGGATGGTAAAGGAGGCAATTCAAGAAGAAAGGGAATGATCAAGTTTTTATATGAGAGATGCAAAAAGCAAAATGAAAATGTTCAGTAGACCGTAGTTTATGGATAATAAAAGAATAGCCAAAATAGTATTTAATTGGGTTATGAATAAAGGACAGGCAACAGGATGGATGAGAAAGGTAATGTGCTATGCAGAAGATTTGGATAAAAAATTTATGTCAGTATACTTGTACAAAACATGGGATGATTGTGTTAGGAAAATTGTTGAGTTGTTATAGTAAGGAATGAGATAGAAAGATAGATGCATTAATAAAGAATAGGTTGGAGAGATGGGAAACTAGTATGGAGAGTAAAAAGAGTTTAAATAATTATACAGATGGATAGATAGATAGATAGATAGATAGATAGATAGATAGATAGATAGATAGATAGATAGATAGATAGATAGATAGATAGATAGATAGATAGATAGATAGATAGCAAGATAGATAGATAGAAGTAAATGGAATATTGGGTGTGAGTTAATTTATGATAATAGCAAGGAAAGTAGTTTACTGTTTATGACTTGAATGGGATTTTTGGCAACAAGAGAATAGTTTGCAAGTTGTGCAAGGAAGCCATAGAAAATATTTGACATCTGTTAATTAAATGTAAATGCCTAAAAGCAGAAAGGCTACAAATAATGAAGTTGTAAAAGAATAATTACAAACAAAGTGATTGTACATAAAGTAGGTAATTGGTTTTTATGCTGGGTTTGGGAAACGATAAGGGGGATTTTCATATAAAGGCCATGAAATTGAAAAAGATTATATTGTGGAAATGGGATGGATCTGGATATGGAAGAACTTATGGCAGGGAATGAAAAGGGAAGGTAAAATGGCTAACAAGTTTCTCTGGGCATAGTTTCTGAGAGATTTCTGACTCCATATAGGGAGAAGTCACAGTGCATCACATCACATCTCACAAAAATGTGTTTTTTTCACTTTAAAAAAAAAATAAAATAAAATATTACAATATTTATAGTTTTTAAATATTAAAAAAAATGTTATTAATAACAGAATAATGAGTAAGAAAATAATAAACATTATCTGATTTAAAACTTAAAAAGAATATTAATAAATGAATTAAGGTTAAACTAAGAATTATATGGAAATAAAATTATTAAGTATTTTATTAAGGTGGAATTAATAAAACTAAAGTTTAAGTTTATAAGAAATAGAAGTAATAGGGAGATTATTAAAAAAATAATAAAAATGAATAATATAATAGTTGTTCATGAATATGTATGTAAAACAGTCAGGAGACACATTTATATTTTATAGTTATTTTTATTTGATATTTATATTATATATTTTATTTTATATTAACTGGATTATTTTATTTGGGTTTGATTATATTTCTTTCAGTTTTATTACGTTTTGTTATATATTTTATGCTGTTTTTTTATTAATTTTATTGTTTACATTTTTATATTATTTATATAGTTATACATTTTATTTTATGTTGTTCATTATATCATAGCTTTGAAGAAGACTGCAAGACTGTCAAAATCTAAAATTGTGTATGGATATAGGTACAATAAAAGGTTTTTGCTAAAAGTGTTCAAAGTAGAGGATAAGTTACTTTTGTATAAGTTATTACAGCAAAATAATGGAAGTGGTGAATTTGGTAATATTTCTGAATTTTTGATATTATAAGTTACATTTATTGTTCACAAAGATTTTGTTGTTTTGTTTTATATAATTATTATTAATAATTAAGTATTTGTTATATTAATAATACACTTGTTTCTTTTTACTAAAATCATTATTTTTTACACATTATCGAAATAAAAGATGCCATACTTCCATTTTGTTGAATTAATTTTCTTTATTAAATTCATTTGCTTCACATATTAAGTTCCATATCTAGTTAAAATACATATTTCAGTAAGGGATAATGAAAATCTTTTTGATGCCTTAATCATACCTGGAATAAATTAATTCTAATTATTAACTTTATCTTTCATTAAATAAATAATTTAATCATATTTAATTATAAACCCTGAGTATTAATTAATTTTAACTTGACCTTAATCTGGGAATGAGAGAGTTACTTGCTAGTCATATCTGAATAAACACACTCGTTTATCTTAGAGTAAATCCTTATCCATTATATATTGCAATACAGTCTGCACATGATACATTAAGATTATTTTGGTAAAACCACAAAATATCCTAAAATATTTAATCAGTGTAATTATTATTATATCACGATTTTATACAATAATTATTTATTATTATTAGAGGTATAAATCAAATATATGTTCATTTTAGTTTACTTTCCATAAAGGCACATCCAATTTCAAATACATTTCACACAATCGCACTTGTCTTAACTCATCATCTTTTTCTCCTGCCTGATTGTAACTTGTACTTTGGGTTATATATATATATATATATATATATATATATATGATGAAAACATCGTTTATTTTATTTTGCAAAAACTGACTAACACTTCTCAGAATGTATGTATTTTGAGAAAATATTTTATGTCAGTTACTCAAGTTTTAATCAATTGCCCACATAAATGTAGTGATCTTTACTTCTATATTAATAAAGAGACATATTTGATATTGTAACATCAATAATCAATGCTACATTCTTTTTTAAATCAGCCTATTCCAGCATGTATAAACAACAAACAGAGCAGGATCACATTGATTAGTGTTATTTTAATATCAAGGGAGGTCGATTTTATATTAGTAATAGATAAAACATTGCTGGATTTGTATGGAAAATTGGTTGTTTAAGAGAAAGCTGATGAAGTAAGATTTTTCCTATATATATTATAACGATCGAAATGAAAGTGAAGATCGAATCTAACCGCAAAAACCATATCTGCAACTACCAGGGCGCCATCTAGGCATTTGAGCCTAAAAAAATTTATAAAGTAGGCAGATACGCGCTGTTAAGATTTCACTTTATTTAAATATTCCGATCGTTAGCCCAAATCACTAGTTCAGCAGAGACGCAGAGATAAAAATCTATATCTTAAATAAATAAAAGCCAATGCCAGAAATTAACGCATAAAAATATTTATTTACGCACATATAAAATAACATTTAAATTTTGAGGAATAAGTTTAACATTTTAGATTTTTATATTAACATTTAAATTTACATTTAATTAAGTTTCAATGAGTTTAATATTTTATTTAGATAGTCAAGTATGAATAGACTACATAGATCTGCATTTGAAAAGAAAATATTCTTCCCTGATTTAACCTTAGGCAACAAATTTCGCAATCAACTGGCGCCAATCCATCTGATACATTCATGTATTCAATGTAGCATGATACGACAACACAAAATACTATACTGTCAGGAATGGACATCTGAACAGTAAGTAGAATTAGAGAAGACATTGACTCTCCACCAACAGGGATGTTACATCTGTTGGCAAGTAGAACAATAAACAAAAAACTCCATAGGAATGGACTGCGGTCTTCTGCCGACTTACAAACCCATCCATAGGCAAACAGAAGGTGTGTGGCGTATATATGCAATCCTGCCCGAAGCGGATCTCATACTACATCTACTATTACACAAATATATCCAATCCATTGAACCAATTCAACTACGAAATGAATAACCTAAGATTACCCTCCCTTAATATAACTTTACAAAACTATATAGCCATTCACGCCCGACTTAAATTTAACATTTAGATACGTTCGCACAAATGAATTTTATAAAATTTGTTTTAAAATGTTGAGTATAGATCAGCTGCACAGATTCCATGGTCAAAAACATTCCAAATTAAACACAACCGATCAAAATACAAAGTCATCGATAAGCGTCACTTGCATAGGGAATATACAAATCCCATTAGCATTCATCGTAAGATGCCGCAGTGATATCGTTGACCTATATATTCTAATCGAATGTGAAAACCACAACATAATCAACCGCTAAAGAATCTATGCAACGTCTATACCCAACCTAAATTTCATCATTTAAAATTTAAACAACAAATAATTTATACAATAAGAGAAAAAAAAATGGAAATGATTTTTATCAATCGGAAAACATATAAAATTAAACATTATTAATTTGATTTAAAAACTTACAAAAGTCAGATAAGAGTCTGTTTTAACATTTAAGTTGGCTTGTTTATCAATTTATAAAACTTGACGAAAGTTCTTAATTGATTGTAATAATTGTTCATTTCATATAGCTTATGGTAGAAGAGTCCAGGTTCCTGTTTTTAATTCCCACGACGCCTCCATTGGAAGATAATGTTCTGGAGATGGCAATAGCTGGTTCAAGGTATCACAGTCTTTTCCTTTTTCTTTTTTTTAAATAGAGAGTGTGGTATGTGCGTCCTACCACAACTCTCAAACACACAATGCTGGAACTGTCCGAAAAAACTGTATTTCCCTTTTTATATTAATCCACACAGATTGACTGAACAAAGACGTCACCAATCCAAATTTTCGTTCGGGTCCGGGCGGAGGCTTGGTGCTTCCTTTGGTCAAACTAATTTCTTTTTATTTTCTTATCTATCTTTCATAAGATCATTTTAATTACACAAGAGCCCAAAGCTAGCTTGCTTTTCAAACAATTTATAAACAATCATTTCCATTTAAAGATTACAGGAATTAATTAATACCTGTTTTTATTTTTACTTACGTTATTTCTTTTTTAAACTATTTTTATATTTAAATCTTTTTTTATAAAAAAAATACATTCAAATACCTTTTTTTATTTATTAAAAAGAAATATTTTTAAAGTTTAGCATCTGTGCGAATATATACATTTAACAAACATTTTAATTTTAGCGTTTAGTTTTTTTTACTTTTATTTGCGAACTTTTAAGTTTTTATTTCAATTTAATGTAACGACATATTTATATATCGTTACATATCAGTAAACTTCCTCAAAAAAATAAAAACATTTAAAAAAAAAAAAAAGAATTTACTTAGTGTTAGTAATTACGTTACACAAATTGATTATATATGAAAATTTCAAAAGGACAAAACTTTTTTTTACAAGACAAAACAGTAATTACACACAAATATAATGATTACAAAAAAAAAAGTTGACTGTTGATTCCCTATTACCAGCTAAATTTCTGCCCCCTCCCTTCCAAGTTTCATTTCTCCTACCTTTAACTATTACTTAGGCAAGTTGAACGATTAGATTTTAATTTATACAAGACTTTTTTTTTTTAAAAAAATATGATTTAGATTTATTATTACGTTTTATTTATTAGTTTTTATTCCTCGAATTTATCTCTACATATGCGCAATTTTTCTTACTGGCAGCACTTTTTAAACAAAACTTCAAACTGCAACTCCATGTCAATACAACAAATATATTTATACTAATTTCAGAAAAAATATTACGGGCATGATTTATTTTCAAAAGTACTAGTGGTTTATTAAACATCTGGCTATAACTTTACGTTAGTACAAAAATGTACTTATTTCAGAAAAAACAACAAATGTTATTTGCATGATTCACTTTTAAAATTCTCAGGGCACTCGTGATTTATTAAAGATAGAAAATTTCATCATCATCAATTCCCCTTCTCAGGGTCAATCTCTGAGGTAAGGCCACACTTGGGACGCCAATTATAACGATCGAAATGAAAGTGAAGATCGAATCTAACCGCAAAAACAATATCTGCAACTACCAGGGCGCCATCTAGGCATTTGAGCCTAGAAAAATTTATAAAGTAGGCAGATACGCGCTGTTAAGATTCCACTTTATTTAAATATTCCGATCGTTAGCCCAAGTCACTAGCTCAGCGGAGACGCAGAGATAAAAATCTATATCTTAATTTATATCTTAAATATCAATAAATAAAAGCCACTGCCAGAAATTAACACATAAAAATATTTATTTACGCACATATAAAATAACATTTAAATTTTGAGGAATAAGTTTAACATTTTAGATTTTTATATTAACTTTTAATTTTACATTTAACTAAGTTTCAATGAGTTTAATATTTTATTTAGATAGTCAAGTATGAATAGACTACATAGATCTGCATTTGAAAAGAAAATATTCTTCCCTGATTTAACCTTAGGCAACAAATTTCGCAATCAAACTGGCGCCAATCCATCTGATACATTCATGTATTCAATGTAGCATGATACGACAACACAAAATACTATACTGTCAGGAATGTACATCTGAACAGTAAGTAGAATTAGAGAAGACATTGACTCTCCACCAACAGGAATGTTACATCTGTTGGCAAGTAGAACAATAAACAAAAAACTCCATAGGAATGGACTGCGGTCTTCTGCCGACTTACAAACCCATCCATAGGCAAACAGAAGGTGTGTGGCGTATATATGCAATCCTGCCCAAAGCGGATCTCATACTACATCTACTAATTACACAAATATATCCAATCCATTGAGCCAATTCAACTACGAAATGAATAACCTAAGATTACCCTCCCTTAATATAACTTTACAAAACTATATAGCCATTCACGCCCGACTTAAATTTAACATTTAGATACGTTCGCACAAATGAATTTTATAAAATTTGTTTTAAAATGTTGAGTATAGATCAGCTGCACAGATTCCATGGTCAAAAACATTCCAAATTAAACACAACCGATCAAAATACAAAGTCATCGATAAGCGTCACTTGCATAGGGAATATACAAATCCCATTAGCATTCATCGTAAGATGCCGCAGTGATATCGTTGACCTATATATTCTAATCGAATGTGAAAACCACAACATAATCAACCGCTAAAGAATCTATGCAACGTCTATACCCAACCTAAATTTCATCATTTAAAATTTAAACAACAAATAATTTATACAATAAGAGAAAAAAAAATGGAAATGATTTTTATCAATCGGAAAACATATAAAATTAAACATTATTAATTTGATTTAAAAACTTACAAAAGTCAGATAAGAGTCCGTTTTAACATTTAAGTTGGCTTGTTTATCAATTTATAAAACTTGACGAAAGTTCTTAATTGATTTTAATAATTGTTCATTTCATATAGCTTATGGTAGAAGAGTCCAGGTTCCTGTTTTTAATTCCCGTGACGCCTCCATTGGAAGATAATGTTCTGGAGATGGCAATAGCTGGTTCAAGGTATCACAGTCTTTTCCTTTTTCTTTTTTTAAATAGAGAGTGTGGTATGTGCGTCCTACCACAACTCTCAAACACACAACGCTGGAACTGTCCGAAAAAACTGTATTTCCCTTTTTATATTAATCCACACGGATTGACTGAACAAAGACGTCACTAATCCAAATTTTCGTTCGGGTCCGGGCTGAGGCTTGGTGCTTCCATTGGTCAAGCTAATTTCTTTTTATTTTCTTATCTATCTTTCATCAGATCATTTTAATTATACAAGAGCCCAAAGCTAGCTTGCTTTTCAAACAATTTATAAACAATCATTTCCATTTACAGATTACAGGAATTAATTAATACCTGTTTTTATTTTTACTTACGTTATTTCTTTTTTAAACTATTTTTATATTTAAATCTTTTTTTATAAAAAAAATACATTCAAATACCTTTTTTTATTTATTAAAAAAAATATTTTTAAAGTTTAGCATCTGTGCGAATATATATACGTTTAACAAACATTTTAATTTTAGCGTTTAGTTTTTTTACTTTTATTTGCGAACTTTTAAGTTTTTATTTTAAATTAATGTAACGACATATTTATATATCGTTACAATATATATATATATATATGTAATAAATAAAGTTTGATATCTGTATTCATTTCACAATATATGTAATATACAAATCAATATATATATATCAAAATACAGTACAATTTATATAAATTATATTCTTTTAGAAGTACTTTCGACTATACACTTTGTAGTCTTTATCAACTATATAACGTTGAATAATCAAAACATTGTTTCGTTTTGATTATTCAATGTTATATAGTTGATAAAGACTACAAAGTGTATAGTCGAAAGTACTTCTAAAAGAATATAATTTATATAAATTGTACTGTATTTTGATATATATATTGATTTGTATATATATATTGTGAGAGTACCATATGAGCCTCATCTAAAACAATTTGTGTTTCTTTGTGAATTTAACTGTGCCTATATCGAATCAACAGATATAAATAACATACACCTATCTTAAGCTTTTCATATATCAGTTATATACATAAACTAATTAATATTAAAAGAATAATTCTAAAAATGAATTATTCTAATTTGTTTATACACACACATAAATAAATGTTTCTAACTAATAGTATTTTTTTTATTAACCAAAACTTGACATTGACAAAGCCGTAAGTCATCATTGCATTTTATCAGTTGAAACAAAGGAAATAAACATTTGGAGTTCATTACAAATTGTATATTTTAAACAATAGAGAGCATGAGCATGATTATGTGATATGCTTGCAGAAATTAATCCAGTATAAAAATGAACTAATATTGTTATAATAATAATCTTCTATTTAGTTATCAAGGCAATAACTACGTCTGTAAATTTAAATGTGTTCGAATTTAGAACACATTTAAGAAAAAAAGAAGATTCACTATTTTAAAACTGTCTTCAAGTAATTAATTTACTTACTTTTAATATTATAAAGAACTATAAAAAAATAATCATTGAAATTGACAAGGTTATAAGAGTTATCAACGTCTTCGAAATGAGTTTTCAAAATATATGTTTAAGAAGACAAAAATTTATAAAGATGTTCTTTGGCTAGACAATTTATGCCAAGGATTTCTGCTGATGTTTTAAACCTGAACATGTAAATTTATTCCTACTTAATGCCTAAAGTATAATCATCATAATTTCCACTAAAAAAGTTGCCTTAATAATGGAGTATTATATTGAAGAAGATTTTAAATATTTTACTATGCAAATATTTAAAAGAATGAATATTTGGATTACCTCTTCGAAGGATGATCAAGGAACTTTACCTTTCAACATTCATCATCATTTTATTTCGTCTAAGGAGGAATATGAAACCATTATTCTTTCGCATCTTGGAATACTTCATTGTGCACTTTAATAACTCTTAAACTTTATTTCCTTTGGGGATAATTATATTTACGTGGAAAAATTACTTCGTATATTAAATTGGAGAACTGATAAGATGAACGTTTTATTTTTATTTATTTAATAAAATTTAGATGTTGATATTTTGATATATGCTCTGGTGAAAGTGATGGCTGACTAAGGTAAAAGTTTTTAAATTATTTCAATTTGGAAGTAAGTTTTATTATATTCCAAATTGAACCTTACCTGACAATTATCATAATTTCTTTTTAAACAATAACATAATTAATATCAGAATACATTCTATTATTAATCTAGTGTGAATGGATGTTATCTTATATAGACATATAACACACACTGAATCATTTTAATGACACAATATGTAGATTTATAATGTATGGTGGTATTATTTATTGTACACATGATTTTAAATTATATATATGTAAATAATTACATTATGTTTTTTCTGAATGTTAAATAGTTTATTATTGTATATATATATATATATATAAGCACAGATTATAATTCTAAATTTTAATATTTTTATTATTTATGTGATAATATTTTTGTTTCTATTACGGATTAAAATGTGTTAAACTTGATTTTAAAATTAAACAGGTCTCGTTTGTTTATTTTATTTAGTCATTTTATAAAACCAATAATTATAAATATACATACTCATGCATATATATATATATATATATATATATATATATATATATTGAATCAACTTAGTGATTTAATATTTATAAAAAAGTTATATATAGCTTATACTAAATTTATCATTACTATGGGATATTTGTGGAAATGCCTGAAGAGAGTCAATTGCGATTTCTACTCTGAGCTCGAATTTCGAAAGTAATGAGGTTATTAATAGAGGAGTGGATTGGATTATATTTTAAATCATATCATCCATGGCATTCTATAAGAAGACTCAAAGTCCAACTATAGGTAGATGCAACTTCCTCGAGTCCTGAAAAGGATCATCCCCTTATACATGGCACCCAATGTGGGGCATGAAACATTAGTTTTCCACTTGTCAAATCCATAGATTTAAAAAAAATAAATTATATGAGTGTGTTGTGAATTGGTAAAAACACTGAATAATAAATAATAGAGACCTTGAAATAAAATAAACCATAATAAACAGATGAATTAGTCGCTTTAAAATAAATAAATAAATACGATTATAATTTGGGCATTAAAATATATATTATAACAACACCTTATAAAAGTAGGAAAAATAGAATTACATTTAAGGGCATAAGCACAGCATGAGATATTATGGCATATATGTAATTATAACCTTGAAAAGAAAGTAATTTATATATATAACATTAGAAATTTTTCATTAATGATAACTAGAAGTGGGAAAAAGCTGATAATAATGGAAGTAAAAAGTTTTGAAGAATCTTTAAGTAATAAAGATAGTGAAATAGAGATTACTTCAATTAGTAATGAACATGGATCTTTACAAGTCCTAATGTCTGAGGGGTCTGTAGCAGAAGTTGAAAGTCTTTCACAAGTTCACATGACAGATCAAATATTACCTCAAACACAAAAAGTAACTGAAGTTATAACAGTACAACCTCAAGAAAGTGATAAGCATATAACTCAATTCGTTCAAATGATAATGGATCTAAAAGTTAGCATGGAAGCAAATATGGTTAATATAAAACCTGATATGAATAATATAAAAGTTGATATGGTAACCAAAGCTGATATGAATAATATAAAAGCTGATATGAATAATATAAAAACTGATATGGATAATATAAAAGCTGATATGGTAACCAAAGCTGATATGAATAATATAAAAGCTGATATGGATAATATAAAAACTGATATAAATAAAATGAATGCTGATATGAAGGGAGAAATGGCTAGAATGAATGATAATATGGTAACTAAAGTTGATATGGATAATATGGAAGTGAAATTTAAAAAAGACATATTTTCTATAAAAGAAGAGTTAAAGAAAGATATTGATGATGTTAAGGAAAAGATGCAAGTAGAAATCAAAGATGTTAAAACTAAATTGCTTAAAGAAATGAAACACTTATCATTAGATTTAAATAATGTTCAAAAGGATATTGTTGAAAAGAAACAAACCGCCAATGAAGTAGAAAGACTTCATGACACAAAAGCATCAATAATATCGATGGTAATTCAATGCCAGGAATCCAAAACTTACCCTAAGCATGAGATCTACAAATATAATGATAACATCCAGAACAAATCATTCTTAGTTCAAATGAATGTTTCAGAAGAAAACTGTCATGACTATCATTTTACCATACAGCAGAGCAATGAAGTAGAAGATCATTGCAGCATTAATAAAGTGCTTGAACCTGATCCAAATGTCTTAGAAAGAGAAGAGGATATGGATGTGGAATATAAATTAAGTTCTGAATCTCAGGAATTGAGAGAAGCACAATCAAATGATAATACTGAATGTCTACATAAATTAAGACTTCAGATTTCTTGTATTAATAACAAGTTAAATCATGAACTCATGAAACTTGAGATGACTCCACTATCTAAAGATATAATAGATGAATACAACAGTGAAGTGTATTTTGAGTCAGCCCACCATATTTGTTTTACTCCCAGAACAAAAGTAAAACATTTCCTCAACAAGGTGTTGATAAATTGGTTGACAACCATCTGATAAGATCATTATCAATGATAATATTTAATAGAAAAGAAGGTTGTCTTAGTAGACAGTTTAATTCAGAAGATATAGATGAAGATAATAGATTTAATTGTCTTAAGTGTAAATTATGGTATATAAAGCATCACCATAATCCTGAAGATGAACAAATTATAAAAAGTCTTCAGACAATAATAAATATATTTATAATACAAGCTAAGAGACAGAAAGGTTCACAATTCCATAGGTTGTGTAATACTCGTGAAGGTCCCTTCATGTTCATTGAACATGTTAATGGATGTGCTTAAACAGTAAAGCACATATATAAGGAAGGACTTCATGGATTATGACTTTGGGATGTGATAATGGACTTTCGGTAATGATTGAATCCATTAGGCTGTTCTTTTAAGAGAATAAATCTATATATGTATATAAATAATTGAAGTTGATATTAATAATAATAAAATGCATCAAGTTAACCAAAGTATAAAAAAATACTTACAGGTTTATTAGAGTACAAGTTATGGTTAGTTAACTAAGTAATAATGGTAGATCAATTAAGCATCACGATAATGCAATCTGATGTTGACACTACTTATAAAATGCAAGTCCATTATTATATATTTTGATATGGATATATATAAATAAGATATTTATTTTATATAGCGTGATGTTGTTAAATTGTAATAACCATCAGCATTAAACCAGTGCACATGCACTTTGTGGATATATGTATGGATATATAAAAAGATAGTGTAAAAGCTTACAATTAATGTGTTAAAAAAGGCCAGTCAAAGAAATAAAAATGTGAAGACAATTTCACACATATTCAAACTTGGGGATCAAGTTTTTATAAACACTCGTCAAATTAGTATATCCCAACAGAGCAGATACCAAAAGATTTATTATTGGTATGAGGAACCTTATACTATCATAAAGCAAACAGGTCCCAATGCATTCTAGATAACTATAAAGTTAAACATTAAAGGCACTTACAATGCCAGAGCTTTAAAACCCTATTTTGGTCAAATGAATTAATAATATTTTACCACATTCTACTTATGTACAGAGTAAAATATTGAAAGAAAAGATAACTTGGAATAGGTAAGGAGAGAAAAAGTTTTCATTTAAAAGTATATAGGTATATATATGTATAAGGATGTATATAAGTCAAAAGAGACATTAATTTTCTTTGACGAGGGTATGTTAAGCAATTAAAATTAATTCTTAGGATACCTGAAAATTAAACCGTTTTAAGAGTTAATCCATGCTGAATGATGGATGTACTTATGTTTTGGATAGTTCTCAAAAGAGTCCATAAGTCTTAAAGAAAAGCAGGATGGAGGATACCAAACAAATATATGTGTCATCTATAAAAGAGGCACATGACAATAAATTCATCAAGGAAAAATAAATAAAAAAAAGAAGAAAAAGAAAGAACCCTATATATATATATATATATTCTAACCTTGTAATCTCATGCATCCTCATAGATATATATATATATATATATATATTCTAACCTTGTAATCTCATGCATCCTCACTTCCAGATAATATACGATATAAAATAAAACAGGTTCTAGCTCAGTTAATAATTAATAAATAAAATATTCAGCATTAAAATTAAAATGTTTCACTAGCTCAAATTTAAAATACGAATAAGGTTCAGTTTATAAAAATAAATTAAATAAATATTTAATATTTTCATGAGACTTGAAGTGAAAATACAGGTGACAAGATAGATTACATTGAGCCAATATCCCACAGGATACTACCTCAATGGCATAAGAACACTATTCCCCCCTTTATTACTATTTCAAATAACAAACTCATAGTATTCTTATGACTTTAATAACTTCTACTCACTAAGATTAAACTAATAATTAAATCTTAATCTTCTATTTGTAATAATCTAGCTCAATAAAATAATCTCAGGTTCATAAAGTTTATTCTAAGTTAATTTAAAAATACGGTAGTAAAATATGAGAAGGGATTTTATGTCATAATCTACTACACTGAAACTAATAATAATAAATAACAGTAATAATATTCTTCATTGTTTAACTAATTCTGTATATCTTTTCTTTTTACTATAATTTTATTACCATAATAAAATAATGAAATAATATAATATGATCTTATATCTTCATGTAATGATATAATAAATACGTGGTAGCATTTTAATAATCTGACAAACAAAATATGTGTGGCAACTGATAGCATATAATTTAATATAATATTGTGATAACTGATTTATGACCAATAAAATAATGTAAGATTATGATTATTTAATTATAATGAATACCAATAAAATATTTAAAATTCTTAAAATAATTCTCTATTTATCTTTTGTGCAAAATTATATATTTGTTTCAATTATTATGCATATATCGTGATTTCATGCAGCGATGTGGAGAAATAAATAACTCGGACACAAAATTTTTGAAATAACAAAATTTAACAAAGTTTATTACTAACAACAAATAAATAAACAATTTATTTACACTATTTACAGTGGATATCCTTAACTTTTTTACTTTACAGTTTGATCTACCGGGTTATAAAAAAAATAATTTATATTTCAATTATATCTTTATTTAGATTTAGGACAAAATTTTAAAAAAAATGTTACTATTTGGTTTCTCATTATGGTTAACTTATTACAAATATATTTATCTACTTTATTAGCAACAGCATTTTATTCTTAATATTATTAAACTATCTTATTTTAAAAAATTCATACTTAGAAAAACATTCTATAGAAAACAAAATTTTATAATGAGTATGGACTTCTCAAAATAATAAAAAAAAATTTCATCTTGCAAAGTCAAAGATGTTACACAAAATATTATCCAAAAATTCAGTACTAGATTTTAGTATTTATCACACAATGTTTACTAATCATAATATATTCTTCTTTAAGCCTTACTTTAGTATGATATAAGTGTAATCATCAATATATTTCTGTTAATCAATAAACAAAAAATATACTATGCATATTGTTTACATAATTTACTTTGTACTATTGTATTTTAAAAATATGCAATACTTATTTTCTCTTAAAAAAATAATACTAAAGCATTTAAAATTATTATCACTTTAAAGAAAATATCTTTGTTTAGATACTTTATTTTAAAAAAATTTATATTTCATTTCCGAAATAAAATTCAAAATATATTCTATGATTCTTTTCTTTCCTTAGGATACTTTGGATCTTCAATTTTAAGTTATAATATTCTGCTCCTTATAAGCAAATAAACTAATCTTATACAAAAACGATAGCATAACCTAAGTTCTAAATTATTTATCATTTCTCTTAAACATATCTTACTGAACGATGCAGTTACATGAAATAAAGATAGCGAAAACAGATGCATAGGATTAAGGAAGAAAGCTAGAGTATTACTCTTAACATATCTCAAAATCATGGCACAGTGCGAAGAGGTATGACATTTACCTGCCTAATATCCTCTAGTACAGGGACGATGTTAAAGCTATTTCTTCAGCTTTATTAGAACATCAAATATTTAAAGAAATATAAACACTGTCCAAATAAAATGTGTATCAGTCATAGGGCTTTGTTAACTATGCTGATATTCACATAAAGACTAAATATTATTTCCATTCCTTATAACATCCTATTTCTTAAAACATCATCTTGGTTTCCTGTTCACTAAGTACTTCCAAGCCACTATCTCAACATTATTTCTCAAGATTTTCCACATCTTACATCGATAAATAACTATCTGCATTTACAAAACAATAAATAAAATTCATTAATAGTTAAACAATCTAGCTGTTCCACAAGAAAAGTCTGCTTACTTCATTATTCTATATGTCTAATCATATACAATCTACTTAGACAATATTTGAATATCCAATAACATGAAAATTTTAAAAGAATCACATAATTATTTGTTATGTTGGATTATATCACTAATATAAAAAAAAAATCGTCGTATGCATATTTTCAAATCAATCCTATCTCATAATGTTTTTTAAAATGTTGTATGAAATGCGGTACATATAAGTAAAAAAACTTTTACACTTCATTCTTCCAATTTATGGATGATCTAAAGAAAACAAAAAAAATATACATTATAAATTATCAATAGTTATTATTATTACCAATAACCTTTATCTAGTCATCGTGTTCAGTAGGCTTCCTTTATCCACTTGAGCATTGCAGATATAAAAAAAATTCACACCCATACACTTTATATTAAAATATTTTTAGCTAAATTATTAGATTGTTATATTATAAAATTTTAATATTAATAAATTAATGTTTTTATGTTTTTCCTAATCTTATATAAAAATTTAGATTTAAACTAGGTTAACAAAATAAAAGGAATCAAAACTATAATTACATATTTTCTTGATGATAGTTCCTGATAAGTCCAAAATGTTTATTATTTTCTCTAGAGTTTTTAAAAATGTTCTCCTCCAAGCGCGTTAAAGTTTAAAATAAAAATAATTATTAATCCATTTAGTAAAATTTATAGAAAATAATCCTTGGTTTTAGTATTTAGGATGATAATTATTAAATCATAATATTAATTAATCCCGTGAAGCTTCTTAATCTTCTCTACCAATATTCTCTGTGTATCCGATGCATCAATCCATCTAATTTAACTTTAAAAATATTCGATAAACTTTTAAGTACTATTTGTATTTCCATGGATCCATCTTTTATTCAACTATGTGTTCACTTTTTTATATATGTTTCCTTCTTGATACATTTAAACTTTCGTTTGGTATTTTTATAAATCTCTTTTTAAAAAAAAAAAAAACTTCAAGTACTTTTAAACAAATCTTTTCTAAATACATTTTAAATAATTCTAAGACCGGATATTTTAATATCAAAAATGCTTCTATAACATATTCTCCTGGGTTCTTTCTTTAATTCTTGAAAATATTTTTTAAAAAATGTTACCTTCAGAAAGTATATAACATTTTACTCCTTTGAATATAATATTCTATAAAATGATTCATGAGATATAATTGTCTTATTACTATTTAAAAATAAATCTTGGATAAACTTATAAATAATACGTTTCAATACATTTTTTTAGACTCCGTATAATGTCCGAGCTGTGGTTTTTTTATGTACCAAAACAGTTCTCCGGTGAAGTATTAATAAAGCTGTATCAATAAATATTTCAAATATTTTTTCAGCATTACAACTTATATCCATTTTATTTCGTAGTATATCCATTTTTTATTGCGAAGTTTAGGTTAAATTTTTAGATAAAATACGACTGATAAAGGAACTTTAAAAAATTTAACAAAGCATGTTAAACGAAATTATTAAAATATTTTTTAGTTTACACTCTCTTTTTTGCAAGTTACTTTTAAAATATTAATTAGTTTTTGCAAATAAATTATGAGAGAGCGCTAAAATTGACTAAAATAATAATTTTAAAATACTATCTCTTTGATAGCTATAATTTACCTTTCTCTGGTTTCAATACATTATTAATCTCCCCTGATAACTTAGTTACAATGATATTTATAGTCTGTAAGAATACCTATTCCTATTGGTTAATTCTTACTTTAGCTTGAGAACAAATTTACATATTTTTAGTTTATAGTAGAATTAAATTTCAAAATTAGAAATTATGACGTAATGAACTTAAAATATTATTTAAAATATTACTTTTGAATCAATTATTATTTTATTAAAATTATTTAAACATTTAAAATAACTTTTAAAATAACCTTAATAACTTATTCCATTTATCTATTTTTATTTAAACAAAATATTTAATTTTTATTATATCTGTATTCGTCTTTATTACATTACTTAAAACATTACATACGATAGTTAACTTAATATTTATTATTATTTTATGCTAGGTGACAATTCCATCCAATTCTATATTGCAATTTCAAAATATTTTAAACTTTATTATTAACTCAAACAAGCGTGTGTGAGAAAGTATGTAATATACAAGTCACATGATTAATAACTTTGACAGACGATTTTTAATCTATTTCTCTGCCTAGATTTATAAAATTGATACACTTATTATATTATATAATATAATTATAAAATTTGGAAGAACAATTTAGAAAATATAGAATTAGATATAATTTTCACCATCATAAAGTTTATTTTTAAAATATACTATATTAATTTTGATTATTAAACATAGTTTATAAATTTAAATACTGTATAACATTTATTTATCTATACGTTTAAGACTATTAAAATTGAGCTTATTAAATATACTTTTAATTATTTATAGCTGTGTTATTTAATATGGCCAGCTTTTACAACCATATGAAACAATATTTAAAGCTTTATATAACTATTTTTAAATGATTTTATATACTACGTATTTCTTTAGCTTAAAATTGTACTTTAAAAATATAATCGACAAACTATAATTAATGTATTAAAAGAACATATTCTAAAATTTAAAATTTTTAGTAATTGACTGTTATAAACTATTACTGACCTATAGAAAAGGGCACAATATATATATATATATATATATATATATATATATATATATATATATATATATATATATATATATATATATATATATATATATATATATATATATATAAACCTCCTTGTCCTTTTATTTAAATTGAATGATGCTTAATATAGAGAAAGAGAAAGGATTAGAAAAAATAAAGCAAATAATAAGGGTTGATAAAAGCAGGAAAGAAAAACAAGCTCCACAACTTTATATTTAATGCAAACATTGACACACATTAAGTGTCCAAATGCTAATGGTAAATATAAAATTTGAACTCTTTTAAGAGGGAGGTAATGTGAGAGTACCATATGAGCCTCATCTAAAACAATTTGTGTTTCTTTGTGAATTTAAGTGTGCCTATATCGAATCAACAGATATAAATAAGATATACCTATCTTAAGCTTTTCATATATCAGTTATATACATAAACTAATTAATATTAAAAGAATAATTCTAAAAATAAATTATTCTAATTTATTTATACACACACAAATAAATGTTTCTAACTAATAGTATTTTTTTATTAACCAAAACTTGACATTGACAAAGCCGTAAGTCATCATTGCATTTTATCAGTTGAAACAAAGGAAATAAATGTTTGGAGTTCATTACAAATTGTATATTTTAAACAATAGAGAGCATGAGCATGATTATGTGATATGCTTGCAGAAATTAATCTAGTATAAAAATGAACTAATATTGTTATATAATAATCTTCTCTTTAGTTATCAAGGCAATAACTACATCTGTAAATTTAAATGTGTTTGAATTTAGAACACATTTAAGAAAAAAAAGAAGATTCACTATTTTAAAACTGTCTTCAAGTAATTAATTTACTTACTTTTAATATTATAAAGAACTATAAAAAATAATCATTGAAATTGACAAGGTTATAAGAGTTATCAACGTCTTCGATATGAGTTTTCAAAATATATGTTTAAGAAGACAAAAATTTATAAAGATGTTCTCTGGCTAGACAATTTATGCCAATGATTTCTGCTGATGTTTTAAACCTGAACATGTAAATTTATTCCTACTTAATGCCTAAAGTATAATCATCATAATTTCCACCAAAAAGTTGCCTTAATAATGGAGTATTATATTGAAGAAGATTTTAAATATTTTACTATGCAAATATTTAAAAGAATGAATATTTGGATTACTTATTCGAAGGATGATCAAGCAACTTTACCTTTCAACATTCATTGTCATTTTATTTTGTCTAAGGAGGAATATGAAACCATTATTCTTTCACATCTTGGAATACTTCATTGTGCACTTTAATAACTCTTAAACTTTATTTCCTTTGGGGATAATTATATTTACGTGGAAAAATTACTTCGTATATTAAATTGGAGAACAGATAAGATGAACATTTTATTTTTATTTATTTAATAAAATTTAGATGTTGATATTTTGATATATGCTCTGGTGAAAGTGATGGCTGACTAAGATAAAAGTTTTTAAATTATTTCAATATGGAAGTAAGTTTTATTATAATCCAAATTGAATTTTACCTGACAATTATCATAATTTCTTTTTAAACAATAATATAATTAATATCATAATACATTCTATTATTAATCTAGTGTGAATGGATGTTATCTTATATAGACATATAACACCCACTGAATCATTTTAATGACACAATATGTGGATTTATAATGTATGGTGGTATTATTTATTGTACACATGATTTTAAATTATATATATGTAAATAATTACATTATATTTTTTCTGAATGTGTAAATAGTTTATTATTGTATATATATATATATAAGCACAGATCATAATTCTAAATATTCATATTTTTATTATTTATGTGATAATATTTTTGTTTCTATTACAGATTAAAATGTGTTAAACTTGATTTTAAAATTAAACAGGTCTCGTTTGTTTATTTTATTTAATCATTTTATAAAACCAATAATTATAAATATACATACTCATGCATATATATATATATATATATATATATATATATATATATATATATATATATATATATATATATATATATATTGAATCAACTTAGTGATTTAATATTTATAAAAAAGTTATATATAGCTTATACTAAATTTATCATTACTATGGGATATTTGTGGAAATGCCTGAAGAGAGTCAATTGTGATTTCTACTCTGAGCTTGAATTCTGAGAGTAATGAGGTTATTAATAGAGGAGTGGATTGGATTATATTTTAAATCATATCATCCATGGCATTCTATAAGAAGACTCAAAGTCTGACTATAGGTAGATGTGACTTCCTCAAGTCCTGAAAAGGATTGTCCCACATATACAATAATTATTTATTATTATTATACAATAATTATTATTATACAATAATTATTTATTATTATTATTAGAGGTATAAATCAAATATATGTTCATTTTAGTTTACTTTCCATAAAGGCACATCCAATTTCAATTATAAAAAAGTTATATATAGCTTATACTAAATTTATCATTACTATGGGATATTTGTGTAAATGCCTGAAGAGAGTCAATTGCGATTTCTACTCTGAGCTCAAATTCTGAGAGTAATGAGGTTATTAATAGAGGAGTGGATTGGATTATATTTTAAATCATATCATCCATGGCATTCTATAAGAAGACTCAAAGTCTGACTATAAGTAGATGCGACTTCCTCAAGTCCTGAAAAGGATTGTCCCACATATACAATAATTATTTATTATTATTATACAATAATTATTATTATACAATAATTATTTATTATTATTATTATTAGAGGTATAAATCAAATATATGTTCATTTTAGTTTACTTTCCATAAAGGCACATCCAATTTCAAACACATTTCACACAATCGCACTTGTCTTAACTCAACATCTTTTTCTCCTGCCTGATTGTAACTTGTACTTTGGGTTATATATATATGATGAAAACATTGTTTATTTTATTTTGCAAAAACTGACTAACACTTCTCAGAATGTATGTCTTTTGAGAAAATATTTTATGTCAGTTACTCAAGTTTTAATCAATTGCCCACATAAATGTAGTGATCTTTACTTCTATATTAATAAAGAGACATATTTGATATTGTAACATCAATAATCAATGCTACATTCTTTTTTAAATCAGCCTATTCCAGCATGTATAAACAACAAACAGAGCAAGATCACATTGATTAGTGTTATTTTAATATCAAGGGAGGTCGATTTTATATTACTAATAGATAAAACATTGCTGGATTTGTATGGATAATTGGTTGTTTTAGAGATAGCTGATGAAGTAATATTTTTCCAATATATATATATCCATCTGTGTGGTATCGTTTTATATATATATATATATATATATATATATATATATATATCCATCTGTGTGGTATCGTTTTATATATATATATATATTCTAATTTGCTTATGGTTGTTTGTCACATAATGAAGTGGTTTCTGTCGTCTTTATGTTCTAAATCTGAATGCACTTTCAGTGAAGTTCACCAAAAGCTATCATTACAGATGAACAAATATATGGACATTTGAATTATAAATACAAATGAAGGGACATTACTCACAATTCTTATGTTTATAATATACATAATTTTAATTATATATTACCAAACTATTATAGGTTTGGGCTCACCATTACTTTTCTATATACAAATATTCTACACACATAATGATTCATTTACTTTTTAGATTTTTTTAAATATATTAAATTAAATTTGTTTATTTCTTAATATCCGGTTATGTAATACCACTACTTGTGTGTGTGTGTGTGTTTTGCAATCTTTTTTCCTTTTACTTATTCATGATTAATAATTTTTACAGATTTTTTTATTACTTATAATATTTACTTTATTCTTTGAGATCTGATATATAAAATGTAAAGATTAATATAGCATTGATGAAAGTAATGAATCATATTATAGTATTGAGAAAATATAATTTTTCTCAGGTTAGCCTCAGGATAACTTATTTGTTGAATAGGAATTTCATTAGATCATAATTATTAAAAGGTTTACATATATGAAATAATAAAGTGACATATTGCAATACAGTTTAATAATAATATAAAACATTTACTTTTTATTAGATATAGCTGAAAAAAGAGAGGAAAGAATAATATTTTATTTTCGTATATAATTTCATTTTTTATATAATATTTTTATTTTTCAGTAAAAAAACAAAAAGATTAAGTTCTTTATATCTGAAAAAATTAAATTACTTTTTAATTGGTGTAAAAAAAAATAACTGATCATGGTTTAATGCAGTAATTTCTGAGGTAACCATGTTATTGGATAAAAGACTGATATTATGAAGTTTTATAGACAAGGGTGTGGGGGAAAGAATTTAGCAGAGAGTTCAGTATACATGAATTCAGAAGTCAGAAACTCATCTAAATTGATAATACTCTTAGTTTAAAAAAAAAAATGTTTGCAAAATAGTATTATATTTTGGAATTTACAACAATCACGGAAAGATTATCTTTATTTACTTATGCAACAATGTAAACAATTTTATTAAAAGAAATATAGAAGATATAAAATATTGTTAAATGCAATATCACAACTTCTCTTATGTTAACTGAAAATAAAAATAATTGTTAAATTGGAAACCTAGAACAATAAAACAAAAAAGAAAAAGCTAAATAGATGAAAATAACTATTGAGAAATCTATGTAGAAGAAAATAATAACAAAATTACTACCTGCGAGATCTACTCAACTAAGCAACAACAAAAGAAGAATTGAAAAAAATAAAAATTCACAGAAAAGTAAAGTATTGTAGGGTTTATATATAAGATATTTATATATGCTATTTTGTAAAGAAAGTATTAATTAAAAATAATGAATAAATTTACTTAGTTTTTTTTGTTGAAAATACTTTTTTATTTGGTTAAAACTGTGTGTGGCATTCTCATTTTTAAAAAAAAGGCAAAAAGTTCAATTAATTTTTTTTCTTTCTTTATTACTTGTGAAATAACTTTTTATGAGGTTTTGATTATTGTAATGGAATAACTCATTTAAATTTAATATTAATTAATTAAGAAGTTAGAAGTGAATAATAAATATATGTGGTGTGAAAAATTATTTGTATATTATATGGATAAAATTGATTGCATATATTATATTTGAATTTGTCATATTATCATTTACTGAATTCTTTATTTTTTAATTTATTAGCAAACTTTAAATAATTATAAAATAATACTTTTTGAATTTTCTCTAGCTATTTAATATATGAATTACCTGGGTGTTCAAGTGTTTTCATCAGAGAGTTGTGTTTAAGGAATTTATAGATTATCTTTTATTTCATAATAGAACAAATTAATCATGTATATTTTATCTTATTCACAGTCTCTAGAATCATTCCAAATCCACTGCTAGTTAAAGTATAACGATATTTTATATATATATATATATATATATATATATATATATATATATGAATGTGTGCACGAATATGTAAATGATTCTCTACAACATTATTTAGATGGTACTAAGACCATACAATTCATCTTTAGAGTCTGCATATTTTACTTTACTTTATAGATTTGATAATTAGTTTATTAGTGCAGTAAACTTGTGATAATTAATAGCATTGATATCATGATTCTAACATTTTTTATGTTCATTATTGTAGATTTTTAGCACATTAATACGTGTATACAGGTGAAAATTTTGATGATTGCTTTTATAATATGCTCCAAGTTTGGTGTTAACTAAATGGTAATTAGTCTCAGATTTTATAGAATACCTTTTTAATAAATACAATTACACAGGGTTACATTAACTCTTGAGTACTATTGATTAATGCTGGTAATGTCATGACCATTCACCTTCATTTACTGGTTGTTCATTGAATTTGTTACTTACATCACCTTTGCTCCACTCCATGTTTGTACTAATATGATATATATTATATTTAATGTGTTTACAGTGATATAGAGGTTTATTTGAACTTCTTTGTATCAGTAATTTAAATCTCTGTGATCAAGCTGCAATATTTAGTGTCTATATAAGTATATTAGATCATTAATAAAGGTGGGATTTTACCCTTGTTGTTAAAAGATGGTTGCCCTGACAACAGTTAAAAATTGTTGATTATTATTGATATTGGGATTATCTAAATGTTGAATAGTTTTTAATGATTATTTATAAACCCATTTAGCCTTGAGCCTTATTACACTTAATACATATATTTCTTGCATCATAAAATGGGTAGAAGAGTTCTATCAAAAATTATCCAAAATCTATTATATCTTCTGAATTGTCCAGGATTTTAAATGAAGTGTGACATGCAATTAAATTTATGATGAAGGGTAACACTCCAGGTAATGATGGAATTATAATCAATATATTAAAAGAAGCAGGTGAAGAAATATAAAAAAATTTAAAAAATATATATACAAAATGTCTAAATGATAAAGAAGTACCAGATGATTCGAAGAATGCAGTATTAATATTAATATTTAAACAGGTGATAAAGAAGATGTAGAAATTATAGATCTATAAGCTTTTTATCAATTTAACATAAAGTTTTTACCAAGATAATTACAACTCACCCATAGAGAATTTTGGATCTCAACCAACCAAAAGAACAAGCTGCATTTAAGAATGGCTTTATTACAATGGATAATATCCACATATTGAGCAAAATTATAAAAAGGAATAATGAATATGAATTTCCATTACACATTGGATTTATAGATTATGAAAAGGAATTTAATTCTATAAGCATTTCTTTAATGATTGTATTGGATCATCAAAGTATTGACACAAACTACTGTCATATTCTAAAGAATATTTATAAAAGTATAACAGCAACAATTATATTATATAATGATACAAGGAAAGTTTACATTGAAAAGAGTGTAAGACAAGATGACTCCATACCTCCAAATCATTTGACAGCAGTTCTGCAAGAAGTATTTTGTGAATTAAAATGGGAGGCTAAATGATTAAATGTAAATGGAGATTATTTAAGTCATTTAGATTTTGCTGAGAATATAGTTGTTTTTGCAAATAATGCTTTAGAGCTTCAGGAAATGTTGCAAAAGTTATCAGTAGAAAGTAAAAAAGTAGGATTAAAGGTAAAAGCTAAAAAGACTAAAGTGATGTTCAATGGATTTTCTCAAAAGATAAAAATAAAGATTGATTATAATGAGTTAGAAGAGATAACAAGTTTAAATACCTTGGTCAGATTATTACTATAGATGGAAACATAATGGATAAAATTAATCATAGAATTAAATTTAGTGTTAGTGTATTTTGTAGAAATAACTTAATATTAAAAAGAAATATGCCTATGTGTTTGAAAAGGAAGGTTTTTAATAAATGTGTTTTTGTTTATGGATCTGAGATTTGGACTCTTAATAGAAGAGCAATATAGAGTCAGACTATTCAAAGACAAATGTTGAGATGCATTTTAGGAGTAACAAGAAGAGACTGAAAACACAATATATGGGCAAGAGAACAAACAGATGTTACTGACATCATTGAAAAAATTAAAAGACTGGAGTTGGACTGGACATATTTCTAAAAGAGATGGTAATAGATGGACAATTGAAATCTTAAACTGGATTCCAAGAAATTGTAAAGACTCAGCAAGAGATTACATGTGAGATGGATTGATGAAATAAGAAAGTGTGCAGGGGTAATGTAGAGAAAAGAGGTTAAAGATCAGAAAATATAGATTGAACTTTGAAAGATCTTCATTCTTCAGTGGATTGATAATTATTGACAATGATGATTATTATGATATATATTTCTTAATACTTATCCAAAATAATGATAAAGTTAAATTTAAAAAAAAATTTAGAAATCGATGTTTTCCATAAGATGCCAAATAAGCATTATGTTTAAATTTGAGTACATTTTACATAAAGCATTCTATAATAAAATATTAAAAAAAAATTCCTTATAATAATAAGAGCAATGGTTAATTTTATTGTATTTTCATAAGACAAATTATAGTATTTAAGTTATATTTCCATAAATTCATAGACCTTGTCACAATGAATTATATACTGTAACACTTACATTATGTTTTCATAATGAATTATACATTATAGCACTTAAATTTTATTTCCATGAAACAATTTTTTATTATATGATGTTATGTAAATCTCTCAAAAAACTGAAGTCTTTTGAGCAAATGGATCTATCTCCTCAGCCATGCATGTCTAAAGTAAAACTACAAAATATTAATAAAATATGTAATAATTAAACTTTTCATAGCTTGTTTATTGAGAGAGAGAGTGAGCAAACTAAGATCAAAGGCTTAAATATTTTTATTTCTGATGATGTCAAATTTTAGTCTCTATTGTAGATGTTGTTTCTGTACCATAACTCAAATTCAGCTCATTGTTATGGTCTTTGTTATTAAGAGTTAACTTCCACTCAGTAAAAAGTTCTTGTGAATACACCAATATATATGATATTAAAAATATTTTTTTAACTTTATATAAATAAATATTTTAAAGAATAATAAATAAATAATTTTACAAATTAAAATACATTCTTAAAATTATATTTTTAAATAAAATCTAAACATTCCTTGTATATTTTTCTATTTAAAGTCCAATATTTAATATAGGAGATTTGAATACAAACTCCATGTATATAAAGTATACTTGTATTTAAATATCCAATATTTAATATTTTTAAATACCACTTACATATATATATTCTGCCCTTTACCTACTATGTGTGTAACTATATACACATCGAGCCCACCACGTTACGCCACAATCTACCCTCTCACCCTACGTGTATATGTGTACTCCACTTCCCCCCAAAAATAAATAATATAATATAGTGAAAATCGCCTAACCGGGTTCTAGCTCTAATAATTAATGAGATATTCAATTAAATGCTTTACTAGCTCAAATTTCTTAAAATTAACTTAGGTTCTGTTTTAGACTAACTCAAATAACTATTCCAGAATTCATGAGACTAGAAGTGGAAATAAAGGGTGACAAAGTAGATTACATTGAGATAATATCCCATAGGATACCACCTCAATGGCATAAGAACACTATCCCCCCTTATACTACTATTACATATAATAACTACATAGTATTCTTATGACTTCTGCAACTTCTAATCACTAAGACTCATTTAACAATTAAAGTATTAATCTTTTATCTATAATAACAATAATAGTAATTATCTAGCTCAAATGAAATAATCTCAGGTTCTTAAATTTATTCAAGGTTAAATTAAAATAAGGTAGCAAAATATGATAAGGGATTTTGTGTCATAATTTACTACTCTGAAATTAGATTAATAATAAAACAATAATAATAATAATCACAATCTTCATTGTTTAATCTAACTAGTACAGCTTTTCTTTTATCGCAAATTTATAACCGTAATAAATTAGTTAATAATCTAATATCCTCCTTTTTTTTTATCTTTAAGTAATAAAATAAATTAGTAAGTGGCAGTGTTTAGATAATCTGATAAATGAAGCAAGTGGCAACTAATAGCATACAATTTAGCAAATTATTATGACAATGGATTTATGACCAGTAACGCAATGCAATTTTATAATTATTCAATTACAAAAAACATCAATAAATATTTAAGATTAAATATACTTCTCTATTTATATTTTGTGCAAACAATTATATACTTAGTTTAATGACGGTAAACATACCCTGTGAATTCATGCAATGATGTAGAGAAAACAAAACTCAGACACAAGTTTTAATAAACAAATTTTAGAATTTTATTAACAACAATCAAAATTAAGATAAAACAAACAAATCTATTTACATTTATTTACAAGGGATATCCTCATTTTTCTTTACGCTACAATAGTTGAATTATACATTTTTAGATTTCTTTTATAGTTAATTTAAATTATTATACCTTTTATAAGTTATTTATTTATTTCTCATTAGGTTTATTATATTACTTATTTTAACTATTTTATGGGTAATACTATTCTTTACCTTTTAATATTAAAGTTACCGTATTATAAATTATATATGTGGATAAACATCATTTATAAACATTATAAATTTACAATCAATATGGTTTTTCCTCTTAAAAAAAAATTACATTTTCTTGTAACTCTATATAAGTCACTCTGCATATTGTTCAAATATTATTACTACCTATAACGTTTGTTCTCTAATGCTCGTAAACTCTAATACATTTATTCCATAAGCCATACTCATGTATAATGCCATAACACGGGTTTAATTATCACCTGTTTCAGTTTCACATATACTATAATTATCGAATGTTATTATATTCTTTAAATATGCAATACTTATATTTTTAAATATAATCAACAATAAGAAAACGTTAAATTATATTTAATATTTTTGTATATTTCTATTTGGATATATTTTTATAAAATTATAGTTCATTTCTTAAAAATTAAAATAATTCTCTGACTCCTTCCTTTCTTAGGATATCTGCATCTCTCTTTCAATAATCATAATCTACTCTTTGTTAATACTTAACTATTCTTATTTCAAATAACAGCATGACATACATTCTAAAATATCTATTGTTTCTTTTTCAATAGACTTATCAAATAACGATGTAGTTGCAAGAAATACAGATAAAGATAGCGAAAGATGTATAGGATATCGGGAAGATAGATAGATAACTTATCAAAATATATACTTCAAAATGTATGGAACAGTGTGAATAGGTCCGACATTCATTGTCTAATAACCCTGGCGATAAGCATGATGTGGCAGCTATTTATTCAGCTTTACCAAACATCTAATACGATTCACAAGAAATATAAAAATACCACTGTCCATGACAACATGTGTAACAGTCGTAGGGCTTTGTTAACTACGCTGATTACCATCTAAAACTACTTATTATTTCATTCCCTGTAGCATCCTAGTTTTTTAATACATCCTCTTGGTTTCCGAATCTCCACGTACTACCAAGTCACTACCCAAACTATCTCTCAAGATTTTTACTGTATCCAACATCGATAAAACTAACTACCTTTTAAAACAATAAACAAAATTCACTAATATAAAACATTTCCCTATTCCATAAGAACAATTTGTCTTGCTTTATTACACTGTAGGTTCGACATCTATGTTTTGTTAAAATAACACTTAAATATCCCAATCGGAAAAATTAACAGAAAATATGACATAACCATCGGTTATATTGAACTATATTAATAACACATAAAATGATTATCGTATGCATATTTTTAAAAAATCTAATTACATCTCAAAGTGTTTTAGAGTGTTGTTTTTCAAAATGCGTTTTACAATAATTATAACAATAAAACTTTTGCATTACATTCATTCGATTCACAGCTGATCTAAATAAATAAAACATACATTATATCATTAATAACCATAAAATGTTACCAAAATAATCTTTACCTTCCTATTAGAGTTCGTAGTAGGTTTCTTTCTCCTCGAGCATCGCAAACATACAAAATTTCCACACACATACAATTTTATTTGAACATTCAAAATCAAAACATATTATTTTATATAATGTTATATCACGAATTAATGTATTTGTTTTCCCTATCGCTATCTAAAACTTAATGTTTAACTTAGATTAATAAAGAAAATAATTTAAACCATAATCACATATTTTTCTGGCGGTAAATCTTGGTTAGTCCCATAATATTTATTATTTCTTCTTTTGTCCGAATGTTCTTCTTTCTGCTTATTAAAGTTTTAAATAAATTAGTTCATTTAACAAACTGTTTAGACGATCTTTAGTTTTAATGTTTAATTCAAAATTATTAGAAAACATTTTATTTAGTTATCCCACGAAGCTTTTAATGTTCGGGCGAATATTACCTCGGCGCGTTGATGCATCTTTATTTCTAGCAGAACTACAATTATTTAATAATTACGGTACCAATTGCGTTTTCCATGGATCCAATATTTTATATTTATTTCTCTGTAAAATATTTTTTTCTTCTTTAGGCAAGTATTTTCCTTGGTAAATTTCACTTTCATTCATTATTAATTTATATACAACATTTTCGATCTTTAACTATTTCTAGAGTATTTGCTCAAGTCATCTTAAAGAAAGCAATTCAAATTATTTCAATAATAAAAATTCTTTTTGTCCATTTATTCTTATACGAATAATATTTATTTTTATTTTCCATTATATTCATTAACTTTGCGCACAATGTCCTTTCATTAATTTTATACGCACGAAAGCAGTTTTCATAGTAATACGCTATACAAACTATATCAACGAATAACATTAACATTTTTGGAATATTATAAAATTTATAACTTGGTTTTAAGAATCTATCCATTTTTTATTGAAAATTCAGATTATATTTTGATAGAATCCACTGGCAGGTTACTGTGGAGTTAGTGAAACATTATTATGAGAACTTTTTTTAAAATTTTATTCTTAGATTCTCTTCGGAAGATTTTAAATTGTCAGTTGGTTTCTTTCAAAGATATTATTAAAGTTATGATAAAATTGACTAATAAATTGAAGAA
Organism: Epiperipatus broadwayi; assembly: GCA_028023455.1. Classification (NCBI taxonomy): domain Eukaryota; kingdom Metazoa; phylum Onychophora; class Udeonychophora; order Euonychophora; family Peripatidae; genus Epiperipatus; species Epiperipatus broadwayi. The sequence continues at coordinate 2,672,897 of JAQFVV010006289.1, forward strand.
AGAAAGAAATTTTAAAGAGCTTAAAATTTTACCTCTGCTCTGGAGTCAACACATTTTTGTTCTCTCAGTTTATACAATTAATTGGCGCGATTTTTGTTGTCTGCCAAGATCTATCTTTTTATTGGTCACTCCCTACTTTGGTTTATAAACAATTTCTAAAGTTTTAAAATCATGATGTAATAGACTTAAATATTAACCTATTATTATTTTTAAATTAATTATTATCTATTACAATTTAACTATCTTTTAAAATAATTTCAAAACAATAATTAATAAAAATGTATAATACTTATTTTTTATTATGATGTGTGACAATTCCATCCAGTTCTATAATATACTATTTAAATATTTTAATTATTTGTATTAATTTAAACTGGTGCTTATACATAAAATATTCCAGACAGTCACGTAGACATTTCCGGTGTTTAGTCTAGTTTTATCTGTCTTAATAAATTTGCTACTTATATTATTTAAAATGATTATATAAAATTTTGAAAAATAATTTAGAAAAATATAGAACTAGATACAATTCCCACCATCACAATACTTATTATTAAATATATCACATTAATCTTTTACCGTTTAACTATAGTTTATAATATTAAATACTATATAATATTAATTTTAAATTTTTTTAGTAATTGACCATTTATAACCATCATTGACCTATAGAAAAGGGCACAATATATATATTTACAATAAAAAATAATAATAATAACAGTAACAAACTATTATAAACAATCCTTAAGCAATACTTTATATCAATTTAAAAAAAAAGTATAATAATTTAAAGAAATGAAGATTAATAATAAACAATGGATATCTATTCCATTTATTTCAAATCCACAAATGAAATTTTTTAGGAATATATATAAGAATGTGTGTAATGTTTCATTCTACGTTCCAAACAATATTAATAAATTAGTCAATAATTCTAAGGATGTCATATCTGTCAAGCAGAAAAGTAATGTCATATATCAATTTTTTTGTGATTGTATGCTATCATATATAGGTGAATCTAGGTGCACTATTGAGAAGAGATTGAGGGAGTATGAATTGTTATATAAACTTGCAAAAAGTAAAAATAATGGTAATTTAATTTCTCCTTCAGTTTTTTTGATCATGAAAAAACATGTAAATATAAATTTAAATTTGATTTTGAAAATGTGAAAATTCTTCATGAGGATAGAAACCATAATAAATAAAAAATTAAAGAGGCAATTTTTATAAATAGGAATAAAATGCATTTAATAAATAGGCAATCTGCTATCAGATTCCTGGAATTTGAATTGATGACATTTGCTTCCACTTAGCTTTCTTTTTGAATTTTAATGGCAGTTGAGGCAGGTTCAAGAAATTAACTGAAAGTACTTCTGCAAATTTAAGGATTGTTTATAATAGTTTGTTACCGTTATTATTATTATTTTTTATTGTAATTACAATTTTGTTTTAATTAACAAACATTTTATTTTCATATTACATATATATAATGTTTTAAATATGTGTAATTTTATACTGTTTTATTTATATTGATGTAAAAATGCACACACATACTCACATTCTAAATAATAACTGACTACTTTGGTTGTACATATTGTGAAATGTATGAAGTAAATAAAATATGAATAAATAAAGCTGTCAATACATAATACATTTTATCAGATCTTTCTAAAATATTAAGTCATATTTTATTGCTATATAAAATAGACTAACAATTTAAGTATCATATTATCTCAAATGTTATGAAATTTTCTGTTACACCCTCTGTGAATGAATATATTAAAACCTGCATCTCAAAACATCTAATTTCTTAATGTTTGAGATGATTTGGTGTTTAATATTTATTTCAGATAGTACTATGCAATGGAAATACTAACATTTTAATATACCATGTATTAAAAAATTCAAAATTACATATGACATATTACCCTAAGATACATTGTCATTCACTATTCATTAATAAGATAAACTATTTGATCTGTTTTAAAATCAATTGCAAATTACAATAAAATAAGTTATTTTTTTTTAGGAATACTTCAAAATTGAAATTTAGACTATGATGGTGCAATATATATATATATATGTGTGTGTGTGTGTGTGTAATAAATTAAGTTTGATATCTGTATTCGTTCCACAATATATGTAATATACATATATATATATATAAATTGATTTATACATTAACCTATGTTTGCAACAAAAATGATATTGCATTTTTGGATAGTAATATTTATAAAGATAAAGTTGTATAAATTGTTTTCAATTTTTTTGTTTTGTTTTGTGAATTATCAATACATGCATAGAGATTTGAATGTTTGCTATCTCTATCCCAAGAAATAAAGATTTAGTCATGAAATCCATACTTAGTGAGAAAAGGTGATATAAGTTTTTTGATGTTAGATAGTTGTTATATTGGCAGAGTTGAGATAAAGATTGCATTGCAAAAATGAAAACCTTTAAACCAAATTTATTTTGATTTTTATATTAATTTTAAAAGTTGAACGGAGCAAAACATTTAAACGTTATGACATGTGTGAAAAAATAAATATTTTACAGTGATTTTTATAAGGTACTTTTATGTAATCACACAAGGATGCTTATATATGTGTGTGTAAATCTTGTGGATATATAAAAGTGAAAGTTTAGCCTAAGTAACAAATTTATATGCCATGACACATTTTAGAATGAAATAAAGAAGCAGACTTTTAACATCTATCTCTTAATAGTTCGTTTTAACTATTATTATTTTTAATGTGATATATACTCTCTGAAATTATATAATATACAATTTAATTTTTACAGCAATGTTCAAAAGAAAATGATTAAAAATAATAGCATTAAATGATATATCAACTTATTTATTATTATTTATATAAAAACACAGTATATATATATGTAAATAAAAAAAAATTGACTTAACCATTACAAATAAATGGGGAGAAAAATCTCAGCTTTTACTCTTCAATAAGCTTTTATTCAATTAATTCTTCTAACTGACCATAGGGGGCAATTAATAGAGAAATAACCACAGGTACAGCAGTAAAGCTTCCATGCTCATTAAAGTTGAAATACTATTGAGGATTGAGTTTGATCAACAAAATAGATCAGCCTCCTATCAACACTATTAGCACAACATAAGAAAAAGTCTAAAGTTAAACAGAAAATAGAAACTTTACGAGATAATTATATTTATAGATTAAAAAAACCCAGTTAAAAATGCTATAAACATTTTACAAACATACTTTATATATATATAACTAAAGTAAAACAGGCTTGAAAATTCTTACTATGAATAAAAAAATTTCCAACAATTGCTTTTAGATGATCAATAAAAAAAGACATTATTGATCATGAGGATTTTAATGCTTTTAATTAGGGTTCCTCCTCATTGTTTGTACATCAGCACCCATTCTTTCCAAGTAACCAACATTAAATATTATCACTTATAATGGTCTGTGTAGCTCAATTATTTTAATTGGTATAATACATTATGAAAGTCTGGTGAAAAGTGATTGGTATAATGAATTATGATAAACTCATTTGATTTACTAATAAAAGCTTGATTTAATTAAAAAAGGAACAACCGATTAAAAAAAAATAATTTAACCATTCATCTTTAATCATTAGTTAATAACTGTTATGATCTAATAGTAAGAGATAATTTGGTAGTTTGGTTAATTTGAAAAGTTACCACTTTTATTTAAGTGACAATGGAAAAAAGCAAAATTATATTTTAAGAGGAATAAATGCACTATTTGATGGTGTTAATTACTATTTTATTTATACATGAGAAATAAATAAATAATCTAAATAATATATAGAGGGCTTGAATTCAGATTTTCACACGACCCTCAACCATTCACGCTATCTCATACTGCTGAGAAGTGCAAGTATGAAAAATCTTGTATTGTAGAGAAAAAAATTCATATATTAAAATAATCTAAATAAATAAAAATTAAATGGAAAGTAGATATTAGTTTAAAAGCTAGATAATCTATAAAAAAATCATATAAATAAAATACCATTTTCATTATTTTTCTTTCTTCTATCTTTTATATAGACAGCAAGAATATGACATAACTTTATTTTTAAATAATTATTAAATCCATAAGAAATTTTAAAAATATATTATGATAAACTGTTCATTAAAAAATTATAGCAAGTATTGAAGAAAAAAGAATGGAATAATTACATCTTTAAGTTTTAAAACTCTTGCAAAAAAATAAATAAATAAACTCAGTAAATCACACAAAAAACTTAAATGTATCTGGACCACAGTATTAAAAATATTTGCTGACTTTTTTAGTACGAAATTTGACAAATCTCAAAAACAACTTTAAAGTCTTTAAGTAAAGCTATAAACAATCTCAATAATATAAATAAAAAATTAAATAAGATATAGGTTCAAGATAAGAAATAAAAGAAATTTCAAAACAAAATACAAATAAATTTAAAAATTTGAAAGAAAAATAAAAGAAACTTTAACACAAAATTCAGAAAATCTCATAAAAAATGCAGTTGAAGATGTGAAAATATCAAAAAGTTGTAACTAAAGGGAAGTACAGAAACAAAATCAAAATATTGGAAAAGAAAAAAAATATATAATGAATGGAAGATAGGACTCAAATTTTTTAAAAAGTTTCATAATTTGACATAAATTACATGCACAAATTTATATAAAGCTAATTTAAGATTTATATATAACAGATCACTATTAAACCAATTTTAAAAATATAACAAGGAAGGCGATTGTGCAGTAAATTTAAATCTGGATTAGCAGATAAAGATATTGCATGGAGTTTAAATACTTAATGCAAGAATTATAATGAACCCATCTTAAGAATAATAAAAAAATAGTAAATAAAAATGCTTTATTTAACAAATTGTTTAAACTTAATTTTGACAATAAAATATTAAAAATTAATTCTAATAGTAAAAAAAAAAGCAAAATACATGCAAACATTTGAATGAAGACATATAAACAAATTATCCATATTTAGAAAAAATCTGTCACATATTAATATAAAATAATGGAAATCTTTGTTCTATAAATCTAAAAAAAAATGATAAAAATAAAGAAAATCAAACGAATATTAAAAACTGAAGTGATAAAAGGAATAATATATTAACTGGACTATCTTTCTAGGTAGCAATTATACGACTTCAAATTTAAAAAAAAAATGAAGCCAATATTATGGAATCAGACATTAAAATAAAAAAAAGTTTTTATTTTCAAATCAAAGTAAGGATGGGAGATTAAGAAGGTCTATTCCAAAATTAGATGCAAATTGCTTATATTGTTAACTCTGAAATTATTTATGCAGGACTATTTTACTAAAACTTGATTTTTAAAATAATATCTCATATTTTATCAGATCTTACATTTGGTGTTAAATAATGTTATTAAAGATTATTCTTGAAGACTATAAGACATTTGTTGTGAGAAACAGTAATCTATGTGCCAAAAAATTCAAATAATCTATTGTTATTAAAGTTTTGCACTATACATGTAAATGAAAAAAAAAAACATTTGCTTGAGTAAATTAAAAATAGAAAAAGAAAATGGATTATATATATATTAGAAAAAAATACTTTGATGAAAGGATTTTGAAGAAAGTAGTGAGTAAAAACAAAAATAAAAAATAAAAAAGATTGACCTGATACAAGATATGAAAGAGTTATGTTGTATTGAAGAACTAGACAATGAAAAAAAATGGAGTGGAGAAATAGATAAATTTGTGATGTGATTGCTCTCTGGATCTGTCCATAGCACATAATACTATTGATTGATTGATTTTACATAAATTTATTAGCATGAATACTTAGCTTAGGAAAAAATATAACTGTAAAAATGTTCCACATTAAAAAATAAATTTAATAAATTGTGTTATAATGTGAAGTTAGTGTACACCATAAACAAGAACTATACAAGATTAGAATGCCAATTGTACACTAAAAATATTAGTGTGAAATTTAAATTTTATTCTTTAAAAACCCTATGTTTAATTCCAATAACTGTTAAGAATTAAAATGATCAATTTAGATATTAAAGATTGATGTGATACTAAAAATCCAATATTTTAAGGGCAAGTTTATTCCTAGAACCATTAAAACACATTATGAGTAATTCTTCAATAAGGATATTATTATTAGAGATTAGATTAAAAAATATAACATATATGTCTGGGTAAATGAAACTTTATAAACATTATGGATATTTAAAGCATACATTCAAAAACTGTCAAAAAAGGTTTAAAATGAATAGGGTTTTAAAACTCATTAATACATGTAATCATTTGACAATAATTATCATTTTAGATTATTTTGAGGTATTCAAAGCAATATTTTAATTTTGTTAAAACTGTGGATGATACTTACTTATATGATGACAATGATATTTCAAATAGAGAATGGAAACATTTTAGTTATATTTTAAATAATAAAATAGAGATGTTGCTTTTAATAATATATATATTGTACCAATATCGTGGTTGGTACATATAATAATTTTGTCTAAAATTATTGAAATAAAAATCTTTCATTAAAAGAAAATAGTATGTAAAAGTTTAAGAGTTTTTTTATTTATTGCAGTTTGTTTTTGAAAAATGTAAAATTAAAAGTCAAAGAGTTTTTTGAAAAAAAAGTTACAATTAATTAATTAAGAGGGGGAGGGGGTTTGCTTTAGAAATGTCAAACTAAAAGTTTTATAAAAGAAATAAAGAGTTTTTATTATTATTATTATTATTATTATTATTATTATTATTATTATTATTAGTTGAAATATAACTTAAAGTTTAAAAATATAAATCTCTTTTTATTTAAGTTAAAGAAAAAAAGTCATCTTAAAAACTAAATAGTGAATTGATGTTAAATTATATATGTGCGCAAATGATGAATTAATATGAGTTTGTTAGTAATATATATATATATATATATATATATATGCGATTGCAAATATAATAGAGGTATACATAGTAAATATTAAAAAAGTGATATAGAAACTTATCATTAAAAAACACAGCAATGGCTATTAAGTTAAACAAAAAACAACAACACTATGTTTGTGATGACTGCTAATTAACATCTCCAACAACAGGATTAAAAGCTTGTCTTGAGGAATACAGTTACAAACAAGGAAGACATTTTGTCAACAGATATTGCTGGTGGACATCAAAACAACAACAGGCCTTAAGTATAAATAGTCCAGTTTTTCATTGGACAATCAGTTGAGTTTACAATTTAGATTGTGCAGTTGAGATTAAATCAGTCAATAATGCAGTGTTAAAACTCTTGAAAACATATGACTTTCTCTAGTCTGAGTCCAATGAAATAGCAAACTGCCTAGAATAAAAAAAATGCCTACATAACAACTTCAAGAATTGCCAGGAATATTTAACTGTCTCCAAGAATAGTGCCAATGAATAATAATAAAACTCAAGAAAATGTCCCAGCCAGCTGGAAATAATCGTACTTGAAGCAGCAACCAGGAAGAAAACAAAGTTCTAAATCCACGTTCAAAAATCCTAGGTAATAACATTTTCTTATTCTCATTTATAAAGTAGCCATCGCATTTGTTGAAACCTCCAAGAATCAAGTAATATGAACTCTATAGCATACATAGATGAACTATTGATGTGTGTGTTTTAACTATCAAATATTATTTAATGCTTTTTATATGATAATATAGTGTGTGAATTAAAATGTGTGTGATCATTATACCAGTGTTATATTAGTTAAATAAGATTTATAAAAGTATTTAAAATTAGTATATTAAATGTTAATTAAAATAAATTGTCTTTTAAACTTAAAACTTAATTTTGTCAGTCAATTCTTTTTTGCCACTAATTAAAACAATAATTTGTTATTGATTACAAGTAGCTGAGCTAGTCATGGGTATATCTTAGGCATTGAATTAGTGGCCATTGCTTAAAGTGCATTATTTATTCTATGGGTAACTGGTGCCTGTGTTTCTAGAAAATAAAAAAAGGGCTTTGAATGTGGTATTGAATTCAGCAGTCGAGAAGAAAGCTGTTTCATTCAAAGGTGGTCAGTTAGATATATTTTACATATATATCTGCTGGCAGGATTCAGGTGCTCTTTGAGTACTCTCTTCTCTGCCTAAGTGGCTGTGGTGGAGCCATATGTAAATTGCAAGGAATAATATTGTATTATATTTTAGTCATATAATGTTGCTTTCATAAGATAAATTTATTTAAAAAGTTAAAGTAAATATTGTGTTTACTCCAGTCAGGGTTCTATGTATCCATTCCCTTAAATAATTCTTCTGGTAAACCATCCACTCCAGTACAATATATATATATATATATATATATATATATATATATATTGTATGGACCAATATGTAAACTTAAGAGCATGCTAACACTCTAAACAAGCTTTTTTATATTATGATAAATGTTACTACAAGAGAAGGCATTCAAATCATCTTTATCTTAGATTGTCCCCATCCCCAGACCGGTTTCGACCTATGGGTCTCTTCAGTGAGGAGTTGCCACATTAGATTTAAAAAACCAACTCAAGCTAAGCATTTATCTAAAAGATAATTCTTAAGAAGATCTAAACTTTTAGACATCTACACATCTTTAAAGTCAGCTCTCAACTGAAAAATTATATGGACCTGAACTTAATTCAGATACTCCATATATTAACAGGCTAGCCATTTAATTTAGCAAGCCCAACAGCAAAATAATAATAGTAATAATAATAAGTCAGATGTCAATGACGATATAGTGAATACAAATATATAAACTTAAGAGCATGCTAATGCTCTAAACAAGCTTTTTTTATATTATGATAAATGCTACTACAAGAGAAGGCATTCAAATCATCTTTATCTTAGATTGTCCCCATCCCCAGACCGGTTTCGACCTATGGGTCTCTTCAGTGAGGAGTTGCCACATTAGATTTAAAAAACCAACTCAAGCTAAGCATTTATCTAAAAGATAATTCTTAAGAAGATCTAAACTTTTAGACATCTGCACATCTTTAAAGTCAGCTCTCCAACTGAAAAAATTATATGGACCTGAACTTAATTCAGATACTCCATATATTAAGAGGCTTAGCCATTTAATTTAGCCAAAGCCCCAACAGCAAAATAATAATAGTAATAATAATAAGTCAGATGTCACATGACTTGTATATAGCTTGCAATTACCAATATGTAAACTTAAGAGCATGCTAATGCTCTAAACAAGCTTTTTTTATATTATGATAAATGCTACTACAAGAAAAGGCATTCAAATCATCTTTATCTTAGATTGTCCCCAATGCCCAGACCGGTTTCAACCTATGGGTCTCTTCAGTGAGGAGTTGGGACATATAAGTCATCTGACATCTGACTTAATATATATATATATTATAACTAATCATTTAGATTTGAAACAAGATAATTCAGGACATATAAAAAGATTCCTGACATTTCTGAGATACTTAGAAATTTTTAAAATGCAGTGACTATATATTAGTTTAAAAACTATTCGAATTTTTAAAGAAATATATTAAACTCATAAATGTGAGCCTCTATTATTCATTTTAAAAACTGCATTTTTCCTAGTGCAGTTTCCACAATGCTTTATTTAAATCTCCTAAAATTTTTAAATACCTAGCAGTCTACTTCAGATTTAAAAAAAACCACAACAGTAGTTTTACTTATTTAACAGAAATATATAATAACTTCATTTTATATGCATTAACATAGTTACATGCACATATATTTACTATTATTTATAAATACTATAAACACATATTGTACACACATGATAATTCTCAAAAATTTAAAAAAACTAAAAAATATCCAAATATGTGCAAGTATACAAATCAGTACATATATATATTGTAAGAGTCAAATATGTACATCCGCACAACAAAATCCTGAGTTTTAGTAAATCATCCCAAGGCTGACCAGCATACGGTGATGTAGACCTAGAGTCTAATATAGCCCAAGTCCCTTTACTATCACTCATAGATGTACCACTCTATGGATGACACATATGAGGCCACAGCAGTATTCTGCTTCATCACGTGCTGGCAATAGAACATCGGTGAAGTAAAAGACTATGGGAAACTGACATACAACTAGTATAGCTATATAGATGGCATAATTGTTTATCAAGGAAGTGATTCTTAATAACTAACACATTAATAATAAATAATAACAATGATGAGCAATATTGAGACATGATGCAGTAGTTAAATTTAAGATTAATTTAATAAAAATATTGAAATAATAAATGAAATAATAAATACAATGACTATATGCATTGCCTCACTCACAGGTGATTAAGGGATAAAATTTACATTTAAGCTTTGGGTTCACACACAGGTGATGGTTTTAGATGTATTTATTTGGTCTACTGAGTTACACCTAGGTTGGTATATATATATATATGACAGGTAAAATCACTCAAAGGTGATATTAAATTTCTAGTTACAAATTATTCGGTTTGTCATATATATATATATGTATATCACTCGCAGGTGATCATTTAAGGTATAAGCATTTCCGGTTTATATATAGCATTTCTAATCACTCACAGGCGATTGTAGTTTTAGGTTACAAATATTTTAATTTACTTAGCTATATATATATATCTATCACTCACAGGTGAAGAAGAAATTATACATTGGAAGTTACATTTTCATGAGCATTAATATTACCTTATAACTTAGTTAATTTGCTCATGACTATCTATGCCTAGTTTATGCTATATAACAAGATCTAGATTTGCTTTAGAGATGGTAGAAGTGATTATAAACATTTATAAAGAACATAATATTTTATTAAGCATGAATAATCAATATATTCTCTATATAGCTAATATGCCTATTAAATTAGATTTGAACTCAGATCAAAGCTGAAAAATACAATTACTATGGTGGGATGAACTGATGATTGGCAGTCAGATTTCAGATACCAGGGTGTATAAAAATATACAATTCTGAGTCCCTGCATCTTGGATGTGTGCCTTTTTCATGGGATTTGTACCAAGTACTGGTTTCCTTTTACTGTACTCATTGCTGTGGAAATAAAAGACATTTTAGTCCAGATGATTGAACAACTAATTAAATGGGGATTCTCATGCTCCATTTCTGAGGATGCAGAAATGAGGTGGTGTGAACCTGACCACCATCTGGATGAGATAGTTGCCCAAACTAAGAGTAATGGTGTAGCCCTAACACGTAGCCCATTAAAGAATACAGCAACAAGTAAATACATGGTAGCAGTTTTAAAAACACATTTGCACTGCTAACTACATTATTATATAGTAAAATTAAGACTCTAAACAATAGTTTCCTTTATGAAACTACCGTTGATCAGTTCATTATATAGCATCTATAATTATGCTATTAAGAAAAGCTTAGGAATCCAATTTATAAAGCTATCTCTATATAGGCATTTATCTAGGGAGGATTACATCATATTACGGAAAATTATGATATAGAGTTATATTTTTATGCTGTATTTTATCACTTCAACTGAATATTACTTAAATATTATATTTAAAGCAAATCTATCTTAGAATAGCTGTAAGCTTGTAATTATATCTTAAATAAGACATGTTATCCATTTCAAAACAGAGATTTGGTTTGTGCATTAATATACATGAAATTACATATATATGCATGAGAATATATAATTACTTCTCACTAATGATTAACTATGAGTAAAACTCTGTTTTGAATACATATAGCACAAACAAATACATAATGAAAATAATAAGATTTGGCATAGATTTAACTAAAAGAAATGTAAGATTTAAAATAAGATTTCACATAAGTGAAATCTGAAATTTGGCTTTGTTTTAGCCTAGTTTAAAATGGAACTTATATGACATTAGCTGAGATTTGATTGATTCAGTTTAGGATAATTTTAAGTTGTTTAAGAGAATTAACTGAGGCAAATATTATCATTACCCAAAATATACAAAATAACTTAGAAACTTAACTATTATTTTAAAATAGATCATTTTGAATTATATGTAAAAAAAGTTATACTAAAACATTTAAAACCAATTGATTTAAGCAAGTTAAAACTAAATAACTTTTAATAACTCAGGATAAGATGAATACGTAAAACTAAATCAATTATAAATAAATCAGCAAATAAGTTCAGTAAGTAAACCAATAAATAAAGAAATCATATCAACAAATCAAATGTGTTATCAACACAAATAATAACTCAGGTAAGAAATCATAACTCAGTTAATAAATCAATTAATAAATCAGATAATCAATAAATGAGTTAACAAATCAGGAAATAAAGATATCTATCAGAAAATCAATCAGTAAATCAGTCAGTAAATCATAATAAATCAGGCAAGATTTTAGGATCAAAATAAAATAAAATTACATTTAAGAGATGAGTTTAAATTACAGTATTACTATGGCCATAGACTTTAGATTAAGCTAGCGTATGAGCATTAGTGGACTTTAGTTGAAAGGCTTTAAAATTGAAGGAGTTTGTTTACCATTATCTTCTTTTCTGCTGGCAAGCTGTTTCATCATTGAGGGACTTCTTTTAGGTGGTGGTGGCTCTCACTGCATTACTTCCCACATCAGGTAGCTTTTACCGAGGTCCAGAAGGCAAAGAAATTAACCTTCTATCCTGACTCCATCATCATCACAAATTTTACAAGAACTTTTACTGAAAATAATGTCTGACTGCCTTGAAGATGGATGCCAAGGCTTATATATTAGCTCACCCCCCTCTTCTTTATTACATTATTTTTAGATTCGCTTTTCCAGCTTTCTCGCTGCTTCTAAAAAAATCGTGGAATCCTGCTGTGATTGTTTTTCTTTTAGGTCAGTTTTAACCACAGTCACTCATGATAATTTATTCATATTTCTAATTGTAAATCTAATTTTACCCTTAAATTGGAACTAGGTCATTTTACAGTGAGAAGGATTAAATTTTATGAAGTCATCCTTTCTAGAAAAACAAATCTAAAAGATGAAAAACATTTTGTTATATATGTAACTCGATCATTTAATTTAGCGATATATGCAGAATTATATAATAATTTCAAATATTAATTTTTAGAATAAATATTTTAAGTAAAGAAATTTTAATATTTTAATCCTGTTAACATTATTCATTCCTGCATATATGTAGTCTCTTGTTACACATACAATGCATTTTCCATTTATTTATTACCAGAAATATATATGTGTGTATTTATAGAGATTTACATATATAGATGCAATTTTCATACTATATGTCACAATATATGCACACATACATGATTAATACATTTAGGTTTAAATTTAGCCTGTTTTTAATATAATATTAACATGATATACGATGATTTGGTGATAGTGACATATATAGAAATACTACTATAGAATATAGTAGGTGAAACAGTAGGATTGACAAAGCTAACTGTTTCAATATATATTCATATTATATTTGTATCTGGTGTATTATTAAAGTATTCATTATTTTAACATATGCTATTTTAATTTAAAATATTTTTATCTTATATATCATTTTAAATTTAAAATGCAAATAAAACTATTTTCTGAATACCTTTCAAAACATCTCATTTTGCATTATAAGCTAATGATTTTTTCTTTAAAAAAAAGCATTTTTTTTTATAAAATAAGAAATTTATTCATGAATAGTTTAACAAATACATTGAGTCATAGTTAGAATGGATACATTAGTAAACTTACATGCTTTCTTCCTTTGTTATTTATACAAACATATGTGCTTCAAGGCGATAAGGCCATCTATAATTGTGTGGTAAAGTTATTTTGTATCAAGTGTCCTGAAATAAGGTGTCTCAAAACACATTCTTTAATTCCTTAGATACCCTCTGTGTAGATCTAGGCTATGTTTTGGTTAATCTGGTTGAAGACAAATTTGCATCTTATGAACCAGAATGAAAAAAGCAAGAAGGTGGTAAGTCTGATTGTGAAGACGTTTTCAGTTTTAATGGCTCTTTTAATTGTTAGAACATCTTGCCTTTTTGTTGGGATGCTTTTTATTATTAAGGAGTGTAGTGGCATCAAAAATAAACAGGAATAAAAGTTATGGTGGATTGTTTCATCTCCAGTTTTGCACAGATTGCATATGGGGTCCAGTTTTGCAAAACCTCTTCTGAATACAAGAAAATGATTGGTGGGCAATGATGAAAGGTTGAACTTGATAAGAAAGTCTATATATTTGGGTTATAAGAACCAGAATTTAGTTTTTTAAACTTTTTTTATATCTCCCTCTATGGACTTTTATTTTATGATTTTTATTATCTTATTATGTTTTATAATGATTAACACCAAACTTTAACATACATGTATATTTTATTATTACTTTATTTATTACATATTATAATGGTCATTGCCCTCTTTCTATTCCTATCTGCCTTACAAGGTGCTACTAGGCTATTTGAACCTAGAAATATTTATTAAGGAGGCAGACACATATGAAAGAAAATCAAATTTCAATTGACTGATAGCCCTAGTCACAAGCTCATGGAGAAACTGAACTTTAGGATATAAAATATCTATTTTAGAAAATACAAATTGATTTCAAATAAAATTAATAACAATAAAACAAGTCACCATCAAATTAATGAGACAAAACATGTTTATTATGCACATACATCTCAAATACAAAAATTTTGTGGACTGAATTAATTAGTTAAACATTTATTATTATATGCTCAGAGAAATAAATTGAATATATTTTAACATTACTTTAATATCTTGCTAAGAGTAATACACTGCATACTACCAAGCATTTAAAAGAGTCAATCTTTTAATTCTAGACCAAATGTTTGCATCCAAATTAACACTAATTTACTGATATACTGATGTGATCAATTAATGATGAGAATGTTAGCATAACAAAAATCATGACTGCAGGAATTTACATCTGTATCATGTTATTAGAAGAAACATAATGATCTTCACCAATACAAGAATGTACATCTGTCTGGTGAAGGATCACATGAATATACATGAAAAAAAAGCTCCATACCAGAGGTAGAGAGGTTCATTGCTGACTTATAGTCCCTAGCCAGAGTGTAAGAAATCAATGGTGGAGGGATATCACTGCTACCATTGGCAATGGGGTGGCTACCATTTTTGGGCCATACTGGCTGATGTACCCTGTATACAAACATGACATAAGTCCAATGGATCTCCCCAGATTACCTTGACATAAAGCACCTGTACATCCAAGCACCAGCATCAATTCAACTATGAAACAATTAACTCAATTGTAACCCTACTTAAACCAACAAATGATGCATGCAGTCATTTACACTTAACTTTATATTTATTAATTTAACTGAACAAGTACAAAAATGATAATAGTAAAATGTAGATATTTTACAGCATGAGCAAAATTTAGATGTTTTACAGCATGGCAAGAGATTGTGGAATATGCCAAACAGCATCTTTATATTAATTTTTAAGTTATGTTCATCATCAATGGAATTTTAATTTCATTAATGAGATGATCTATGGACATGCAGCAAACATATTGTAGATAAAATATTTAATAAATAATTTAGAATGTAGTTATCAGATAAAGGATTTTCTTTATGAAAATTATCAAGTTTAATAATTGAAAGTTCATATTTTCTTAAATAGATAGCCAAAGGTTCAAATTTCATTTGTAAAAAATCATACTTCCATGGTATTTCTATGAATCCCATGGTTTGCTGCAGGTTTATTAAAAGCAATTTTTGTGGTCATTGATGTGCTACAAATCCAGTTCAAAACTTTGTCCATCATCAATTAGTATATTTTTCCTATTGGAGATGAATCTGTTTTTGTTATTCTTCAACTACACTGGAGGTTCCCTCAATCAGCACAACTGAGGGAACAAAGTCTATTACTTGACTCCTTCACCATGGAGATCTGCAATATAGGTACAAAAATATTTTAATCAATAATCACCCAAAAGTGTAATCTAATCTCTTATTTTATATTATTTAGTTAGTATCTTTTATCACCAAATTCCAGGATAGATCTCTTATGATTTAGCATGGTTGTCATTGGTGAGGATGATTTTTCTCTCTGGGCTATGTGTTCATATGAATTTTTATTGGTTAGTTTGCTTTAGAGCAGGGAAACACCAATGTTTCTTATCACTAATAATTTTTAATTTTTTATCTGATGTACAATCTGTGGATTTAATCTGCCCTCAGGATATGTTTGCCACTGCCTTGCAATAAATTCATTTCCATCGTACTATAGTTTAAAAATAACTTTAAAAGAAAATAAATTAATAACTTTTATTATTTTCTTTTACATCCCTTAAAATAATTTTTTTTTGTTTCTAAACTTTTAACTTTTACTTATCACTTTCTTTCAACTTTACATAATTATTTAATCAATCTACCATCTGTGCATTTTGTATATCTATTATTTGAATTTTTATATTTTTATATATTAATTTAAATCAATTTTATATTATCAATTTTTTTTTTAATCCTTTCATTTGAAAGTGATGTAACAGTATATATGTACACCATTACATATCACTGAACTTTCTCAAAAATAAAAAAACAATATTTTATTTATTTATTTAGGGTTAGTAAACACAAGTTAGTTATACACTAAAATTATTTTTTATTGTGTTCATGTGATTAGTAATTATACCCACAAAAAATTACTGTTTATATGTCTATTCTCCCTTTTTACACCAGCCAAGCATGTGCCTCACACTCAACAATTCCTTCCCTTTTTTATATTCATTAATCCAACTTTTCTAAAATTACTATCTATACTATATTTTATAAGTTTCATTCCTCACATTTATGCATATGTGCATAATTTATTTTCTTTACTCACAGTACTTTTAAATCACATTACAATCAATAGCTTAATGTTAAAAAAAAAAAAAAACTACTCATTTTAAAATTTTTTATTTTCTTTACAATACATATGTATGATGGTAATAATGGTATATTGCTCACTATTATATTACCTATATCTGTGAAGATTTGTTACTTGCACAATTTTCTGAAATTCTGGGGGGTTCTCATGGTTAAACAATATCGTGCCATCTTGGGTGGCCAATTATAATGGCCAGCCACTCTCTATCCCTATCTGCCTGAACAGGGTACCACTAGGTTATTTAAACTAGAAAAATTTATAAAAGAGGCAGATATGTATGGGAGAAGTTCAAAAAATTAGTCATAATCACAAGTTCATGGAAAAACTGAACATTAAGATATAAAATATCAATTTTAAAAAATACAGATTGATTTCAAATAAAATTAATAACAATAAAACAAGTCACTACAAAACTAATGAGACCAAACATGTTTATTATGCACATACATCTTAAACATAAAAATTTCAAGAACTAAATTAATTGTTTAAACATTTATAATTATATGCTCAGAGAGATAAATTGAATATATCTTAACACTATTTTAATATCTAGGAGTAATACACTGCATAGAACCAATTATTTAAAAGACTCATCCTTTTAATTCCAGACCAAAAGTTCACATCGAAACCAAATGCTAGTTTACTAATATACTGATGTGATCAATTCAAAATGAAAATGTTAGCCTAACAATAATTATGATTATAGGAATTTCTGTTAGTATACTCTTATTAAAAGAAACATAATGATCTTCACCAATACAGGAATATACATCTGTCTGGTGAAAGATCATATGAATATACATGGAAAAAGAAATGCTCCATACTGGGGGGAGAGTAGACCATTACTGATTTATAGTCACCATCCAGAGTGTAAAAAATCATTGGTGTAGAAATATCTCTACTACCATTACCAATGCAATGGCTACCATTTTTAGGCCATGCATTCAACTGGGAGACTGCCCTATATGCTAATGTGACCCAAGATAATGAGAATGCAATATGTATCCCCAGATTACATTAGCATAAAATACCAGTACATCCATCCATCAATGTTGGTTCAACTATGAAACAATTAGTCCAAAATTAACCCTACTTAAATGATCATGCAGTCATTTGCACCTAAATTTACAATTATTAATTTAATTGAATGAGTATAAAAATGATATTAGCAAAATTTAGATGTTTTATAGCATGACAAGAGATTGAGGAATATGCCAAATGGTGTCTTTACATTGATTTTTAAATTACGTTAATCAACAATGATGTCTTAATTTAATTGAGATAATCTCTAATCATAAGGCAAACATGTTATACATATAATATTTAATAAATAATTTAAAATTTAATTTAATTATCAGATAAGAGATTTTCTTTATGTGAAATAATGTTCAGGTTTAATAATTGAAAGTTCACATTTTTTAAAGATAGATAGCAAAGGTTCAAATTTCATTTTAAAAAAAGTCAAACTTCAATGGTATTTCTATGAATCCTCCAAACTGCTGCAGGTTTATTGAAAGCAATTTTTATGATCATTGATGTGCTACACATCCAGTTCAAAGCTTTGTCCATCATTGATTAGTAGATTTTTCTTATTGGAGATGAATCCATTTTTGTTATTCTTTGTGAACTGCTGCTCTGGAGGCCACCTCAGTCATCATAACTGAGGGAACAAAGTCTATTGCATGACCCTACATTATGCAGTCCACAATGCAGGTACAAAAATATTTATTCAATATACACTCAAAAGACTAATCTAATTTCTCATTTTATATTATTTCACATCCCTTATCACCAAAATCCAAGATTAATCTTCATGCTTTAGCCAGTTCTCATTGGTGATGATGATTTTTCTCTTTGGATTTTGTGTTTTATGCATCTTTATTGGTTAGTTTACTTTAGTGCAGGAGATACCAATGTTTTCTTTTCACTAATAATTTTTAGTATCTTAACGGAAGTACAGTCTATGGAATTAATCTGCTCTCAGGACATGTTTTCCACTGCCTTTCAATAAATTCATTTCTATCCTACTATAATTTAAAAATAACTGTAAAAGAAAATAAATTAACAGCTTTTATTATATTCGTTTACATTACTTGAAATCAAATTTTTTGTTTTTTGGATTTTAAACTTTTCTTTATCACTTTCTTTTAACTTTAAATAGTTATTTAATCAATCTAACATCTGTGCATTTTTTATATCGATTACTTGAATTTTTATTTCTTATATATTAATTTAAGTCAATTTTATTTATTGATCTTTTTTCTATATTTTCATTTGAAAGTGATGTAATGGTATCTATGTATACCATTACAATATACATATATATATATATATATATTTGGGTGCATTTTTTATATATAAATTTTTTTATATTTTTTTCCTATTTTATTTTTAAAAAATATATCACTTAAATATTATTTTTATGAAGAAAATATCCGTATTTTGAATATTTAACTTTTATAAATTCTTTGTTTCTCATATATATATATATATATTGTAACCAGTTGTATTACATAGCACACACTAATTTGGTGTGTGTGCATAAATATATATATATATAAATTTGAAAAGAAAACTAGAAATAAACACAAACGAAAATTATAGTAGATATTTTCTACATTCATTGAAATAAAAGAGTAAATAAATAATAACTCTGATTTAAAATATTGTTTTATAAATTAAACTTTTAAAAGGTCTGAATATATATATTGTAAGGATCACTATAAGTCTCATATCTCTCCGTATCATTAAATGCATTAAACATAAATATATACATGGATATGTTGATTTATAAAAGTAATACATCTATTGAAATCACGAATTAATGATATATAACAGTATGAATCAAAATTATATTGTAGTTTAAAGAACTGGAAATGCTTGAAACAAAATCAAAATTTATTATTAAATTTAATTTTATTAATATTTTAAAATAACAAATTTGACAAAACAATTGAGAAAGTTTTATAAAAAAATAAAACCGATTTTATAATCTAGTGTTATAAAACAGGAGAGGGGAAAAAACCCTGATAATTACAATGTAACCATAACAACAAACAGCTATTTT
Organism: Epiperipatus broadwayi; assembly: GCA_028023455.1. Lineage (NCBI taxonomy): Eukaryota > Metazoa > Onychophora > Udeonychophora > Euonychophora > Peripatidae > Epiperipatus > Epiperipatus broadwayi. The sequence continues at coordinate 2,692,830 of JAQFVV010006289.1, forward strand.
TTTTTGTTGTTGTTGTTCTTTAATGGCTGGAGAGTTAAAAATATGTATCGAGAAGGTTATACGTGAGATTTTCTTTTATTTATTCACTAATGATGGCAAGACAGTTAATTTAAAATTGTATTTTGGTAAAACGTTTTCTGCATTTTGAAAGAAAGAATTATTGAACAGTAAATATGCATAGACTGTAAGTTGTTAATTTGATCTTTATGTGTAAAAAAAAAACTGAAACGAAAGAATATCACTATATATATCCCTTGAAATTTAACTTTTGTATAGACTATAAAAATTTAAAAATAAACAAATTATAACCTGTTGATTAAAGCATAACAGGAACCAAGATTTTTTTTCTTTTTGTTATTGATAATTATATTGAACTATTTCCTATAAAAAATATGATAAAATATTCAGTTACATAATCAAATGTTTAATAAGTCTAGAACTGTTGGAAGTTGTAAATTTAATAACGTTTATCATCAAAAGAAAAAAAACTGACTTTAATCGTATTTCATTTTGGTATATAGCTATAACGTTTCTACTGCTGATATAAGAAAAAGAATTTTATGGATATATATATAATAACATAAAAATGATGCAGGTGTGCTAAAAAAATTGTTGTGAAAGGTCAAGGCAACTCAGATGGATTTTGAAGAGGGCGATGAACACGATCCATAGGTATGAATTCTCACCATCACATATATATATATATAAAATGGCAACCAGATCTTATGTGAAGGTGTATAGATCAGTGGTGAAAGTGGCCAAATCAAAGATCATCCAAACTACTTGGTCAACTTCTGGGGTTTGGATAGATCGTGGAAGACACTACCTTGGATAATGAAGCGAATAAAAGATGCTGAGAATTCTCAATCTACCATGAATTTTTTTTCATTTAAAGAAGATGCTCATGTTTGATCAAGAGGTTTACTAAATTGTTTATAATTTTATGGTGATATGTAACTGTTTGTTCGTTATGGTTGACATACTGATGCTATAATTTTAAGGTTTTCTCTTCTTCATTTATGTATTTTTTTTTATTACTTCCACATTGGATTTTTTGAGCTGGAAGTACCAAAGAATTTAGATGTATTCATTTCATGATATAAAATGTATTTTTGAAATAAAGAAAAAAATATAAATGGTTCTGTTAGAAAAAAAAGGACTAGACTATGATGAAATGAATATAAATGAAGGTAAGACTTATTTTTGACTCACTAACAACATAACATTAGTAACAAAATTAATTATTAATAAAACCTATATTATCCTTTATTAACAAGACACATACTAACAATTACTTATAAAATCAATTGATGGCAATTCCAGTTCTCATGATTTATAATATTCACATACGAACCCATTAATTCAATTATATTTATAAAATAATAAATTGTATATTGATATGATGATACCTTTTTTTTTTAAAAAATAAATAAATAAACAATGTCATTTGTTTAGATTGGTATGAAAGATCATAAATTATTTTTTTTAATATGATGGCATGAAAGGTAGAGACCTATGTATACTAAGAATGACCTATAGTTAATGATATTATTATTTTATGTATTTTTTTTTTGTGTGTTATTATTTTAATGAGATTAAGTGGAAGTGTAAGAATCGTATTTATGGTGTTTTTTAAAATGTATATTTATATATTTACATATGCTATGTTAACATAAAATAAATTTGTTGATTTTAATTGATTTTACATCAAGGATTATCTATAATTTGTTGAGAATACATCATTGAATTCACATATCTCTTGATATTAAATATATATGTAATATGTATCCAATAAGTGTACTATATAAACCATAACATCAAGTCATTGCCCACATTGGCTAGATATATTCTTATAATTTATACCTGAACAGAGTAAGTACTTAGATTATGACTGAGTTTGAATTCTAGGGAATCTAATGGATTGACATGAAATTGGGTGGATCCGGTGCATATTGCCAAATGAATAGGGGTTGAATGATAGTAAAGATTCCTCTTGGTTGTAGTGTTATTGGATCTTTCCAGTTTTTCTGTGGATGGCTGGATTATTGTTTCGGTAAATGTAATGGGATGGATTTAGGTAAATGGTTGGTTCTACTGCAAGTGTTGATGATGGATGGGGAATTTTCCATTATAATTTTTCAGCATTTATTTATATCCCATTGCATTTTGATGTCACAATGCGGTTGGCTATATGTTTATCTATTCGTCGGTCCATTACATTTTTGGTGAGCCCAATTGTGTGGCATTGAATCAATGATTTCCAGGCATCAAATATAATTCGGTCTGTTACATATGTTTATTTTCATTTGAGATCATATATGATATGCAGTCCGTTTCATTTTTGGTGGGTGGTGTTTGGTGTGTTTAATTTTTTTGAAGAAATAAAAAGCTTAGTTTCAATTTAAAAATTATATTGATGGTGTTAAATTGTAGAATAGTAATTTTATCTATATTTGGAAAATTTGTGTTGTAGAAAATCCATAATTTTTAAGGTTGGATTGGATATTTGATTGTTGAAGTTTGGTTGGTTTTGTTGCAAGTATTGATGTTGGATGGGGAATTTTTGTCATTGTCTTGAGGATGTGATGTATTCATGTCACTTGTGACTGATTGATCTCATTCACTGCTCCAACCCAAATTGTAATGTTAGTTACTATTTATCATGAAGCAGTTAACAGTAGTCCTGCCATGATTTTACCTCTAAGACTCCAGAGAGAGTAAGGTATAGTTTTTTTATATATGTATAATATTTGCCTTTAAGACTCCCAAAGATGAGCAAGGCAATATTTTATAAATAATAGCCCCTAAGACTTGGATGTAAGCAGGGCAGTGCAATAGTGTTTGCAGAAAACTATAATGGGTTGTAGTAGCTTAGAGTGACTGAAATGTGATGATCATCTGAGTGATCATGAAACATTGTATACTTTAAGAGCAGTGAGTAGATTCTTTTATCTATCTCAAAATTGTGAAATGCTAATCATTCTTTTGGCTGTCAGTATCTGTCAGATCTTTAGAGGAATGGATGAGTATATAACCTAAATATATAGCTTATTCTTAAAGGACTGTTGATAGTATATTTTTCAATCCGTTACATTTTTGGCAACCCAAACATTTGGGGCTTTGATTAATTAAATCTCACACCCTGTAGACTGCTTATGCATTTTTGGCGTGCAACGTTTTGGGGCCTGAACAGATATTTAGCCCATATATATATTGAAAGGAAATCTAGTCATTAGACAAATGTGAGCAATCAGAGAGTTAACATCAATGTTATAGGTTGTGAAGTAGTGATATAAAAAATTGTATATATAGTGATTAGACATGAGTATCTTAATCATGATAGTTGAACTGATTTGTAGTTAGAAGTAGATTGGGAATGAGTAAGTGTACAAGTGATGGTAGTTTAAATTTTTTTTTTGGTTTCATTTCATCATCTTCAGAGAACCAGAAGGGGAAGCCGAGACCGCACAATGAATATCCATATTGTAAAAAATATAGTTATTTTGTAGAAGCAATAAATAAGGAAATATTCTGTCTCATAATGATTACATTGACATATCTGCCTTTATGCTATTAAGAAGTGGCCAGATCATTTTAAAGATGGATGAAAGAGTTGATGACACACAAGTAAATCAAAAGGGTGAAAATTTAGATATGGACACAAGTACAGAAGAAAGGTTGGTGTGCCAACAAGCATTTAAGGAACCTGCAGAAAAAATGCAGCAACATATTCAATCATTAGAAGAGGACTGAACAATGGTTCAAATCCCAGAGACCCCTCACCAAAAAGTGATTCCTATGCTAGGGGATCAATTAATGCCATCTAATAAAAATGAATCCATCACAGTACAAATCCTGTGGGAGATGATGCTGAAGATGACTGCTCTGGGAACAAATATGGCTAACATGGAAACAAGATTCGAGTCTAAATTAGAATCAAATATGGCCAACATGGAATTGAAGTTAGAAACAAATATGGCCAATATGGAATCGAGATTTGAGTCTAAGTTAGAGTCAAATATGACCAATATGGAAAATGAGATGTATAGACGAATTAATCAAAGAAGATTTAAATAGTAGGTTGGATAACATGGCAACAAGAGCCGATGTCAACCAAGTTGAGGTAGGTTTAAAAGGAGATATATCTCAATTCCAAGAAGACATGAGGAAAGGATTAGTCAGAATTGAAGAGAAATTGGAGGTGAGGATTCAGGAAGTTGACACCTGACTATCCAAAAGAGTAGGACAGTTGCTCCAAGATGTGGGAAAAGTGCAAACTGATGATGATGAAGTAAAGTACAAGGTTAAAGAAGAAAGTACAAAGTGTCAAGAGCATGTCAATGAATTTGCTGAACATATTACTGTTCATATTGACTGAGAGATCAAACAAGTTAATCAGACACAAGAGGTCATGAATAAAGAGGTGTGGAGTAAGCAGAACACTTTTAGGAAAGAATTACAAGCTGAGATTGAGATGGTCCAAGCAAAGCTGAACAATCTTTCCACAACCCACAATGTTGAAAATGAAGGCCATGAAGAGACTTTTGGATCTATTACCCATTGTTTAGCTCAGTTGGGGGATAAGGTAGCTTCCATGGAGACTGATACAATGATTGGGAAGACCACCCTTCAGAAGTTAATTGAGTCTACTAATGAAACACATGAGAGATTGAATTCTTTAAATGAGGTCTTACAATGTAAACCACAATCTGGGGACATCCAGATGTGCCAGTTGAATGGAAAGTCAGCTAGGCAAGCTTTGAAAGGAAATGAAGGAATTGATGGGAGTTGGAAGAAACCAAATAATAGAGTTCTTATGAGACAAACCTCAAGGGATGATCTAGGAACTCAAGATCAGTATGGGGAGAGTATAGTTGCTTCTAAAACATTTACTGAGGTAGAGGAGACGAATTTGCTTTACCCATGCCTGACTGAGAAACAAACCAATGATCAGTGGATGGTTGATGAACCTTATCAGATAAAGAATCATATGGATTCTCAAGAAGTGAATAAAACTCAAGGGATCACTTCACAGATAAATGTGATAAACCAGTTCATGAAACTTAAAGTGTTTAAAGGCTTTTCGAATGAAGCACCCACAGAACATTTTCAAAGTTTAGAATTATATTTTTCAGTTAACAGAGGTTTATCAGAAGCTGAAAGAGTTATTATTGCTTATAGTCACCTCCAGGGTGAGGCATTAATGTGGTGGGAATCACTGTATCAAACCCCATCCACATTTGAGGAATATCGAACTTTATTGGTGCGTAATTTCTGGAATCGGGATAGACAAGAAGCCATTCTATACCATATACTCCAGGAAAGGTACAAGTCAATGCCTGGGGAAACATTTGTGAAGTTTTTTCGATGACAGGTCACCAAATTATGCACACTGGATACATATCACCTCACAGAATCAGAGATCATTTGGATAGTCAAGAGAAACTTGCCTTTGTGTATAGAGCAATCCCTTCTATGTACTAGTGCAAGAAACATAGAGCAAGTTGCTGAACTTTTGGCCAGTATAGATCTAAATAATACCAATTTATCTACATGAGGTCTGGAAAAAAGAAAGGATGAGCCTTCAGTTAATGCTATCTTCTATCGGAAAAGGAAGGATAACACTTATACAAATCCTCGAAAGGAGAGGATACCGCCAACCAATGCATCACAGTTATGGTCTCCAAAGTGCACATGACCAAACAAGAGCAAAGCCACAAGAGACTCATCACCAAGTTCAGAAGGCTCTCCAAAACTGGGATGCAGTAAGTCTGCACCCCAGATTTTAAAAAAATCAAACTAAAGAGGTACTTGAGGCCTAGTTTTTCACCTCAAGAAACCATAAATACTCTGAAAAACAAAGGACTTTTGACAAAGTGGGAAATCACCAATATGACATATTCATGGGACGATGGAGTGCCAAATTATGCTCAACAAAGTTGCCCTATGATAGAAGTGCTATGTGAAAATTTGCCAGTTAAAGTGCTATTGGACTCAGGAAGTCAAATTTTGGTCATTTCTGATCAATTTTATAAAAGGATACTGAGTAAAAATCCGACAATTAAGATGTTACCTTTAAAGTCTATGCAAGTGACAATGGCCAATAGTAGGAAGGCAAAGTTGGAACAAAAACAGATCTGGGTAGAGATCAAGTTTAACCAAAATACACTCTATCATGTTTTCTTGATACTAAATGGATTAATTCATGATGTAATCTTAGGGGCAGACTTCTTGCACATGAACTCTTGTATTGTTGATTTCTCAAATAGGATTATAAAAATAAATGAAGATACCTTAGAAATGACATTACCTACAAGGTATGGTCTTTCTGAGGTAAATTGTGTATTATCTAGTATACCAGAATCATTGGTTGATACTAAACTTGCAGAATCAAATCTACTTGAAGGCAAGAATGTGAAAGAGTTACGTTCTCTAATTTATCAATTCAATCCCATTTTTTCAGAAATTCCAGGAGTTATTGAGGGTTTCCAGCAAAGGATTAAATTGATGACTGATCAGCCATTTCAATCCAGATCGTATCCTATACCTTATCAGTATAGGCAGGAAATTTCAAAACAACTTAGCAAAATGTTAGAGTGGGGAATTATTTCCAAATGTTCTTCACTGTATTGTAATCCAATCGTAATGGTGAAGAAGAAAGATGGGTCGATGAGATTTTGTTTGGATGCCTGGCAACTAAACAAGATTACTGTTCCTGACAGGAACATTCCACTGCCCATACACGACTTGTTTGTAAGATTTGGAAATAAGAAGGTGTTTTCCACCTTTGATCTAATATCAAGTTATTGGCAGATCGAGCTTCACCTGGATGATCATCAATACACTGCCTTTAGGTATGAGGGTTACACATACCAGTTTAATAGGATGCCATTTGGATTGATAAATAGTGGAGCCAGTCTGATCCGATGCCTGGATGGAACCCTATCTCCTGAGGTTAAGCGAATTATGACTATATATGTAGATGATGTAATCATTGCATCCACATCAGTTGAAGAACATCTTCAACATTTGATTGTGTTTTTTCAGGAATGTTTCCAAAAAGGGATTAAGATTAATTTTAAAAAAAGTACATTAGTTTCTAACCAGGTGATATTTTTAGGCCATATTGTAAGTTGTAATGGAATAAAGCCTCACCCAGACAAAATTAGTGCAATTCAAAACTTTCCTAGGCCTGTTAATAAAAAACAAATACGTTCATTTCTAGGGTTGTGTAATTTTTACCATCATTTTTACCATAATTTTTCTAACCATACAGAACCATTATTGAAACTAATACAAAAGGAAGAAAAATGGAAGTGGACTGAAGAGCAGGATAGTGCTTTTGAGAAAATCAAAGCAGGGTTTTTGGAACAGGTTATGCTGGCCTTCCCTGATTTTGACAAACCCTTTGTAGTCCAAACGGATAGCAGCGGTTATGGATTGGGGGTAACATTATCTCAAATTCAGGCAGATGGATGTCCAGGTGTCCTCTATTTTATAAGCCGACTCCTGAAAGGCCCTGAAATTAATTATACCATGACAGAGAAGGAGGCATTAGCAATAGTATGGGCTTTTCAAAAGTTCCGACAACTACTTCTCGGATCGGAGGTAATTGTGATCACAGATCATAAAAGCCTCCAATTCCTAAATCACAGCTATTTAACAAATGCTCGCCTTATTAGGTGGAGTTTGCTGTTACAGGAATTTAACTACACCATACAGTACTGTAAAGGATCCGAGAATGTCGTAGCTGATGCACTCAGTTGGAATCCATGTGAGTTGGAACAGAACCATCTATCTATAGAGAAAGCATACATTGCAAATATCGAGGCAAGCATTGATAGCAATGTAGAGGATGGATTGGAAATGTTACCTGAGTTACAACTTATGGATCAGAGACTAGGCCCTATTATGAGAAGTTTGAAAGATGAAGAGGTTTTGAACACACATGAAAATCTTACTTTATACCAATTAAGGGATCAAGTATTATTATATAGGATTGATGAAAATACAGAAGAGTGGAGGGTAGTAGTACCGGAAGTATTGCACATCCCACTGATCACATATATTCACTGTTTGTATGGACACTATGGTGCTCGGAAAACAGAGCATACCATCAAAAATTGGTTTTGTTGGCCAGGTATGTACAAAGACATCCTGAAGGTAATTCGAGGTTGTATAGTGTGCCTTAGAGCCAAGCTGGTCAACCAAAACTACAGTGAAATGTCAAAGTCCATCATTCCTAATAGACATAATGAGATCTTGGCAATCGACTACTATGGACCTTTGCCTCCATTCAACAAGCAAAAGTACTTGTTGGTTACTTATGATCTCTTTTCAAAATATGTCTCTGCATACCCTATACCTCAAGCTAATGCTAGATACACCATCAAGGCATTAGACACCTTGCAATTTCTTAAGATAGGGAAGCCAAAGGTCATACTAACTGACCATGGTACTCCTTTCTTATCTAAGCAATGGAAAGGTTGGGTGGAAAAGCTGAAGATCAAACATGTGCTCACATCTATTAGAAATCCACAGTCCAATCCTTGCGAATGCATAATGCGGGAGCTTGGATGTCTGTTTAGGACTTACCTAGTGGATGAGCACAGAGGTTGGGTAAAACAGACTGAGAAAGTAACAAATTACATAAATTGGAGTGTGAATGAATCTACTGGATTCACACCCAGTGAACTTCATTTTAATAAACTTGTACCACTTTTATTTAAAAAATACAAACCCACCGTTGGACCAAACCTACATGAAGAGGAAGCCAATATTTGCATGGTGCAACAGTGACTAGCACAGCAAGCATGTTTAAGGAATAATAAAAATAGGAGGAGGAAGGTACATAAATTTGAAGTAGGGGATAGAGTTTTTGTGAAGGTGCAGCCTGTTAGTAAACTGACCGAATATAAGTATCATAAATTTTTTCCCAAATATGATGGTCCATTTGTTATTGTTAAACAAGCTAATTCTAATGCATTTTGGTTGAATATCAATGGAGAAATAAAAGGGACTTACAATCCTAGAAGTCTGAAACCATGTTTTTAGTTAGGAAAGAAATATAGAGGAAATCAGTGCAGGTTGGGTATGAAAGGAGTGGAAAGTGGATTTTTGAGGGCACTCATAATTACCATTTATATGTTGTTTGAAAGGAGATAACATGGAAATTAGTGAAAATGGAAAAGGCATTTTGTGGTGAGAGTATGTCCGACTGCATAATTGAGCATGTATCAGCTACTTTCAGAACTGACTGAGATATGAGGGTGTATCTTACTATATATGTATATGGACACTCCATATTCCGTGCGGTTATTCTAGGATCTTGTAACTCTGCGCAGCAAGACAAGAAGCCGATGAGACAAGTTTTTATGCTGCCTAAATAGGAGTATGGAATGGGTCAGATTCTGTTTCAATCCATCATAATACAATTATAGGATAGACAGTACTATTTAAGTAGAAATTAAATAGAGAAAGTAAAATGAATTATTGAATATGAGTGTTAAAAGAGGTCAAATCTCGTACAGACATAAAATGGTAATTTAGCAAACCACCTGACAGGAAGAAAGAGATAGATAATTATAGATAATATTTTATTATATGAAGAAGAAAATAACCCACTATGGTGATGGAACATTGAATATAATATTTTATTTTATTTTAGTAAATGTCAAAAGTTTAAAAGGATTAAACTTTTAACCTTTTTGGATTGGGGAAATTGTAAGGATCGCTATAAGTCTCATACCTCTCCTTATCATTAAATGCATTAAACATAAATATATACATGGATGTGTTGATTTATAAAAGTAATACATCTATTGAAATCACGAATTAATAATATATAACAGTATGAATGAATCAAAATTATATTGTAGTTTAAAGAACTGGAAATGCTTGAAACAAAATCAAAAATTTGTTATTAAATTTAATTTTATTAATATTTTAAAATAACAAATTTGACAGAACAATTGAGAAAGTTTTATAAAAAAATAAAACCGATTTTATAATCTAGTGTTATAAAATGGGAGAGGGGAAAAAACCCCTGATAATTACAATGTAACCATAACAACAAACAGCTATTTTTCTTGTTGTTGTTGTTGTTTTTTAATGGCTGGAAAGTTAAAAATATGTATTGCGAAGGTTATACGTGAGATTTTCTTTTATTTATTCGCTAATGACGGCAAGACAGTTAATTTAAAACTTTGGTAAAACATTTTCTGCATTTTGAAAGAAAGAATTATTGAACAGTAAATATGCATAGAACTGTAAGTTGTTAATTTGATATATATGTGTAAAAAAAAAAAACTGAAATGAAAGAATATCACTATATATCCATTGGAATTGAACTTTATAAACTATGAAAATTTAAAAATAAACAAATTATAACTGTTTGTTAAAGCATAATAGGAACCGAGATATTTATTATTTTTGTTATTGATAATTCTATTGAACTATTTGCTATAAAAAATATGATAAAATATTCAGTTACATAATCAAGCGTTTAATAAGTCTAGAACTGTTGGAAGTTGTAAATTTAATAACGTTTATCATCAAAAGAAAAAAACTGACTTTAATCGTGTTTCATATTTTGGTATATAGCTATAACATTTCTAATGCTGATATAAGAAAAGAATTTTATGGATATATATATATATACTAACATAAAAATGATGCAGGTGTGCTAAAAAAATCATTGTGAAGGTCAAGGCAACTCAGATGGGTTTTGAAGAGGGCGATGAACACGATCCATAGGTGTGAATTCTCACCATCACATATATATATATATAAAATGGCAACCAGATATTATGTGAAGTTGTATAGATCAGTGGTGAAAGTGGCCAAATCAAAGATTATCCAAACTACTTGGTCAACTTATGGGAATTGGATAGATCGTGGAAGACACTACTTTGGATAATGAAGCGAATAAAAGATGCTGAAAATTCTCAATCTACCATGAATTTTTCCATTTAAAGAAGATGCTCATGTTTGATCAAGAGGTTTACTAAATCATTCATAATTTTATGTTGATATGTAACTGTTTGTTCGTTATGGTTAACATACTGATGCTATAATTTTAAGGTTTTCTCTTCTTCATTTATGTATTTATTTTTTTTATTACTTCCACATTGGATTTTTTGAGCTGGAAGTACCAAAGAATTTAGATGTATTCATTTCATGATATAAAATGTATTTTTTGAAATAAAGAAAAAAATATAAATGGTTCTGTTAGAAAAAAAAAGGACTAGACTATGATGAAATGAATATAAATGAAGGTAAGACTTATTTTTGACTCACTAACAACATAACATTAGTAACAAAATTAATTATTAATAAAACCTATATTATCCTTTATTAACAAGACACATACTAACAATTACTTAGTAATAATCAATTGATGGCAATTCCAGTTCTCATGATTTATAATAGTCACATACGAACCCATTAATTCAATTATATTTATAAAATAATAAATTGTATATTGATATGATGATACCTTTTTTTTTTTTAAAGAAAAATAAAATAAATAAACAATGTCATTTGTTTAGAATGGTATGAAAGATCATAAATTATTTTTTTTAAAATGATGGCATGAAAGGTAGAGACCTATGTATACTAAGAATGACCTATAGTTAATGATATTATTATTTTATGTATTTTTTTTTTGTGTGTGTTATTATTTTAATGAGATTAAGTGGAAGTGTAAGAATCATATTTATAGTGTTTTTTTAAAATGTATATTTATATAGTTACATATGCTATGTTAACATAAAATAAATTTGTTGATTTTAATTGATTTTACATCAAGGATTATCTATAATTTGTTGAGAATACATCATTGAATTCACATATCTCTTGATATTAAATATATATGTAATATGTATCCAATAAGTGTACTATATAAGCCATAACATCAAGTCATTGCCCACATTGGCTAGATATATTCTTATAATTTATACCTGAACAGAGTAAGTACTTAGATTACAGACTGAGTTTGAATTCTAGGGAATCTAATGGATTGACATGAAATTGGGTGGATCCAGTGCATATTGCCAAATGAATGGGGGTTGAATGATAGTAAAGATTCCTCTTGGTTGTAGTGTTATTGGATCTTTCCAGTTTTTTTGTGGATGGCTGGATTATTGTTTCAGTAAATGTAATGGGATGGATTTAGGTAAATGGTTGGTTCTACTGCAAGTGTTGATGATGGATGGGGAATTTTCCATTATAATTTTTCAGCATTTATTTATATCCCATTGCATTTTGATGTCACAATGCGGTTGGCTATATGTTTATCTATTTGTCGGTCCGTTACATTTTTGGTGAGCCCAATTGTGTGGCATTGAATCAATGATTTCCAGGCATCAAATATAATTCGGTCTGTTACATATGTTTATTTTCATTTGAGATCATATATGATATGCAGTCCATTACATTTGATGGTGTTAAATTATAGAGTAGTAATTTTATCCATATTTGGAAAATTTGTGTTGTAGAAAATCCATAATTTTTAAGGTTGGATTGGATATTTGATTGTTGAAGTTTGGTTAGTTTTGTTGCAAGTATTGATGTTGGATGGGGGAATTTTTGTCATTGTCTTGAGGATGTGATGTATTCATGTCACTTGTGACTGATTGATCTCATTCACTGCTCCAACCCAAATTGTAATGTTAGTTACTATTTATCATGAAGCAGTTAACAGTAGTCCTGCCATGATTTTACCTCTAAGACTCCAGAGAGAGTAAGGTATAGTTTTTTTATATATGTATAATATTTGCCTTTAAGACTCCCAAAGATGAGCAAGGCAATATTTTATAAATAATAGCCCCTAAGACTTGGATGTAAGCAGGGCAGTGCAATAGTGTTTGCAGAAAACTATAATGGGTTGTAGTAGCTTAGAGTGACTGAAATGTGATGATCATCTGAGTGATCATGAAACATTGTATACTTTAAGAGCAGTGAGTAGGTTCTTTTATCTATCTCAAAATTGTGAAATGCTAATCATTCTTTTGGCTGTCAGTATCTGTCAGATCTTTAGAGGAATGGATGAGTATATAACCTAAATATATAGCTTATTCTTAAAGGACTGTTGATAGTATATTTTTCATTCTGTTACAATATATATATATATATATATATATAAGCAGTCTTATCTGAGTTCGATCCTAGCTTCATGACATCTAGCCATAAGCCCACTTCAAACCCTAGTACTAACCTTAAATTTCTGATGCAATGAGGTTTTATACATTCAATCTACACTAATTTCCATAAAGAATAACTTATTTCATAAATGTGTATTAAAATTAATTCGTGTCAGATTTAAATTGATAAATTCTATTAATAAATTCATGATAGAATTATTCATGAATTTATAAATTATGGATTGTGCATATATATTTGTAAATTTTACATATATATAATTGTTTGAAAGTTTCATTGCATCTGGGAATGTACAATTTTATTTTTAAATAATTTGCTAAAGTTTTCTTGATTAAAAGCTACAGTCTTTCGATAAGCTTTCAGATTTTCCCTTTCCAAAAACAACAGTTAAAGTTTTGTTAATTAGAAAAACAGATAAGAATTTCCTAATTAAAATCATTTTCTGATTTTAAGAATTCATTTTCTAATTAGAAAATGAATTCAAGTTAATGAGGTTGAAAGCCTTATCGAAGGAATGTATCTAAAAACAACCAGTAAATCTAAAAACATTGATAATGAAAGAAGCACTAGCCTGAAGGCATCAGAGGACAGTATGTATATATATATATATATATATATATATATATATAGCTGAAAAAAAAGTCATCTTTGTTGTAGAAAAGTGCCAGTAAACTATATGCTGTTCAAAATCATGAATTCAAAAATTGTTCCTATCATGGTAAGGGGCTAAACATCAGGAATCTGGCTACAGTTCCTGAAGCCCTTTGAGAATCTTCAATGGAGCTGCTACATTCTTTCTGGACAAATCAGGCTGCCAAAATCAAATAAAATGCTGGACAAATCAGGCTGCCAAAATCAAATAAAATGCTGTTCAAGTAATCAATCAAATGGTGCCTACATTTTTACCAACTCGGATGTGTAACCTAAGGATCCAGCCCAGAAGAAATGGGTAATATATTTCCATAATGAACCTTAAACTTTCAGGCCAGTTCCGAACTTTACTTTACACGCCCTTTAAGAACTCTTTTCATTCTATAAATGTAATAATATCTGTGTAAACTTACTTTTATTTATGCTATTACATTGTAATTCTCTCAACCTCTAGTCTTTAACTTTCCTTTCTTACGTGGTGGTTCATTTATTTTATTATGTATATTTATTGAGTAAATTTATTAATGTTATTATTTTTAATTATATGCCAATAATTATTCGACTTGATGATCTCCTTCATTTCCTTTGGTTTATACAAGTAATATAAGATTAATTCTGATAGTTAATTCTTGCCCATTAGAACTAGATTTATACAGTTTGATCAATCATCGAGTCGAAAGAAATTATTACATGATTGTTATTTTTATCATTGGCTAATAATAAATTATTAGCTCCGCTTCTAATCTATGCCACCACTATTTTCTCGTTTCACTAATATTTATTTATTCATATATAATCTTAAAATGTTTTTATTGCAAAAAGGGCTGATAAAGGAATCAAATATATTCTAATTCAAATTTCTGTTACTCGCTATTAAGATTCAGGAAGGGCACGATGATTGGGGCATAATTAATATGATTTACAAATACTTTAAAATAGTTTTCATTAAAAGCTCATTTGACTTTAATTAATTGATCAAGTCATCATGTAGAGCATTCTATATGGGTTTTAGTATTCAAACAATGATCATCAAGTCATCATCTTCAAATGTTGCTGATGGAGGGCAATCTTACGCTCCATTAGGCTGATCGGTGATCATATTTTTGTTATTTTAAATTATCGAGGAAGAAAGCACTTCCTCTCCTGTTCATATTAGTCAAAGGGCATAAGATTTGTCAGATGCAAGCGACCATAGGACTTCGATTATCGACTAGCTATCGTCTTCCAATTTCATTTTATAGCTCATAATTCATCAGCACCATTATCTCTCTGTTCTGGTAAAGCCCACTCTGATGCTCATCATTCGTGATGAAGTGATTTAAATTAAAGTCCAACAAATTCTCCATTATATCTTAAAATAAGTTCTCTATTTAAGATTAAAGTTATGCCCAAAAATACATATCTTGTGCTTCATGAATGGATTTGCGAATGTGAAAATAAATATCACATTCTTTCGTATAAAATTAGAATAATAATTTCCTTTATTAATGAATACCTTTATCTGCCTTTTTATTTTCTTGTTGGGGGCATAGACAGATAGACTTTCAAATATTGTGTAATATTTATTGGCATATAATAAGGACCCCATTCTTATTATAATTATAAATTTTGTTAAAGGCTAGAGGTGATTAATATAATCATTATTTAAAATTCAAACAACACAAATTATTATTATTAAATAATTTCTAAACACACTTGGTTTCTTAGTTCTTAATTCTTGTATAATTATTTTAATGTTAATACTCACTGTCTGTGTTGGCATCCTGAACATATATATATGATTCGATTTAAAATTAATTATTTTAGTCAGGTCGCTGATCCTCACCAACCATTGAGCTAGTTTCTTGGTGCATAGCACTGTGCCATCGATTTAGATTTCTACTAATCTGAGCTGTTGAGTTGGGTTTGAATTCAATTTTGAACCACCTGAGTTTGGGTCCGACTTGCAGTTTTTCTAGTGGGTTTTTCAACCAGTACAATATATATATATTGTAACGTTTTTCGTATTACTAGGCCCTTATACGCCTCAAATTTATATTTGAGTGTGAGTTGATCAAGCTGTATCAAAAGAAAAAAGAAAGTTGTATTTCTATTCTAAAAACACAGCTATTTTTCCTGATCAACTTCAGCCTATTAATTGTTACGAATTGTGCTATTGACAAAATCAACTTTTAATTTTATTTACTATGGGCGCCAGAATTCCTAAGAATCCACTGCAATATGTCGCCAGCACCTCTCGCAAGTTGTAAAACAAAAAAAAATAAAAAGATTTTTATTATATTTTTTTTTAAGGGGCAGTAATTCTACCATAATGAGAATGAATGATTTTTACGATTATTAGTTCTGGGCGTATTGAAACATATTGGCAAAGGTAACTTACGTTTAAATCTTATTATACTAAAAATAAATTTAATAATAAAAAATAATAACTATTATTAATAACGCACAAATGAGAATTGATATTAGAAATATTTTTAATTTTGACAAACTAAAATACTTCATGTTAAGTAGCTAATTAATACCTTGGAGAGAACACATTTAATTCAGGTGGGAAATATCCAGAAAATATAAATATCAGTTAAAATAAACAAAAAGTTCTTGGTTAAATAAGAGTCCCTCATATAGAAAAATTAAAGTCACTATCGGGATTCTTTTATACGTATATTTTTACGAGTAGTTTTAAATAGTTAACTTTGTCACAATCAGGATAATTATTCTTACCGGTAAGATTCATGAATTCAGTAGTAGATAACTATGCATAGTTTTTTGGTTATAATGAGCTCGGCCTTTTGGTTATTGCTTGATCTTGTGGTCCATTTCCCCAGTCGGTCACAAAGGCTTTTCCTGGTGTACATCATTAGGTCCGATGTCTTCAGGAGCTCCGGTTCACTGCGACATGCCGAATTCCTTCAGCGAAGAGCGATCTTGGATTTATTAATGTTATCCAAGACCAACTAGAGAAACAAAACGAACAAGACCTTCCTTCAACCGGATCCCTCCTTTTTATATCCAGTTTTCAGGACTTCTGCGCATGCTAGTACCATGCCTTTTTAATCTTATCCAGTCTTTATAAATTTTATGTAATTAAGTCTTTATTTTCTTCAAGTTTTCGGCCATCTTTAATTAATTTGAGTATTTCTACTTTCAGCTTATCTTTTTTTTACTTGCTTTTGGAATTCTTTTGTTCTCTCCAATTACTGTTATTACTAATCACATAAAAAAAAAAATAAGAAGAATAATTCAACCCTCATTGTACGTTTTTTTTTTTAAAAAAAAAATTACTCAACAAAATTTTAAATCCACTTTTATCTTTTAGTTTTTTTTTTTACCCAATGCCAATATATTTGTAACGTATATAAATAAATGTTACAATACCACCAGTGCTAGGAGATGAGAATAAAATAGGGGTTTACACTAATTTTATTCTTAAGTTTTTAAATTCATATTCGTATTTTTTTTTTCTGTAGTAGCGTGCTGATATATTGTGTAGACTCATTCACAAGCGACGTTCGGCTTTAACGCCCACTTTTAGGTCTAACACAGTGGGAATGGAAAATATTTCAACATTCATCTGTGTCCTATCTGCTTTAGTGTAATATTAACAATAAGAAGCCCAAGTTATAAGCACAAACGAGCGTTGCTCATCGTTCTGAGTCTTACAGGCTCGTGGCAACTTGGTCCAACTTGATCCGCCTTCCCCTTTATTGGGATCTCTGCTAGAAATAGTCTGACGAGCATTTAAAGACGGTCTTATGTTCATATACTGCGGATAAGGACTCGGGGCTATGTTATTCCCCTCTTTAGTAACCGCCTACCCGGTCAAATACTTGTGACTTACGTCTACATCAGCCACGATCGTGTTTTTAGACATATATAAAAAATATACATATATATTTTTTCTTTCTGGAAGTCATATTAAAAAAATATCTTCTTTCATATTTTAATAATCAGGGTTTAATTAGTTAGTTTTTTTTTTATAATTTTTTTCTTTTTTCAAAAAAATCATAATTTATTTTCTGGCTGTGAGTTTCTTTGAGTCATCATTGTAATGTTCTTTATCATTACAACTCATCTCAGGTTGTAGTTGTTAAATCGAAGCCCGAGTTGGGTCACCATTGTAATGTTTTTTGTATTACTAGGCCCTTATACGCCTCAAATTTATATTTGAGCGTGAGTTGATCAAGCTGTATCAAAAGAAAAAAGAAAGTTGTATTTCTATTCTAAAAACACAGCTATTTTTCCTGATCAACTTCAGCCTATTAATTGTTACGAATTGTGCTATTGACAAAATCAACTTTTAATTTTATTTACTATGGGCACCAGAATTCCTAAGAATCCGCTGAAATATGTCGCCAGCACCTCTCGCAAGTTGTAAAACAAAAAAAAATAAAAAGATTTTTATTATATTTTTTTTAAGGGGCGGTAATTCTACCGTAATGAGAATTAATGATTTTTACGATTATTAGTCCTGGGCGTATTGAAACATATTGGCAAAGGTAACTTACATTTAAATCTTATTACACTAAAAATAAATTTAATAATAAAAAATAATAACTATTATTAATAACGCACAAATGAGAATTGATATTAGAAATATTTTTAATTTTGACAAACTAAAATACTTCATGTTAAGTAGCTAATTAATACCTTGGAGAGAACACATTTAATTCAGGTGGGAAATATCCAGAAAATATAAATATCAGTTAAAATAAACAAAAAGTTCTTGGTTAAATAAGAGTCTCTCATATAGAAAAATTAAAGTCACTATCGGGATTCTTTTATACGTATATTTTTACGAGTAGTTTTAAATAGTTAACTTTGTCACAATCAGGATAATTATTCTTACCAGTAAGTTTCATGAATTCAGTAGTAGATAACTATGCATAGTTTTTTGGTTATAATGAGCTCGGCCTTTTGGTTATTGCTTGATCTTGTGGTCCATTTCCCCAGTCGGTCACGAAGGCTTTTCCTGGTGTACATCATTAGGTCCGATGTCTTCAGGAGCTCCGGTTCACTGCGACATGCCGAATTCCTTCAGCGAAGAGCGATCTTGGATCTATTAATGTTATCCAAGACCAACTAGAGAAACAAAACGAACAAGACGTTCCTTCAACCGGATCCCTCCTTTTTATATCCAGTTTTCAGGACTTCTGCGCATGCTAGTACCATGCCTTTTTAATCTTATCCAGTCTTTATAAATTTTATGTAATAAAGTCTTTATTTTCTTCAAGTTTTCGGCCATCTTTAATTAATTTGAGTATTTCTACTTTCAGCTTATCTTTTTTTACTTGCTTTTGGAATTCTTTTGTTCTCTCCAATTACTGTTATTACTAATCACATAAAAAAAATAAGAAGAATAATTCAACCCTCATTGTACGTTTTTTTTTTTTTAAAAAAAAATTACTCAACAAAATTTTAAATCCACTTTTATCTTTTAGTTTTTTTTTTACCCAATGCCAATATATTTGCAACGTATATAAATAAACGTTACAATATATATATATATATATATATATATATATATATATATATTGTGACATTCTGGTTTGGCACAAGAAATAATCATTGTAGTAGTGTGGTAGTATATCAGTAATATCTGATATAACACTCTTAAAAAAATGAAATAACATGAAATTTTTAAAAAAGTTTTTTATTTTGATTTAAGTGTAGGTGTAATCAAAAGATTTCTCAAATGTTTAGTATCTTGTTTTGGGATATAATCAGTGATAGAATAGGGAAGTAGCTTGTTATATGTATAATCAGTACAGTTCAAGTTGTTTACTTGTTTTATTTGCTCATAAAGCAGTATTCAGTTTTGTTAGAATGATTTTCTAGTCCATTTGTTTTGTACATTTGAAATTTATAGCACAAACAGTAAAATATGTTTCCTCATCATCATTCACATTGTCATTTCAGTCAGTATAGTGTGATACTTGTAGTATATTACTACTGAATATTCATGCATTATCCAACTTCATTTTTCAATCATAAGTTTCATTAAACCATTAAATATTCCACATTACATTCAAATATTTAATTATATCAATAATAGTATTAAAAAACTAACTTAATTACATTTTAAATAAATCAATAAATTATGGACAGGTGAATTATATAATGACAAATACTGTAAAATATTTTATTTATTAAAACAATTGTCATCAATTTTATTTTTACTGCTTTAAAAACATTTAATTATTAGTTCAATATTTTTTTTTCATTTATTTAAAAGACGAAATAATTTTTTTTCATCTCTATGTTTTTTTACTGTCTTAAGTTTTACATATTTAAGTAAGTTTGCAAGGGGGAGGAGCAATTGACAATCTTTTTCTGGTGATGTTATCATTATCGTAAACAATTGAAAGAGAACAATATGATGTAATGATTATTAAAAAAGTTTATGAAAGGAATACTTATTTTAATTGGGCAGTCTATTTTTATTACTTCAGTCAGTCAGAGTCAATTATTAGAACTTTTACGAGGGCAGTTATAGCTAACCAAAGACAGTTATAACTAATTTATTTGGCAAAGTTTAATAGTGAAATTATTTTTCCTCTTCCAGAGTTCAAGTTAAAATTTAAGTATATTATTTGTTTCTGAAATGTGTACTTAAAAACCACTAAAAGATACATCAATTTTGCTCCAGCTGATTATGCAAATTGTCCCAACATTATGCTAAAGTACATGTAAGTGTTATATTCTATTATTCAAGATAAATTATTATTATTTAAAAAATGGAAATGCTTAATAGGACTGTAAAATTGTCTTATTTAAATTTAAAATTAACAGGGAAGAATAAAAGAATATTTGTTTATTTTATAACAATTAAGTTTTTAAGCTTTAATTATACTATGAAGGGAGCAACTGCTACATGCTTCATTTATGTGGGGGAAAGATGTGAACCATCATTGAACGTTCTCAGAACTTTAATGAACAAATTTCATTTTAAATATAAAAGAAAACTCAAAATTTAAAATATACACAGGGAATATATAATTTTATTGTCATATGTCTTAGAATAGTGGCATAATTATTTCTATTTTTACCATTGGAAAAGAAAAATATAAGATTAAATATGTCATTAAATGTACTTTAATAATTATTTGTTCTTCAAAACTAGTGGGAAGAATGAAATTATAAATGGATAAAGTTATGTGACATTGCTGTATTAATATTACCAATGAGTTTATCTAAATAAATATTATTAATTGAATAACTACATATATTTCTGAATGACTTTATGATTGTGAAATTAAATGTTAAATATATCCTAGGAATAAAGTACAAACTTCTATTTTATTTGCATTATGAAATATATTGTTTAATTAAGGAAATTCATTATTTACAACGTTAATAGCAGCAATTCATTAGTTGATAACTAAAAACATTGAATATGCTCTTATGGATTCAACAAAATATTATTTTGTTTCTCCTGCAGGAATTGTGCCATTCTGTGTTAATATTTGTCTTGTGCAGTATAATTATTTTCCTTATCTATTTGGAGACATGACAAGGAAAGTCATGCAAATACTTTTATAAACTTTTCGTTCACATTGATTGGAAAGAAAAAAAGAAGAGAACTTTATTTTATTTAGTAGCATATTAGATAGTATTAGTTAAGGAATGTTTTATTATTTTAAATATGTTTATTATATGTATTATTATTATATTTTCCTTCAAGAACGTCTCAGATAGCATAATAAAAAATACATTATGCTGGTAATTTTATATTATTATTATTATTACTTTAATATGAAGTTTGGTCATGTGTCAGTAACACACACTGTGGTAAAACCAATGGAAAAATCCATTCAAAAGGGTGAATAATTATTTTTAAAAAAATGTTCATTATATTAAATCTTACCGAATATATTTCTTTTATAAATTAGAAAACTATTATTTTCAAGAATTATTTCAGCTACAATATACAATTTTATTATTTATTTAGGTTCAATTTAACTACAGATTCGTGCCAATATTAATGCATTATATTATAAATAATTATTCATCTTGCTTTGTCCATAGTAATTAGTATTTTAATTTCCAATTGTTCTTTGAACATTACCAGGTCCTAAATATTGTCAGATATGATATATTTATTCTTTATTAATTCTAGCAGTAATAATTAATATTTTAACAGTAATTCTTTGCTTACTGTGATTTTAAATGGTCTGTATATCATATGCTTATACATGTGTGTGTCTATTATCAAAATTATTTATAATTATATATAATTGCAAGTAAAAATGATTTTAAATCAATCGGATTCGGAAGGAAAAGATGATCAATCATTTGAATAATTAGAAAGTTATTTAAGAGAGAATTATTATTTATTTGTTATGACTGAATGAAAAGTATTTTGTGGCTATATGTTATAAAGTTTACAATGTTTATAATATTTTATGGGATTGAATCAGTGTATTTGTTAGTTGAATATTTAATATGGATAGTTTGCCCAGTTCCATGTATTGGAGTATTTGATAGGAGTGGACTGAGTCATCCTTTTATATTTGATATATTGAATTAAATGTGTATGGAGCTAGAGATGTTATCTTCCTAATTTTTATTTGGTGATGTGTTATTCCACCAATTATTTAGTCTTAAAGATAGACTTGGAAGTTATTGTGGTATTACCTGTTTTGAATTATATAAAACTGTTATTCCATGTGTGTATTGGATGTTTTCCAACTTATGCTATAGCCTAGTGTTTGATAGTTTATGGATAAAAAAAAGAATAAAAGGAAAGTATAGTGTCTTATAAAACAGCTGTATTGTAGTTGATAAATAAAGATTGATTGATCTTCACTTCCAATCGTATTATGATTATATTGAAATATCATAAGCAAACCGATTAGATTGATTAACATTATTTATTTATTTTCTTTGACACATAGCATAATACAGATTCATGCACAAATTGTTAATTTTTGATATATAAAAAAAATCATTATTAATGTTGAACTTTACTTATCATGTTAAAACATTTTGTAGTAATCATTTAAGCTTCATCTCATTGATTTTTATTATTTAATCATAATTTGCATAAATAATCAAGCAAAGATAGGACCTAGTTAATGAATACAAGGATGTACTTTATTTTGGCAAAGCAGAACCTAATTATTCAATGGAATAATTTACTTCAAAACTACAAAGGAAAGTACATTTAATTAATAGAAGTATTTATTTTCTTTGGTAAGATGGTCTAATATTATTCTTAGTTTAAATCCCCTTATTTTAATTTTATTTAAGATATTTTAAAGTAACAATGCAAAATCTTAATTTGTTCAGTAATTAAAATATTAATCTATATTGTTGTTATAAAAATTTTAGTAATAAATGAGTGATATTCAACAAAAGGCTGAATAAAAGATACTTTAGTAATCAATTACTAAAAGTGTAAGGTCATATTTATTTTGTTTTTATTTTTGTATAAGTCTATCAGAAATCACTGATAGCTAAAGAGACATTTCTTTATAGTAAATAATAGGGACTTATTTAGTTCATTTAATGTTTCAAATAAATGCTTACCAATCTATCAAAATGTTCTGATGAATGAAAGATAGTAGATGTAAAAGTTAACGAATCATGTTGTATTATATCTTCATGTATAATCTGTACTCATTGATATGAAATCCCTTTGGAATTTTTGTTCATACCAATAAAAGAAAAGTAGATGTTGATTTAACTATTTTCTATTTGATTAATAAATATTTTGTTATCTAAATTTGTATTTGGAGTTTTTCTTTAACATTAATTCATGTTTCACACTTCCACACATGCTTATACATTTATTTTATTTAATGTAACATAATTGTATTTTATTTAATTATAATAAATCTCAAGATATGATGATGTTGATTTCCTTGATTCTAACACTATATGAGATTCCAATTACCTACTGATTATTTTTAAAATGGTTTTGTTATTTAATTTTTGTTTAGATGATGAATTGAAATCAAAATGTGCCCAGTTTCTTTTATTATCTAACTGCAAGTATCTAATTAGGGTATTGTTTGGTTTATAACATTATTTTCATAGTGTTAAATAATAATTTGAGGTATAGAAATGTTAAATCAAGCAATACCATAAGTTAATTCCCTGAGATCTTCAATTTAGATTAGATAATAAATTCATTTATCCAGATTAGAGTAATGAGTAATTAAAATTTATTAATGATAAGTTTAGTTTGAGTTTAGATCTAGTGAATTATACATTTCAATTTCTAAAATATTATTTTATTTTATTTTAGTTATTAGTTTAATTGTATAATATAGTAGAGGTTGTTCAGTGCATATGGATGATGGGAGGAGGTGAAATATAAAGTATAATTAGTTAATTTTAGCTGGTAGAATTTTACCAATATAATTTTGTCTAGCCTAGAACTTAATAGATGTTTATTCCTATTAGTAATAATATTTTCTCCCACATCTAATGTACATTGTACACCTCATACACCTCTGTATCCCTCAACTGAGTTAGCTTTAGGTGAAAGCTTTAAGTAAGATCCTCATGAATAGATTTAGGTAAAGTTAAATAAATATTTTATTCTATGATCCATAGAATTGGTGCACCTGGGTAATTGTTAGTGTTGGTGTTAGGTGTGAGGGGTTACTATATATATATATATATATATATATATATATATATATATATATATATATATATATATATATATATATATATATATATATATATGTATTATTATTATTATTATTATTATTCTGATTGTGAAATGTAAAAAACACAATACTTGTTTTTGAAATTTTTTTAATTAATTAAAACATGCATGTTTTTAAAGGGATTAGGATAAAAATAAAAACTTTGCTTTCATTCAAGGTGTTATTATCACCTTAGATGATTCTATAAAAGGGCAAAATTAGCTTCAGTCTGGATGATAATTTTTGTAAGAATGGTCAACTTAAAAGTTGGTTACAATATTTTGTTGCAACTTGATGAAGTGCAGCAGTTGGTTTTAGCTGACCACAGAATTTGCAGAATGGCTACCATGAACTGATGCAGCTGAAGGCAGGATAGTAAATCCAGGGCTGCTACTATTTTCTTTCACAGGAGTTTTGATTTACTTGAAGTTGGGTCACATCTGGATCAATAACCTGAAAAAAAGAGGACAAATAGCTAGCAGTGCTATACAGAACTCCTATGAAGATCTAAGGGAGTACAGTCCAGTAGCTGCCCTATAGTTTATTGCAGATTTTTGATTCGTGAGGCCAGGGTCACTTCAAATGGATCAACTAGCTGCTTAAATATGTTCTAGAAGACAGCTTGACAATTGCTTGGACTACAAAAGCTCATGGTATACCAACCAATTACTTGAATATTTTTCCCTGATGATGAAAACAAGCCCAGAATTATATTTTTTCTGATGGGCTAGAAACCAAGCTTACCAAGAGAAAGCATGAAGAAATTGATGTACTTATGCTACTGTTTGTCTATACACACAGGGAACTGCAGGTAAACCCATTGCATGTATCTACAGTGAGTTAATTTACTTTACTATTCTTTAAAACAACTTTTAAAATTTTAAATTAATAACTTAGAGTTAAAATGAACAAGTAAATAATTCACTTGAGTCAAATGTTTAAAAGAATGATGATTTGATATATATTTTTGAAGAAATTGTTTTAGTAATTCCTTAAAAAAAAGACATTAAAAGAATATATACTTTCAATATTGAATTAATTAGAAGAAAGATAACATTATTGTAACAAGTTGAAATAGATAGAAGCCAGTGTGGGTGTATACATGCACACTCATATATGTAAAATTTAAATATTTTTTTTTGGATTAAAGGGCAATTTACTTTTTTTAACATTAACTGTATTTTATAAATTGCACATTTGTGTGCATATATATGTAAATCAATATAATGATTTAAATATTGAATAGTAATTATTTAAATCTCAATGTGATCATTTGAAATTTCGTATTGTAATCAAAATTAGAAAGTTTATATGTGTGTAATTTTATTTTAACAGACCTTAAATACCATTTTTTTATTGTTATTAATAAACTTATTTAATTGTTAAAAAATGTTTCCATCATCTCTTGGTCACATACAGTAATAGAGCTTGTGTTCTCTGAGCCAGATTCATGTATGGGATGAATATAAAAATGGGAATGTGTACTTAGTGCTTCAGGGCATCCAGAGATGATCAATCATCATCCTGTTTGGCACAAAAGAGGATACTCTTTAATGCCCATGCCCTATATTTTATTTTAATTTAGTCTTATTAGAAGTTAAGTTTATAGTTGGCAAGTACAAGTGGCCTGAGCACTGATGATGATCAGTATGCTTTAAATGTCCCAGCATTATAGTTTCGATTTCTGATTATTGTGTATTTTAATGGATGGGCACTAAGCTGGTGCATCCAAGTTATGTGGCTCAATAGTTAGCATGGTTTACAGAAGACCCATTTCCAATCCAGTCTCAAGGATGATTGTTGATTTATTGTACTGATTTTATACTGATTTATTTTATTCCCATCATTAATGATGATGAATGGTATTTGAATTATGCTTTCTTTTACTTTATAATGCTAGTTGAATTTATAATTATGCTTGTAGTTGTTCTTCTGAGTTAGTTGGCTGATCTCTCAATAATGTCAGAGATTCTCTAATCTCATGCTCTTATAAAATATTATATTACTTATATATAACTTTGTAAATTATTGATATTTCATTTTGTATTGACTTGGGGTTGATGATGATATTCCATCACCCCAGGTTCAGCCTTCTTTTTATTTTGTCATCCCCCATCCCATTAGTGGGGTTGATGAAAATTGTTCCCTCACCCATGTTCATGTTTTTCCTTCCATTTCTTAACATCCTACACTGACACCCCCATCCCATTACAATATATATCAAATCAGTGATTGTAGCACCTCTACAACCATATTTCTACCTTTTATCACCCAGTGGATGACTTCTGTGATCAAGTCGAAACATCGGTATAGCACTATTTAAATTTTTTAACATGAATGAACCCACAAAATATGTTATATATATATATATATTTTCACAAAATATGTTATATATATATATATATTTTCAGTTCAAATATTTTACATTTTATACTATGAATACTATTTAAATTTTCTTTGTTGCCTTTGTTATTAAAATACCATATTAATTCTAATTCAAGCTGCAATTTTTATTCAAATTTGGAAGAGATGAAATTAGGGAACAGCTTAACTTTAAAGTAAATATTTTAACATCTTCTTTTGGCTGATCTCTCATTCTCCAATCAAATCTTTACTTTATGTTCTACACATGTGCATAGTATTATGATTGTTTCTAGCAGTTTATTTGAGTTTCTTTTTCACAGTTTTCTGAGTTAATGCAGTGTGTATGATGGCAACTGTGTAGAATGTAATTATTATTCAATAGATTTGTTATGTCGGGTCTTTTTTATTATTTATTTATATGTTTAATTTGTTTTTACTTTTATTTATTTTAACAATAATTTATTTATTCTGTTTGATACTATTACATTAATTCTTTTTAACCTATGTTTTTAAATTTTTTGTTTTTAATTTTGTTATTTATTAAACGTTTCTTTCTACTTTTTAATATTATTTGCTATTGTTTTACTTGGGTAATTATTATATTTAAACTCTTTTATTTTTTTTTTTTAATTTTTAATAAAGGTTTTTATTTTAACAATGATTAATTCCTTTCACATTTCTGTGTTAAACTATTTATTATATGTTTCATATTTTTATGCATTCAAATATCATTTTGCAATATTTCTTTTATTGCTACATTCTTTTGTTTTCTGTTTTCTCATTACTAATTTTATTTTCTATTAAAATGTCCAAAAATAATACTTTTTTTTTTTTTTACCTATTGTAACGTTTACTTATAACATTTATTCATTTTTTTATTTAATTCATTCATGTTTAAAATTAATAAATATCGGTTTATTTCTTTTTTTAAAAAAAGCATTTAAATCTGTGATTTATAATGTTTTTTGTCAAATTCATTCCTATAAATATTATTTAATGTAAAGCATTTAAATCTGTGATTTATAATGTTTTTTGTCAAATTCATTCCTATAAATATTATTTAATGTAGCAATTAAAGAGCTCATTTACAATAAATATCCTTTTTGTATATAATGTTTTTTTTTTTATTAAACTCCATTGAGGCTTCCTTACAACGTATTTCTGTTAAGTTTAAAAAGTAAATATTGATACTTTAATTCTTTTATTTTTATCTATTTATAGTAATAACTATAACTTATTTACATTAATATTTGTGGACATAGAAACTATATTCATCTTACATAATTCACTTAATAACATCTATTTTCTTTGCACTTGTAAGTTTTAACATTTGTAAAGAAAAAAATCGATGTATTCTTTTAAAAATAGGCTTTATTCATGCTAAAGCATGCTTTCAGTACAATGCATGCCGTAATCATAGCTATATTACATTACTATTATTGTGGTATTTAAGTATATTAATTTATAATTTTATTAAATTTTATTATTAAATCTTTATTGTCTTTATAATAGTTTTCTTCATACAATACACACAAAATTAACAGAAATATGTTATAAGAAAATCATGTCTGAATTAAATAAAAAATATTAATACATAGGAAAGTTTTATTGATGAGAGAGAAGAATTAAATGAATCATTACATGACTTTATTGGAATGATTTTGAGGAAACATCTTAAAACATAGATTTAAACCATTTTTTTTAAAATAAAAGATACATAGACACTCATTTATTAATTTTTAATATAAATAAAATCAAATAAAAAATATAAATGACATGAATGAAACTGATAAAAAAACTAATATCTACAATCGATAAAGAAACTACAAAATTTAACTTTATGGACATTTTAATTACAAAAAAATAATAATAATGGCTATATAAAAATGCATATATCATGTATAAAAATATAGTAATAAAATGATATTACACATTAGTATTTGATTAAATATGTAAAATATAAAATAAATTTATATACAAAAATATATAGAGCATTTAGTTGTTGTTAGAATAAATAATTTCTATAAAAAAACATTGAAAACAAAAGATAAATTTAAAATAATTACTCAACTAAATTAATAGAAAATAATAATAAAAAATATTAAATATAAAAAAATATAATGAATGTATTTATTTACTATTGAAACTACAAACCAAGGAAATAATTGTTTCTTTAATTACAATTGGGGTTTTTATATTTAACTTGAAATAAAAGCTTGAGGAGAGACGTAAATTAAATAAGTCAATCCCTTGTTATAAAAAGTAGGGTTTGACTTAATTACTTTTTTCCCCTTCCCAACATGTTTTTATTTTAAATTAAATATAAAAACGTCAATTGCAGTTGAAGAAACAATTATTTTCTTGGTTTTAGAAAACTAAAGCATTCATTATATTTTTTATATCTATTATTTTTAAGTTTTTAGCATTCTTATATTTTTTTATAATTATTCGAAAGTCATCTTAATGTTTAAAATTAAAATCATGCATATTAAATAAAGATCAACTACAATATATATTTCTATTTTTAAAAAGTTTTAAAAAGTCAACTTTTAGAATACAAAAAAAAAAAATGTCGCTTTTTAAAAAAGTTACTTTTTACAATCAAAGATTTGTTTTTGTTTGAATTTTAAATTATCACTAAAATCTGTTTAATGTAACCTTTTTAGTAAATGTAATATATTGTAACGGTTAAAAAATGCACCGCTAACACAAAAATCATTCATGGGTAAATTGCTGCCACTCTACATTCCAATGTTATGTGATAATAAACTTTTTCTTTTCATATCTCATTAGATTCAGTTAGATGCAAGAGATTATTACATTCTAATTACCGTTATTGATTGCAATTAATGAAAAATGCTAGAATAATGAGAAATTACGATTTATTTACATATATACATAATGTAAAACAAATAACACAATTGACAGAAATCCTTGGTAAATATAAGGCTATGGGTCTTTTATTCAGAATTGATTAATGACCTATTGTTTTATCTAACTGCCCTAAATGAAAAATTAATGATTAGAAATTCATTGTTTTATTATGCATGGACAATATAATTCCCTATTCATTTTCATTGTCTCTGGACATATGCAGATTTGGTGCGCAGACTAACTGTATTTACTAATATCTATTAATATAACAAATCATAACCCAGTTTTAAGATTTTTTAATCTTACAAGGATATACCAAAAATCATTTAATAAACTATACTATTAAAAGAAGTAGACTAACTTAAATTCTTTCAGGCTGTAGAGTTTGGCAAATAAATACTAAGCAACTTGAATAAGAGTAATTAAATATCATGTGAGCCAAATGCTTTTTAATGTCTATTTAATACTAATCAAATAAATATCATCAATTGCCTGGGTAAAAATTTTGCATCTACTTGGTTTTAGTGACCAAAACTTATGAAATAATTGGTAGGAATGAACATCTGCCTGGTAAATAATGATAGTAATAAGAAAGTGCAAGTGAAAGAAACAATATTTACATTACATTTATTTACGAACGAATCAAAGAGTATAGAAAATATATGATATACAGAAAAATGTGAATCTACCAAACAAATCTATGGTAGGAATGTGTATCTACTGAATATACACTACTCAAACTAAATAGTTGGATGCAAGTGGCAAGAAAACACATTTGCTTCACACTTATTTCTGAACAATAAAATCTTATATATATATATATATATATATATATAAGATATTTATTGTTCATATATATATATATATATATATATAAACAGCCTAAATAATTAGTATATTAGGTCAAAAAAATGTAATACATATAAATATTCTTTCCAATGTCTGCCTATTCCAAACCTGTGAGGGTATTTTGTTTAAAACTGGGAACATTTATAACTAAGAAAAAAACAATATTATTTATTTAATTTGTCTATGCAACCCTTTATTTTATCCAGAGATCATGAATCTGCATTATTTACATTAATGGCCAAATTGTTATTCTAATTCTTAATACATTGAAGGCTAGTGGAAATGATCATTATTAACTTTTGCTTTAAAATATGTAACTATAATAATATTAAAGAAACCTTTAGCAAATTGCAAGGGTTTTCAATAATTGGCCAATTGTTTTGTTATTCCTGGTACATGTAATAAAATTAATTAATCCACCATAATTCAGATTTCTAAACATTTATATTTTTACATAAATTAAAACCAGAATAATTTCAGTAGAAATGAAATGTGCAGATATAGAAGATTAAATATCTAATGTTAGTGAAATAAAGTCATAATAGTACAAAATCAAAGTTCTTACAAACTACCTGTCTTCATTAATATGCATTTCTCTTTTTTTCCATGGGCAGCATCTAACAATATTTCTATTCTGAATGATGGCTGGACTATAATCGGGACACAACAATCAATGTAATGCTTGTTTAGTACATTAAGACAACATCTCTACTTCATAATGGAATTAAACTTTCACTCTCTTGGCCAGAGTGGAGCAGATGGTGGTATTCTCTATTCTGTTATTATATTTCAACACTGCTTTTAATGCTCAAGTAAGAATGAATGACTAAAAATCAAAGTGTAAGCATAGCAATAGTAATCTGATTTTCTGGGATACCTCTATTTATAGTTCACTGAACTGACCTATCAGTTTTCATCATGGTTGAATTTCAAGATCCATCCATTGGTTGCAGAGTAGTCCTAAACTTTGCTGTTGTTTGTGGCTTACTGACCCATTATAGACTTAACAAAAATTAGCTTTGAAAAGGGATTATAACAAAATAAAAAATAATGTTTTGACTAACAATATACCATATTTATCTCCAAATTAGACAAACAGTTTATCTACAATTTATTTAAAATAATGTCATTTTCATCCACGTAATTATAAAATACGTTTACAGTTGTTAGTTAGTAAAATATTTTGTTTTAAATTATTTAAATGGATTTAGATTTAATGAGACCTAATATATTTTACCTGTCCATATATATATATATATTATACCGGATACTCAATCTATTTGAAACAGAGGGCGCCACCAAACCACTACGTGTCTGGAAAATTTGTTTACTGTGATCAGAGTAGATGATGATGATGGTTTGCACCGACTAGACCCAGGGAGAAACAAGAGATCTTAAATTGTTTAGACAATTGAGACAAAAGCACAAAGACAAACGTCAGCCAAATTAAGTTTAAACATAT
This sequence comes from Epiperipatus broadwayi, assembly GCA_028023455.1. Classification (NCBI taxonomy): domain Eukaryota; kingdom Metazoa; phylum Onychophora; class Udeonychophora; order Euonychophora; family Peripatidae; genus Epiperipatus; species Epiperipatus broadwayi. Next base: position 2,724,849 of record JAQFVV010006289.1, read on the forward strand.
TTCATAAATTTTATTATGAGAAAATAAATTATTAAATATAAGTTTATGACACAAAAGATGGGGGTTAACTCAGGCGTCTACCAGACATACTAAAGGCAAAGCTATGACAGACTGACTGATCTTCTAATAAACAAATTTAAAAGGGAGGAAGCAAATTTCATTTAGCAGAGGATTCACCTAAACATTGGTTTTCACCTTCAGATATTTAAACCATATGCCCCTGAAATAGATCAAAGAACCCAGTGCCGATGAGCTTTCCGAGATCTAAGCATGGTCAGATCTCGGATGTCCTTATATCGGTATGAACTGCACCAATTACTACGTTTAAAATAACGGTGATTGATCCACCCCAAGAACAATCGAAAAATATCATTAAAATGAAGAAACAATTAAACTGGTGAATCCCAGCCAAACGATTGGTGAAAATTACTTTAAAATTAATAATTAATGGTCTCAATAAGAGACAAGTAAATGATTAGAAAAACAGTTGGTCTGCCCCAGCAATTAAAGAAAAGAAAATGAATTTCAAACAAATTCTGAGTACACGCTCTGATAAATTTAAAGCATACTTAATAAATACAAAAATACATCTATTGGAGAGTGCACATGAGCATGAGAATATTAAAAGTTGTAAACACTTTAGCAGAATGGAAGTATCGCTCACCTGTAATTTAAGAAAGGACAAATTTTATCTTCCTGCTGATGACTTATAAAATTACAAAGAAAAACACAATTCTAATTTCCACGTTTAGAGATCTTAGAACGAAATCTCCACCTGCGAAAATCAGACAATAAAGCCATCAGCCAAAAGATTTTTGGAGGTTTAGCAAGAGGGCAAACATAGAGTATAAAATTAATTAATTATTAAATACTAAATAATTACAGGTAAGCATTTTAAAAGCACGACTGCCAAAGCATTTATAAAAATCTTACATAAAATAGAAAACTCACTCGTCACTCTCCAATAAACAAAACGGAAAGGAAATTAGAATCTTAAAACTAAGATTCTAAGACACACTATAAAATATTGGAAAACACAGCAAATATTAAATATGAGGCTATATTGATTTAAGAAGACATATTTATGATTAGATTGAGCGGAGATTTAATGAGAATTAATTTACCCTGGGAAGAATAAAAACGAAAATAATTACCTTTCGGTAAAAGCAATGTTCACGGAGAGTGTGCACTTTTAATTAAGTTCATTTTCAGGGTCTTTAGGCAGCAAAGTAGATGTAGGGAGGTTCCAGCTTCTTTTAGGTGTTCAAAGCATTACTGGAGCAAACTTGGAAGTCAGGGATCCGTCTTTTGTGGAGTTAGCAAGCCATTCGGGTGGTGATAACAAGTATAGAATTTGTCATTTTTGCCAGCAAAAGTCTCTAATAACAGCTGATGTCCTTTAATTAAGAAATTTAACTGTCCGCACCGCTATAACTTTTACGTGAGAAAACCACTTGTCTATCTCTCAAAAATGGATTAACTGACCCTCCAAATTTCCGGGGTTATTTATACATTGCTCCATTTCCTGTGAAACACTTTCCTTGTTGTTCAATTTCTTCACCTTAGGCAGGGCAAATATTAATCTCCCACTCAATCTATCTAGGAATTCTACCCAGGGCTTATTGAGATGAAAACAACAACATAAAAATCAAATCTCCGCTATTAAAATTGTTTACAATAATTAAAATAAAAGCAACAGGAATGCAATTAGCTAGCCAGCTTGTTTTTAAATCAAATGAATTTAAAAACAGGCGGTATAAGAATTATTCTAAAATAAATCGATAAATATTTAAAAACAAATCCGTTTTACATATAAATGTGTGTGTATTTTGATATACACATTCTTTTTAAATAATAACAAAAATTTAAACCTTTACGTTTAATGAAAATTAAAAGCTTAATAAATTTCTTTTTCTTTTTTTTTGTTTAATAACAACACCATTAAACCGGATTTCAATCAGGTTCAATATATATATATATATATATATATATTGTGCCCTTTTCTATAGGTCAGTAATAGTTCATAACAGTCAATTACTAAAAATTTTAAATTTTAGAGTATGTTCTTATAATACATTAATTATAGTTTGTCGATTATATTTTTAAAGTACAATTTGAAGCTAAAGAAAATACGTAGTATATAAAATTATAACGAATCATTTAAATATAGTTATGTAAAGCTTTAAATATTGTTGCATATGGTTGTAAAAGCTGGCCATATTAAATAACACAGCTATAATTATTAAAAGTATATTTAATAAATTCGATTTTAATAGTTTAAAACTGATAATTTAATAAATGCTATATTAAAATTTATAAACATATTTAATAGTCAAAATTAATATAGTATATTTTTAAAATAAACTTTATGATGGTGAAAATTATATCTAGTTCTATATTTTTAAAATTATTCTTCCAAATTTTTTATAATTATATTATTTAATATAATAAAGAGTTGCAATTTTATTAGTCTAGGCAGAGAAATAGATTGAAAATCATCTGTCAAAGTTATTAATCATGTGACTTGTATACTACATACTTTCACACACATGCTTGTTTGTATTTAAAGTAACGAAGTTTAAAATATTTTAAAAGTTATATTATAGAATTGGATAGAATTATTGCCTATCATAAAAGCAAATAATAATAAATATTAAGTTAACTATCGTATGTAATGTTTTAAATAATGTAATAAAAATGAATACAGTTAATAAAAAAATTAAATATTTTGTTTAAATAAAAATAGATAAATGGAATAGGTTATTAAAATTATTTTAAAAGTTATCTTAAATGTTTAAATAGTTTTGATAAAGTAATAATTGAATTAAAAGTGGAATTTTAAATAATATTTTTTAAATTTTATTACATCATAAAATTTTTTATTTTTTTGAAACTTGATTCTGCTATAAACTGAAAATATGTAAATTTGTTCTCAAGTTAAAGTAAGAATCAACCAATCAAATGAGGTATTCTTACAGACTATAAATATGAATTGCACGGGGGTATAAGAAGAGATTAATAATGTATTGAAACCAGAGAAAGGTAAATTATAGCTATCAAAGAGATAGTATTTTTAAATTTTTATTTTAGTCAATTTTTTAGTACTTTCTTATAACTTTATCTGCAAAAAACTAATTGATAATTTTAAAGTATTTTGCAAAAGAGAGTTTAAAAAAAGAATATTTAGAAACTTCATGGAAATGATTTTCTAGTTTTTTAAAAGTTACTTGCCAGGAGTATTTTATCTAAAGTTTAACCTAAACTATGCAATAGAGATGGATATACTACGAAATAAAATATGTTTAAATTATAATACAGCTTTATTTATGCTCAACCGGAGGATTATTCTAACTCATATAAAAATAATTCGGGCATTATGCTGGAAGCTTAAACAGAAAACTATTTGCCGTCTAAAAAAATTTGTGATGCATTATTTATAAGCTTATCCAGGAGTTTTTTTTTTAAAAAAAGAATAAGATATTTATGTCGTATGAGTTATCATAAAATATAATGAAAGAAATAGAATGTTTAGTCCTTTTTGAAGAAAACATTTTTTTAAATATATATTTTACAAGAATTAAAAAGAACTTATTAAGAAATAAATCCTATATAAAAAAAATGAACATATAGTAGATAAATAAAGGATGGATCCATGAAAATACAAATATTGTGTAAAAGTTTACCGGATAACTTAAGTTAAATTGAACAGTGTGATTCATCAGAGAATATTGAATAAACTTTGTGGAAATAATTCTTTAATATTACAGTTTAATAATTTTCATTCTGAACAGTAAAGACCCAGGATTATTTTCTATAAATTTTACTAAATGGATTAATAATTATTTTTATTTTTAAACTTTAATGCGCTTGGAGGAGAACATTTGAAAACTCTAGAGAAAATAATAAACATTTTTGGATTTTATCATGAACTATGGTCAAGTGAAGATGTAATTATAGTTTTAAATTTTTATTTTACTAACTTAGTTAAATGTAAATTTTTCTATTTATAAGATTAGGAAAACATAAAACATTAATTTGTTAATAACATAAAATTTATAATATAATCTAATAATTTAGATAAGAATATTTTTAAATAAAATGTATGGATGTGTCTTTTCGTTTATGTATGCAATGTTTTTCTATATCCAGTGGATGGAAGAAGCCTACTAAAAATGATGACCAGATAAAAAGAGTTATTTGGTAATAATAATAACTATTAATAATTTATAATGTATATTTTGTTTTCTTTAGATCATCTATGAATCTAAGAATGAAGTGTAAAAGTTTTAATTATATGTAACGCATTTTCATACAACATTTTAAAAAAACATTATGAGATAGGATTGATTTGAAAATATGCATACGATGATTATTTTTTTTATATATTAGTGATATAATCCAACATAATAACAAATAATTATGTGATTCTTTTAGAACTTTCATGTTATTGGATATTCAAATATTGTCTAAGTAGATTGTATATGATTAAACATATAGAATAATGAAGTAAGCAAACTCTTCTTATGGAACAGTGAAATTTTTTTAAATTATCAATGAATTTTATTTATTGTTTTGTAAATGCAGATAGTTATTTATCAATGTAAGATGTAGAAAAATCTTGAGAAATAATGTTGAGATAGTGGCTTGGAAGTACTTAGTGAACAGGAAACCAAGGTGATGTTTTTAAGAAATAGGATATGATAAGGAATAGAAATAATATTTAGTCTTTGTGTGAATATCAGCATAGTTAACAAAGCCCTATGACTGGTACACATTTTATTTGGACAGTGTTTTATATGTCTTTAAATATTTGATGTTTTAAATAAAGCTGAAGAAGTAGCTTTAACATCGTTCATGTATTAGAGGTTATTAGACAGCTAAAGGTCATACCTCTTTGCACTGTGCCATGATTTTTTGAGATATATTAAGAGTGATACTCTAGCTTTCTTCCTTAAATCCTATGCATCTGTTTCGCTATCTTTATTTCATGTAACTGCATCGTTCAGTAAGATATTTTGAAAAGAAATGATAAATAATTTAGAACTTAGGTTATGCCATCGTTTTGTATAAGATTGGTTTATTTGCTTAGAAGGAATAAAATTTATAACTTGAAATTGAAGGTCCAAAGTATCCTAAGGAAAGGAAAGAATCATAGAATATATTTTGAATTTATTCTCGGAAATGAAATATAAATTTTTAAAATAGAGTATTTAAACAAGATATTTTCTTTAGAATGTTGATTATTTTTGAATGCTTTATTTTTTTTGAAGAAAAATAAGTATTGCATATTTTAAAAATACAATAGTACAAAGTAAATTATATAAACAATATGCATAGTATATTTTTATTCATTGAATAACAGGAATATATTGATTATTACACCTATATCATACTAAAGTAAGGCTAAATAAGAATGTATTATGATTAGTAAACATCATGTGATAAAACACTAAAATCTAGTACTGAATTTTGGATGAATATTTTATGTAACATCTTTGACTTTGCAAGATGAAATTTTTTTTTAATATTTTGAGAAATCCATACTCATTATAAAGTTAATTTTGTTTTTTCTGTAGAATGTTTTCCTATGAATTTTTTTTTTTAAAAATAAGATAGTTTAATAATATTAAGGATGAAATATTTTGCTAATAAGTAAATATATTTATAATAAGTTAACCATAATGAGAAACCAAATGGTAAATTTTTTTTTTTATAGTTTGTCTTAAGTATAAATAAAGATATAACTAAACTATAAACTATTTTTATATAACTTAGTAGATAAAAATGTAAGATTAAAATAAGGATATCCATTGTAAATAGTGTACATAAATTGTTTATTTTATTTGTTGTTGTTAATACACTTTGTTAAAATTTGTTTTTCAAAATTTTTGTGTCTTGATTGTTTATTTCTCCACTTCACTGCATGAAATCACGATATATTCATAACAATTGAAACAAAAATATAATTTTGCACAAAAAGATAAATAGAGAGTTATATTTAAGAATTTAAATATTTTATTGGTATTCTTTTAATTAAATAATTATAATTTTACATTGTTTTATTGGTCATAAATCAGTTATCACAATAGTATACTGAATTATATGCTATCAGTTGCCACACATCCTTTGTTTATCAGATTATCATATGCTACCATGTATTTATTATATTATTACATGAAGATAAAAGATTATATAAAATTATTTTATTATTTTATTATGGTAATAAAAATATAACGAAAAGAAAAGATATCCAGTAGTAGTTAAACAATGAAGAATATTATTATTATTTATTATTATTAGTTTCAGTGTAGTAGATTATGACATAAAATCCCTTCTCATATTTTACTACCGTATTTTTATTAACTTAGAATAAACTTTATGAACCTGAGATTATTTTAGTTGAGCTAGATTATTATTAAATAGAAGATTAAGATTTAATTATTAGTTTAATCTTAGTGAGTAGAAGTTATTAAAGTCGTAAGAATACTATGAGTTTGTTATTTGAAATAGTAATAAGGGGGGATAGTGTTCTTATGCCATTGAGGTAGTATCCTGTGGGATATTGGCTCAATGTAATCTATCTTGTCACCTCTATTTTCACTTCAAGTCTTATGAAAATATTAAATATTTATTTAATTTATTTTATAAACTAAACCTTATTGGTATTTTAAATTTGAGCTAGTGAAACATTTTAATTTTAATGCTGAATATTTTATTTATTAATTATTAACTGAGCTAGAACCCGTTTTATTTTATATCATATATTATCTGGAAGTGAAGATGCATAAGACAAGGTTAGAATATATATATATATATATTGTATATATAGATATATATATATTTATAGACAAGGTTAGAATATATATATATATATATTGTAATGGGCACAGACGTTGTTACATTGTTTTTTTTATTAGTAAATGTGAAAAAATAAAAGTTCGCAAATAAAACTTCTTTTTTTTTTTAAGAATTAAAAATTGAAAATTGAAATTCTATACTAAACTTGTATCTATATAATCGCACAGATGAAAAAAAAATTATTAAAATAAAACTTTATTAAAAAAAAAGGAAAAGTATTTAAAAACTAAATTGTCAGTAAAGATTTAAAGATAAAAATATATCTAAGTTTGTACAAAACACATTAATTAATCAAAAATGGAAATGATTAATTTAATTAGTCAAATGTAAACTAGCCTTGGGCATTTAAATGTATAAGCATTGGTCAGATAGGAAAACAATAGAAACTAATAGCCAATGAATGAAAAACAATGGAATTGGACCTCAGCAAAAGGACCATCACATCGTCGTGACGTAATGCCACTGGATCTGAAAGGCTACTATAAAAAGAGTGAAATAATAGATTATGACAAGATGTGACTATATGTGTTAGTGCTGAGTTGAAGGAGAAATGTTTGAAAAGATGCACTCTTCAATCCCTTCAGTTGTTAAAAAAAAGGAATGAAGCATCGCTTTTCTTATACTGAGGACAACATGATCATCGGGGGATTTAACATGGATTCCAAACGGCATGCAATGGATAAAGAGAAACATTTTAAAAATCATAAGAACTTTAAAAACATTTTGAAACACTAAGAACGTTAAAATATAAACTTTCTCTGTTTTTAATTTATAAGAAATAGAATCCTATCTGACCAACGTTATTTATTAATTAGATATAATTTTATTTAATGTATTTTTTTTGTAAAATCATTCCCATTTATTTTTTTTTGTTCTTTATTTATGATTTTTGTTGTGCGATAAATTAAATTATATAAGTGTTAAACTTAAGTCAGGCATGAATGGCTATATAGATTTGTAAAGTTATATTAGGGGAGGGTAATCTTAGGTTATTTGTTTCATAGTTAAATTAAGTCAATGGATTGGATATATTGGTGTAATTAATAGATGTAGTATGAGATCCGCTATGGGCAGGATTGCATATATATGCCACACACCTTCTGTTTGCCTATGGATGGGTTTGTAAATCAGCAAAGGACCGCAGTCCATTCCTATGGAGTTTTTTTTTATTGTTCTACTCGCCAACAGATGTAGCATTTCTGTTGGTAAAGAGACAATGTCTTCTCTAACTCTACTTACTGTTCATATGTACATTCCTGACAGTATAGTATTTTGTGTTGTCGTATTTTCATGTTACATTGAATACATAAATGTATCAGATGGATTGGAGCCGGTTTGACTGCGAACTTTTGGCCTAAGGTTAAATAAGGATAGAATATTTTCTTTCAAATGCAAATCTATGTAGTCTATTCATACTTGACACTCTAAATAAAAATGCATTAAATTTAAGTTGGGTATGGAAGTTGTATGGATTCGTTATCGGTTAATTATGTTTTTGGTTTTCATATTTGATCAAAATATATAGACATTCAGTAAATAATGATACCTTATGATGAGTATCTAAAATGTATTTATTCGGATGTCTTTTAAGTTATTGGTGTCACTGCGGTATATTATGATAAATACCAGTGGGTTTCTTGTATTCCCTATGCAGTTGATGGTATCAATGATTTTATATTTTGATCATTTATATTTATTTTGAAATGTTTTTGGCTGTGTAATCTATGTATTGTGAGTGTTAAATAATAAATGAATACCCTCTGACCAATACAAGATATAGAATTTATGCAGGAATAAAAAGAATCCTCTTATTCCTATGACTCAAATATTTTTATATGAGCAAATATGAAGTACGGAACAGAAGGCGTGATGATAGAATGCTATAAAAATAAATGCTTATTTATATATATGATTAAGTTTCAGTTGGAATGACGTTTAGTAAATTCTAGAAAATTTCATCAGCGTCATTCATTCAGACATTGTATATAGTAATTTAAAGTGACCGTTCTATCGTCATGCCTTCTGTGCCAGTACTTCAGATTTGCTCATATATAAATATTTGAGTCATAGGAATAAGAGGATTCTTTTTATTCCTGCATAAATTCTATATCTTGCATTGGTCAGAGGGTATTCATTTATTATTTAACACTCGCAAAGCGTTTGCACAATTGGCTTGAAAGGCCGATATGAAGGTAATTGTATCAGTTTAATAGAATGACATTTGAGCTCATAAATAGTGGGGTGGGCTTTTTAAGATGTCTCTCTCAAGTGTTGGCAGATAAAGTAAAAACACCTAACAATGTATATTGATGACCTATTAATAGCCTCACCCAGTATTGAGGAACATCAAAAGGTCATTGAGATGTTTCTACATGAATGTTAGAAGAAGGGCATCAAAATCAATTTTTTTAAAAAAGTATCATGATGAAAGATAAGGTAACATTCTTGGGTCACCTGGTGGGGGCTCAGCAGATAAAACACCACCCAGACAAGGTATTGGCCATCAGGAAGTTTTCCATCCCAAAATCTTAAAAGCAGATCCAATCATTCCTGGGTCTGTGTAATTTCTACAACAATTTCATGAATGGCTGGCTGAATGGTCAGAACCCTTAGTTAGATTATTGAGAAAGGGAACAATGTGAAAGAGAGACAAAGTACAGGAGATGGCCTTCAAAGACGTAAAAGATGGATTCATTAAACATGTTATGCTGTCCTTTCTGGATTTTACCAAACCATTTGTGGTACAAATGGACAGCAGTGGTTATGGTTTGAGAGCTACTCTGTCACAAATACAAGAAGGAAATTGAATGCTATATATTATCAGCAGACTACTAAAGAGACCCAAACTGAATTACTTCACCACAAAAAGGAGGCCCTAGCAATTGTCTGGACATTTCAGAAATTTCCACCCCAATTTTGTTGGGATCAGAAGTGATCACAATCTGGAGTTTATCAATCACAGTTACCTGACCAACCGCTGGATGATATGTTGGAGATTGCTGCTGCAGGAATATAACTATACCATCCAATATTGCCAGGGACCAGAGAACATTGTGGCTGATTACTTTGAGTAGGAATCCATCTGGTTATATGCATCAACAGAAAAGTAGAAGGGGACCTAGCTGACTTGGAAGATTGGCAGTATCAATATGAGCAGTTAAGGGAAATGATTAAATGTCTGGATACGAGGATTAATGGAGAGGATATAAAGGCAACAGAAAAAGAAATTAAGTTACTGACTTCATCAGAATATTTTGCAGTACAGGACATATGACAACCCAGAGATGTGGAAACTGGCTGTACCTGTTAGATTATAGAAAGATGTGACAACCTACATGTACCAATTACATGGCCATTATGATGTTCTGAAAATGGAACACTTGATTCAAAAATAGTTTCATTGGCTCAGTATACATGCATCAGTCATGAATGTGTTGAGGAATTGCAAAAGCTGTCAGATAACAAAACTGGCAAACAGAAATTACATAGCTCACATGATGCCAATAATCCCAAACTGACCTCAAGAAATGGTAGCATTAGACTTTTATGGCTCTCTACTGGCATTTAATAAAAAGGAATATCTCCTCATCATGTACAATATATTTTCAAAATACATGGTGGCATATCCCTTTATGCAGTCAAATGTCATCAAAACTTTATAGGGCAGATATTTCCCAGAGATCAAAAATTCAAGAGCATTTTATCAGACCATGGCACAAGAAATGGCACAAATGGATCCACCAGCCAGGGGATTCAGCACAATTTTACATCAATTCATAACCCTCAATCTAACCCCTGTGAGTGATAAGGGAGTTGGGGCACTTGTTTCATACCTATACAGGTATGAATCATAAGGGTTGGATGAAGTGGACCCCACATGTTGTGAACTTTCATCAACTGGACCATAAACGATTTGAATGTGTTCACCCCATTTTGCCTCCAATTTTGATAGCACATCCTGTGGCAGATCAAGACCTTTGTACCAAGGATGGAAGAACCGCACATTGACCTGAAAATGGATTGTGAGAGAGCATATCAGACCCTACAATGGGCAAGCCATCAATAGAAAAAAAGGTAAGGAATAGGGTGCCTCTGCTTATGGTAGGAGATTGAGTCAGAATGAAAACACCTCATGTCAGCAACCTAAGTAGGTTTGTATGCCAAAAATGCTGCATCTTATATAAAGGCCCATATACCATCTGTCATAGTCATGATGATAACAAATTTTGGGTGGCCACTGGACACAAAATCAAGGTGTCATATAATACTCAATCATTAAAACCTGCCCTGCTCACTGCAGACAAAAGCAACAATAAGTAGATAAAATTTGTAAAATAGAGCAGCTGTTCCAAATACATGAGAGGTATTTGAAAGCTTTTGAAGGAGGAGGTATTGTGACAGAATGGGTTTGAATCTGATCCCAACTAGTATAAGAGGTGGTGGTCATTACACATATATGTAGTCATCATATATATATATATATATATATATTATATTACATGGTGGCAGTTATATATATATATATATATATATATATATAATTATTATATTACATGGTGGCAGTTATATAAATACACAGAATGAGGGGGAATGTGGTCTGTCATTTCAAAATGGTATGTATATGCTTGTTACAAATGGGTTAGATGGTTGGAGAGATTAAAATGAGATTTTATTTCACTTGCATTATAAAAGCCTAGAAATTTTCAGCAGAAATAGATTTTTGCTTTCTTTTGTTATTATAAGAAAAGTAGGAAGTGATAAAAGCTTTGGCCCTTTGACTAAAATCTGTTTAGGTGGCAATTGGAGAAAGAGGAAGTGCAGATCAAGTGAACTTTCTAAAATGAATGGTGGGGGCTATAAAATAAAGGAATGCAGAATGCCTTGTCTTGTCCCTGCAGAGATTGAATCATTAATACAGCAGAATCATTAGTTCAATTACAAAAAATCAAGATTACAAGTTTATCTAATAACAACTGAAAAGGAAATGTTGGGGTAAAAACCTAAGGTATCGGGCTTGAACCCTAATTCTCACTAACTGCTGCTGCTACACAACAATAAACAAGATGCCTCTCTGTATTAAAACAGCAACCAATGTCAGAGCCATGAAGTGGATCCTCATCAAATGAAGACTGCATAATAAATCAAAGAATGGGAAACTTCATGATGGATCATATATTTGTTTATCTGTGATGATCCAAACTATCAAAAGTAAAAAAAAATTCTTCCACAAATTCTCCAGGGATATGCAGGTATAATAAGAAACGAAGAAAGAAATCATTAACCGATTTTATAGACTTGCATATGAGAATTCAATAAAAAAAAATTTTGTATTGATTTGCTATTTATAATAAGAAACTAAGAAAGAAATTATTAACCGATTCTATAGACTTGCATAGGAGAATTCAATAAAAAAAATTTTTTTTTTTAGATTTTACTTGTGGATACTAATTATTGCTATTAGAGATTGAGATTATTCTGGAAATTCAATGAAGAAACAAAATAGAAAGGTAGTGGAAGGGAATGTGACAAATCAAAAATGGCAGAGTTTTAACTATATTTATGTTAACAGGTCAAGGATTAAATTATATTATATATATATTTTTTTTATGTGATTAGAAAATAATAATTGTCATTTGGAATAGCATTTAATAAATCTGATTCAATAATAAAACCATATGTAGAAATCTTGTTGTGGTATTTTTTTATGTGTATTTTATGTATTATTAAAATTCTTATTCTCATTCATGTTTACTCTTGGCTGTGATGCCATCCGATCTGAGTTTGAGTTAGCTGATGGTTAAAACCTCACTCACATGTTCTTAAGATAGTGGTTGTTATTGGTAATATATTCATCTAATTCTTATATTTTTATAAGATTGGTGCTAGGAATCCTAGTGATGTCCATAAATATGTGTTGGGAATTAGTGAGTAAATCAAAAATAGTTTTGATTAAATATATATGTAACCACATAGGTTTAGAGTTGAAAGAGTATCAGGTGAAAATTAGTATTTATTAGTGGAGGGAGGTTTTGTTACAATATACTATATATAGTTTTATTTTTATTATGCTCTAAAAAAGAGCATAAATGCAATAATTTTTATTTAGTTAAATAGTTATAAATGATTTAAATATATCTACCACATTATAATAGAAGTTTAAAATCTTATAATAATTTTCCGAGTAGAAATGAATTTGATAGTACAAAAGAAATGTATGGAAAAAGCTTATGAAAAACATCTCCCAAATTGTGACTAGGAAATTTAAGCATACCAATTAACTTATGATTGCTTATCTTAAATTGTTAATTTTTTTTCTAAAAAATAATATAATGATAGATTTATTATGGTAGAAATAAAACATAAAATGCTATATATCATTTGAAAAAAAGAGGTATATATCATAGTCCCTTTGAAACATAGGAAAATGTGTTTGTAATTGTTTTTCATTTTAAAGACAATAATGGACATAATAGTATATTTATTACATTATTTCCAAAACCTAAAATTTTTCTAAGTAGTTAATATTTTGTTAATACGTAAAAAATACGCATACTACTTTTACCATTTGTGTTTTTTCTGAAAGTTTGTGTTGATGGTATTTTAGTTGTATTTATATGTTGGACTATTTCCATTGTGTAATATTAAGTATTGAATATCGTTAGAAAAATTTAATCTTATTTAAGTTTTCCAATTATATTTAGCTCTTAGTAATAGCACAAATTAGTTAGTATATGCACTTATTTTTTTTATATACTAACTAAATATGTGTTATTACTAAGAGTTGAATGTAATTGGAAAATTTAAATAAAGTTAAATTTTTTTAAAGACATTCATTACTTAATATTACATGATGTAAATAGTCCAATATATAAATAGAACTATTCTTACTATAATAGTAACTTACAGTTTTTATTATTGGTCTAACGTGTTTTATCTCTTATGAAATTATTTATAAATAGAAAATTTATTTGACTATTTTATTATGTATACATATATAAACTATTTATATATACATGTGAGTTTTAAATAATACATACCTTAAGCTTTTGAGTAAAATGCCAGATTTGGAGTTGAAATGAATGATTTTATGTATACGTGAACTTTAAACAGTATATATATTAATGTCAAGTTTTTGAGTAAAATGCCAGATTTGAAGTTGAGTAATGAATAATTTTATATATATTTTATTATTAAATCTTAATGTCTATTGAGCAATTAATATTTGAATAAAGCATGAACTTGTAACAACACACGAGCAGATTGATTCGTTCTCTTGTTATTAAGGAGAAGAAAAGAAAATCATTTCTCTTTAAATAACTTTTTCTTTTATCAATACTACTGTTCAACAATTGGAATTTAAATATTAACTTTTCCAAATTAAGATAATCTGTGGATTAAAAGTCTGCAAGGAAAATATTTTAATTTTCTATTAAATCTTAAAGGAATAGCAATATAAAAGAAAAGAATGTCTGTTTAAGTTTTTTGGAAACTAAATTGTTTTAACACTTCTGTTATTCTTCAAATATATATAAATTTAAGATAATTATATATATATATATATATATATATATATATATATATATATATATATATATATATAGGATAAAACAATGTGCTTTGAGTAGAACAGCTTTGTATTGTAAAGGTTTCAAAACCAACCTTGCATGCTATTTTAAAATATTTTGAAATATTGGATATATAGAACGTCTAATGATAATAGAAAAATGGAGATTAAGAACATCATCATTCACTATATATTATATCAATCAAGTCATTGGATATTATTAACAGTTTATCAATGAAGGATAAATAAATCATTGTTATTCCAATGGATTAATATACTTCGTAAAAGATCTTCATTAGGATTATGAACTATAAACTTCAATATCTACTTTCAACTCTGGAAAATAAGTTTTCTTTAATATATATTTATATTATAATAATGCTTATATTATTTTATTATATGTTTATTATTATTATTATTATTATTATTATTATTATTATTATTATTATTATTATTATTATTATTATTATTATTATTATTTCAAATTTGGCATCACATCATTATATCTTAAGGAAAATTATATTTAATATTAAATATAATTAATTGAAAGCTTGACATAATTCATCAAATTAGATGAAGGATATAAATAATAGTTATTATTTAATAGATATTTTAAACAGGATTATATTGTATTTACTACATAATATTGTAAATGTTTACTGTATTTTATTTATCAAAAATACATATAATATATAAGTTATACAATTGTAAATAGTACTTATATATTAGTAATTATGAAACATATAAATAAGAATGGTAAATAAATTAATAAGTTACATAAATTATTAATTTTTGAATCCAGATATTGTTTTTATATATCTGTTAATTTAAACTATTTTCTTTAAATTTTGAAAGTTTATTATAGTATTGAATTTTATCATAGGGTATTAAATAAGAATATTATTTATTAATATTTTTTAAAATGGTAAAATTCATCTGTATTTATTTATTAATATTTTATTATCTATTATATTATATTTTTTATTGTTTATTAAATATTGATTTATTAACTTGATCTCTTTGTCTAATCATTATTAAATTATATTATATATGTGCTAGTATTATAAATATCATATAAATGTCAATTATTAATTAATGCTTATATAAAGACATATTAAATAATAACTTGTTTTGAAATTATCCCTGAAAAGAGCTAATTGCAAATTCTCCATGAATTTGAATATCATGGTATAATGGTGACTGAAAGAGGGATGAGAGATGGATGAACTAGTCTAAATTATATTAAAACTTATTTAAAAATTATTGAGCTAGCGTAATAAAGATAGATATAATCATGGACTTAGTATTTCATCAATTCATTTCTAGAATTGTACCTGAAGACCCAAAGTCTGATTGTAGTGAAATACATATCCTCTTTCTAGGGAATTTAATCATCCCCTTATATTTAACAAGACCAACTTAGATTTTAAATATAATCCATTTTGTTATATTTGGCGAACCTAACTATGAAGTATTAAGTTAATGATTTCCAAGTATTAAATATAATCGATTCTGTTATATTTGGTATATCAACTGGGATGATTAAATGCCATTTTGTTATATTTGGTGCCTCAACTAAGGCTATCAAATAGGCTGTCCCATTATATTACTTTGTTTAAGCATGGCTATTTTGGCTATACTCATTACTATTTAAATAATTATTTACAAAATAGGATATTAAGTGATTTTTTTATTTATCACCTAATATTTGAAGGACATTATGGTATATTAATCAGCATATCTATTTGACATGGCTAGCATGACATTCAGATGTGATAAACTTAAAAGTTTATTTAGCTGAGAAATTTCAAATAAGATCAAGAATTTTGATATTAAATTAAAAACCCAACCTACTTAACTATTCAGTCATTAGTCAGTAATTGGTTATCTATTTATTCTTATCTAAAATGTAAAACAAAACAAAAACCTAAATTTTGTCAGCAGATGAGTAGCTCACATAGTATTGTCTTTTTTTCACTGTTTCTCTGAAGAAATTTTGTTGCTATTTAAATACTGTTTACATTTTTGCTTACATATGTTAGTAGAATAAAAAAAAATACACAAATGGAAATACCAGATTTTATGTAATAAATAATGTTTTGGATAGAAATAAAAATAAGTCATTTGTTGAATTATTTAATGGTATATAGTGAAAGACCCCCCCCCCCCCCCAAAGATTTCTTAATCTGTAACATAATTGTTTAACAAAAAGCAGCTATATAACAAGAAAGATAAAATTTGATAAATACCGATATATATATATATATAACTTAACTGCATACCCCATCGTATTTTATTTTTTATAAATTCAGAATTGTTTGACAAAGGCTTTTTTATTGATTGACTGCACTGCTGTTTTAACAATATAAAACCTATTCTTCTGGCAATATATATATATATATATATATGTTCATTCAAAAGAGATCAATGAAAGATAAATGAATTTGTTTGTTATACTGATCATAGACATGAATAAAATTTTTATTTTCTTAGACTGTGCGGCATCTTCAATTATTCCTCAAGCAGAAGACAGTTTGACATTGATAAGTGAGTTTTACAAAGCAGAAAAATAAGAAAAGAAAATTTAAAAATTATTTTGATAATTTACCTATTTATTGTTTTTTTTTTTTTCAATAATAAAATTGTTTTTGAATATTTATTAAAATTAGAAGTGATCAATATTTTTGATTATGTAAAAAAATAATTTCTTAACATAACAATTCTTTTTTAAATTAATATTTGTAGTGTGATTGAGTTGTACTATTTTCTGTAACTTTCTATGAATGTGAAAGTTAGACACTGAACAAAAAAGATAGATTTAATAATTGAGATCTGTGGTATGTTGCTCAAGTCTTTTGGAAATGGTTTGGTCAGTACATAAATGAGCAGTTGAAAATAAGTTTAACTAAACATTACTTACTAGATAAAATATATAAATAAGATATTTATTTTATATAGCACGATGTTTTAAAACTGTAATAATAATCAGCACTAAGCTAATGCACATGCACTTTGTAGATTTTAACTATAAATGAATACTCTCCCTTTCCATACACAAGATAAAGTCTTTGTGAAAAGATAGAATGAATTCATCTATTTTTTTTAACCCAAATGTTTAAGTATGGGCAAATCTTATGTATTTGGAAATGACAGTGTGAAGATATGAAACAATCACTTTAAATTACCATTACCATGTCTGAATGAATGATGCTTGCAAAATTTACTAGAATTTATGACACATCATTCTTAGTTGAAATAAATACTTAAGATTTTCCCATAGTTAAATATTTGGGTTGAAAGGATAGATGGATTCATTCTATCTTTTCACAAAGACTTTATCTTGTGTATGGAAAGTGAGAGTATTCATTTATAGTTAAAATTCACAAAGCGCATGTTCATTAGTTTAATGCTGATTATTATTATAAATAAAATATAGTATTTTGCTTTTAGCATATGATTTAAATGGTTATAATGATTGCACAGCTTTATAATAAAAGATGAGTATAATCAGTACTGAGATGATAAATTCTTATTATCATGATAAAAGTCTGAGATATCATTTTAAGAAATGCTTTTCAAAATATCGTCACATGATAATTAAAAAAACAAAGTTTATTGATTTTTTGATATGAATAGAGCAATAATAAAACTAAAAACTACTGTTAGTTTTCTTATTATTTAACATGACTTCAAACTAAGATAATATAATGTGATATGCAAATTCATCACCTATCACCTATATATAGTATTAAATCATAAAGAAATTTAGGAATAATTTATATTTGTATTTAAATAGGTAAGTTATATATAAAATATATATATTGAATAAAAATAAATTCAAATTCAGAATGAATGCAAGAGTGAATTTATCTATTATTTAAATTAAAATAAAATAAATTATTAACTTTATCGTATTGAATAATAATAAATTTTGTTATAATTATAAAGCCAATTTTAAAGAGATCACATAGCTGCTTGGTAATACTTCGAATATATATATATATATATATATAAACAATATATATATATTATACTTATTTATGTTTATCATATATATATATATATATATATGATAAACAAAAACAAGTTAAAAATCTTTTAACCTGCCTATAGCTTGCATTTTATGATCACAGATGGAGCTCTACCAATAGCCCACTCAAGCTTGTTCTGAATAAATGCTGAGAGAGAATCAAAAATTGAATATCTCTTTCAAATTGTCCCCAACTTTTAAACCATGGTTTCATGCTAATTGGCAATCGTCAGTAAAGGGTAGGAAGACTAAAAGGTTGGGGACAATTTGAAAGAGATATTGAATTTTCGATTCTCTCTCAGCATTTATCGAGAACAAGTTTGAGTGGGCTATTGGTAGAGCTCCATCTGTGATTATATATATATGTATATATATATATATATATATACATATATATATATATATATATATATATATATATATTACATGGTATCTTTTAATATTTTATTAATTTGATGTACAAGACATAATGCACACTGACTATATATTATAAAAGAGAGGTCATGAGCTCTTCTTAATTAATATCCATAAGAATAAATAAAATGAATAATAACAATAAAAAATAAGTATTTTTCTAATGTGGGAAATTCTATACTGAGTAGTTCAAAGCAGACAATGTTCAAATATATTTATATAAACAGTAACATCTAATAAAAGGAATTAGCTGGACACCCATTATGAAGACTGTGTATGGTAGCATGGATTATTATTATTATCATGGAAATATTGCAGAAAATATCAAAGAGAATGGAACTAATAATTAAAGAATACCAAAAATATCTAAGTGATAACAAACTCTAGTATAAATAAATAACTTATGAAAAATATCATTAAATTAACTTTTATCTTATTTTCAATATAAAAAATAATATAGTAATAGATATTTATTTAAAATTCTTGATTTTTAAAATCTAAAACATTAGTAGAGTTTATAGTTTAGCACCCATACATTTTGGTTACTTTGGTTCCTTAATAACCACAGCGACCACTATCCTAGTAGGCAGGATTGGTGTTAAACCATTAAGCATCACATCACCATCTCATATTAGCACATATTTGTTTATAAACAAGGCAAAACTCTCTCCATACAGTGTTGCCACCCTGTGCCAACCAGAGTAATCAATGGATGCCAGAAGACTTGTACATAAAATCCCCATCTAATGCCTACTCATCCAATATCCCCAGACTAGTAAGTGAGGAGTTTTGGATCTGAGAGCACTGCACCTAGATCTTAGGATCTAATGCAATCCTCCAGCAACCATCTCTTATATCTACTTAACTATAAAACTATGAGAATGAAATTGAAAATGCAAAAATATTTTCAATCTAAGCTCAATAACTTATACAGTCATATGGGTCTGAACTCAGTTCAATATCATTCTCATAGTTTTATAGTTAAGTAGAGATAAGAGGTGGTTGCTGGAGGGTTGCATTAGATCCTAAGATCTAGGTGCAGTGCTCTCAGATCCAAAGCTTCTCACTGATGAAGGCCACAAGCCAGAAATTAGTCTGGGGATATTGGATGAGTTGGTAGGTGTTAGATGGGGATATTATGCACAAGTCTTCTAGCATTAATTGATTACTCGGGTTGACACAGGGTGGCACTACTGTATGGAGAGAGTTTGCCTTATTTATAGACAATTATATGCTGGTATGAGATGGTGATCATGTGATGCTTAATGGTATAACACCAATCCTGCCTAATAGGATAGTGGTGAATGTGGTTGTTAAGGAGCCAAACACACCAAAATGTATGTTTGCTGAACAGAGTTCAGATCCATATGACTGTATAAGCTATTGAGCTTAGATTGAAAATATTTTTGTGTTTTCAATTTCATTCTCATAGTTTTATAGTTATGTAGAGATAAGAGTTGGTTGCTGGAGGAGTGCATTAGATCCTAAGATCTAGGTGCAGTGCTCTAAGATCCAAAGCTTCTCACTGACCAAGGCCACAAGCCAGAAACTAGTCTGGGGATATTGGATGAGTAGGTGTTAGATGGAGCTTTTATGCACAAGCCTTCTGGCATCCATTGATTACTCTGGTTGGCACAGGGTGGCACTACTATCTGAAAAAAGTTTTGCCTTGTTTATAAACAATTATGTGCTAGTATGAGATGGTGATCATGTGATGCTTAATAATTTGCATATATACATCAAATTCCAGTATTTTCTGGCTAGCTACTTAAATAGAAAAAGTCTTTAGTGAAATATATGTATAAGAATAAAACAAAATATTTTATGACTAAAATAATTTTACTACAATAATAATAATAATAATAATAATAATAATAATAATAATAATAATAATAATAATAATAATAATAATAATAATAATAATAATAATAATAATAATAATAATAATAATAATAATAATTATTATTATTATTATTATTATTATTATTATTATTATTATTATTAATACTACTACTACTACTATTCTTCTTCTTTTTCTTCTTCTTCTTCTTCTTCTTCTTCTTCTTCTTCTTCTTATTATTATTATTATTATATTATTATTATTATTACTATTACTACTGCTAATAATAATAATAACAACAGTAATAAAAGGTATGACATACATATTCTTTAATAAACCAAATAGCTGTGTTTGATTTTGACTTATTTACAAATGTCACATGGGTTTTAAGTAAGTAAAAACAAGACAATAATATAAATAAATGACAAGTGATCGTAAATAAATCACATTTATATTAAATATAAGAGTCTTTTAATTATTCATTTTAATTAAACCTATAGTCTAAGTTATTTAAACAATATAAAAATAATTATTTCTCTGCTTGCATATACAAATACAAACATATTGATTATTATTTGGTTAATTTAGATTTCTATCTACAAGTTAATATTCAAATAACCTTTGACAATAATAATATTTGGATTACTTTTATACATTTTTCTAAATATAAACTAATGAGTAGCCTCCTATGAAAACTTATACTTACTTTATCTTCCTCTACAAATTTTAAATTGGTCCATTCCTTTACTTTCTTTGTCAAACTTGAAACTTTTTTCCATTTGTTTTTCTTATCATATATTGGTTAATTTATTTAAAATATATCCATTTTTAACATATGTTACTATAAAACATATTTTGTTTCAGGTTATAACAGGCTTTATTTGCATTTTCACTAACATTGTAATTAATGCTTTAAATAATGTGCCTTCTCTACATGCAAGGAATAGAAATATTTCTCTATCAAAAATATATTTCTTTTTATCCATACTTTTATAATTTATGTACAAAGGGCATCACATATAGACAACAAATATAGTAGTGGATTTTTCAATAAACAGCAAGTTCACTTGTACATGAATATGCAAATACATCAGCACCAAATACAGATCGTATATATAACTATTTATTTTGGTTAACAAATAATCACAATAAATATGTTAACCTTTAACTCAGATTCATCTTGCATAGTATTTAAACTTCAATTACAATAAATGTTGACTGCCACATATGTTGAAATATAGGTTAATGCAAAAAGCACATCAACATGCATATCTGTGAAGCCATATACTCTGACTAGTATGGAATCCTACTAGAAAATACTTTAAAACTATAAAGAATGTTGAGATTAAAAACATGATTAAAGCTAAATATTTTTATTTTTTAATTAAATAGAAATGAAGGTTATAACTTACTGTTTCACTTCAGGTTTGTGATAATTATAACTGTTATCCAATGTTGTTGTCCATTACTTTACATTTATCAAAATAATATCCATATTCTTTATATGCATATATAATATTTAAATACAAATATATTGTCTGCCCTGAACATAATGTAATGAGAAAGGATTTGAACTCAGACTTTTAAGCTTCCTACAGCTATCCTCCTCTCCATCTTATACATCTGATATATGACCTCATACATGTGAAAAAGATAAATGATCTTCAGTATATGCATTTTATGCTGAACCAGAACTTATCAGTTGATTCATCTCATCATCTTTCACAAATTATTCAATCATTATTCAGTTTATGTTAAGAAAATAAATCTTCAAACTTTAATGATAGGCTTCAATTTTCTACAACCTCCAACTCTTCAGCTAACCATATTATTGAAAATCTGATGATGGAATGTGCAAAACCTTTGCTGATGCCAATATTATCATCATATTCATGTTAACTTTAAGTCACCCTTACCTCTCACATATAACACCTTAATATGTCCATTTATATATACAGAAGAGGGATGGACATAATACAGGCTCAATAATTAAACATCAATATATTGTCTAGTCTGATTTTAAAGTAATTAGAAGAGATTTGTACTCAGATTTTAAAGCTGCCTACAGCTATCCATTCCATATTTTGCAATTGATACACATGTATACATGTGAAAAACTTAATGATCTCCAATATCCATATTTTATGCTAAACTAGCACTCTTTAGCTCATTTAGGTCATCATCCCCTACACACATATATGTGGTCATAAATATTGTATAAGATAGAATCAATAGTTTTAGTTCAAAAGTCTGAGTTCAAATTCCTTCTAATTATATTAAGTTCAGTATAGACAATACACTTGTATATAAATATTACATATTCAGCCTGTATTCTGCCTATCTCTCTTTTGTGTATTTAAGTGATTAAAGTCCTATATATGAGGTGTCAGTGCAATTTGAAATAAATATGAGTATGACAATATTATTGGGTTTTGAGTATTTCATCACTGAATTTTCAATGATATGGATGGCTAAAAAATTAGAGAGTGGAGACAATTAAAGCCTCATCATTAAAGTTTAAAGATTTGCTATCTTAATGTAAAGTGAGCACTAATTATATAGGTGTCTGTGGGAGATGATGATCTGGAACAACTGATAAGGGCTACTCAGCACAAAATACATATATTGAAAATAATTTTTATTTTTCACATGTATGTGGTCATATGTATTGATTGTATAAGATGGAATGTGAATTCATGTAACAGAGAAAAACAAATATAAAAAACATATTTTGTTCAATCAAAAGAATAAACTAAATAATAAGGGAGGATCAAGATTAACTCTTTTAAATTTTGATATTTTTATTATTACTTTTGATGGAAATTTTTAAAATGTTTATTTTATTTTTACTAAAATTCAATAAAATGGAGTTGATTTCTTTTTAATTTTTCAAATAAAAAATTCTATAAAATCATATCTCGACTGCACATATAAGATCATTTATAGTTGATAATTTGATTTTAAAGAGGATATAGATTTACTTTTATTACCAATTATTGTATAAGTTTGTTTCTGTTCATGTTATGAATTTATTTATAACAAATAATGTAGATAATGAATAAGGAAAATGTTAATAAAAACAATTACTAAATTAAAAAACTGATTATTTTTGTACAGAAGAAACACAATCTTATATAAAAAAAATTCTACTTTAAAATAACTTTTATTTGGACATTTAAAAAAAAAATATTTATTTAAAATTAATAAAAAATATTACAATTTAAAATAAAAAGAAAAGAAAATCTTTAACTGCACTACATAAAACCCAAATTCTTTGGCAACTATAGCAATGTATTTAACTGTGAGTCTATTGTACTTTGGCATAAAGATTTGCTTGAGTGATTTTATTTTTTCAAAGAGGAATATAAATCAATAGAATATTATCTCATATTACTGATCACTTAAGCTTACAACAAATATTATTAGAGTAGAATTGTTTATAATGAAGAGTACACATTTTAATAAAGTTCTTTTTTGCAACTTTTGGTATTTTTCTTTTTTAATAGTTTTAACAAATTTATCTTTAAAACTTCAGTCTTTATATAGTTTAGCTTCTTATTTGCTTGAAAAAGAATGCATGAATTATTTGTGTTCTCTAAAAATAAGTAATTTTTTTACCCATTTGATATAGTTTTTTTGGCATTTAATGCTACAAAACCATTTAATTATATGAGCATTTTAGATATTTATAATTGCAATGTTTAATTAAATTTGCTTTTAAAAAAAGTTTATCTTTTGTTTGTGTACTTTATAAAAAATATATTTTCTAAAATACATAAAAAAAGTTATGCACTATTATCATTTTATTCATTGCTCTTTTCTTCAATACATGCTTCAATCCATCTTCTAAATTGTTTTAATTGTTGTTATTTACTGTTTTATATATATACATACACATTCTCTATAACAATTTCATCAGATTAAAAGATTTATAAATATTGTTTTTATATCATTCATTAGTATATTTATATCCAAATATTTTATTAATTGTAACATTGCTACCGTTAAATAGCTTATTTATTGTTCAAATTTTGTCATTTGTTTCACAGTTAATTCTAATTTTGAGAAATGTTTTATTCGATTATTACAATTCTTGAAGTACAGTTTTATATTTGTGATGTTTGGTGTTTTATATATTGATAAAAAATAGTAAAATAAATGTATATAATACTAGCGAAAAGTGATGAAACTGATCTTACTTTGTGCAGCATATTATCAGATTTTAGTTAAGTGGCTAAAAAGTGTCAAAATAGTAATAACATTTACAATTATTTAATTTCATAACTGATTAATAAACAACTCAGAGAATTCTGCTGTAACCCAATAATGTTCTCATTATCATTAGCAGCTGTTCCTAAATAATTTATTCATTTAAACTCCAAAACAAAAACAAAATAGACAAGAAAAAATAATAAGTGAAAAACAAAAAAAAATGGAATCAGAATCACCATATGTAGTTAGAGAATAAAAATTTGAATGCACAAATACAGTGTAGCAAAATGCTGTTTTTTAAATAATGATATTATCTTGATAGTTTACAATATTCAAGTTTTTTAATTCTGTATAAAATAGAGATAAGTTTATTCAATTAGCAATGTAATATGTGATAAATTTTACAATCACTGTGTTTTAGATTGTAACACACTATAGAAAGTAATTATCCTTTCCTCACAAGCATTGTTAAACATTGGTGTTCAATATGCAATAATATTTTCACCCCAAACACAAGAAAAAGAGTACATGTAACATTTATCAAATATTGCACAACATAACATTGTTTAGCATTGGCACAAAGTAAATTTAAAATTTCAGAAGTGCTAATAAGAATATTAAAAATAAGAAATGGATATAAAATGAATGATTTACAAAATCATGTTCTCACTTCTAGATACTTAAGATTTGCTTATACAATTACATTTGAGTATGGGGGATAAGACAGCATTTCTCATTTCCTTAAAGACTCTATCTTGTGTTTGGGGCAAGAGTATTCTTGTAGATTGAACACCAATTTTAATGGTATTAGTGAGAAACAGTTGATAACTTTCTATAGTTGTTTCAATTATTAACTCTAAGACTGTTTTTTACGAGGCTCCTCGTAGACATCTGACGTCACTCTAACTCAGCCGATTCTTATGCTAAAAAATTCGTTCAATAAGTTTTGAAGAGGTTTTTAAAAGTTCTGTAAGATGGTGACCTCTTCCGACTTATTTTACAAGTAAAAAATAAAAAAAACGCATTTAAACCTAAACAAAGAAAGAACATTATTTGTGATTGGTTCTTAGCAAGCTCTCAGCTGAAAAAGACATTCTGATTGGCTGGAAAGAACAAAGAAACCGCCTGATCAAAGAAAATAAAGAAAAACGCTGAGATTTTCATTTCGAATCCAACTTTAAGTATTATAAAATTATATTTATGGAAATTAAAAATTATTTTCAGAGAGAATAATAAAAAACAAAATTATTTTCGAAAAATATTGAAGATTTTAGTAAAAATATTGAAGATGTAGTAAAAAGAAATATTTACTTTTCTATAACGTAAAAGTCGATCTTTTTGTTTATATTATAGCTTTTATGTTGCCGAAATTGAATATTTTAGAATAAATAAATAGCAATTTATTTTTGAAAGAACTTTCGTTCTCTTCATAACCTGAAAAATTAATAATATACTTTTTATAAACTTATCTGAGTTGAATTTAATATTATAGGCGAATATGTTTTAACAATAAGCTTTGTCTTCAGTTTGTGAGTTGGCCAATTAAAAGATTTGATTTTTACCTCATACAACCAATAATATAATTAGCGGTTAAAAGGTTAATGGCAAAAAAACTTTTCTTATAAAATATTTATTAATTTTTTGGAAGTAAAATTCATCAATTTTTAAATTGGAAGCTTCTTGCAAACCTGAAGAATCTTATATTTTAATCCTAATATTGCTTTCATTATTTTTCTTCATAATTCCTTGCATGAAGAATTTTTTTTGTCAAGTATTAATTTATAAATTGGGATTTGGATAACATAAAATGCTTAACTAAGATGGCTTCAAAAATATTCTTGCCAGTTGATATGCTAATTTATTTAATCTATTACTTAATATAAATTATTTTGACAAAAATAAAATATTTATTTGTTTTGGATTGATGATTAAACAACATTATGAGAATTCCCCTACTACCATGGAAATGTTAGGATAAAGATCATAGTCTAAATAAATTATAATTGAGTGATTATTAGTGACTGCAGAAATAGTTATAAAGTTTACTTGATGATGCATATTATACACTTATTTTACAAATATATTCCTATATTCTTTCAAAGTGGTGCAAAGTACCATCACAATAAATTCAGTAAAATAAAATTGCTATTTCTCCAATTTTTATTTAGACTAGTACAATTTCTTTCAAAGTTTATGTAGCCAGCTAGAGATCTATGTATTTTTCAATTTCATGCTGATGTATAGGAACTGTCCCTAATTAGAAAATTAGACCTGCTAAAGATTAGTATATATTTATCAATATTTAAATTGATCTAGTTTCTTTAGCTCAATACATTTAGGATGAACAATCATGTCACCTATCATCGAATCACACTTTTTAAAAACCCAATATATTTTTATTTTATGTATAACTTGTTAACATTACATTTAATATATAAATAAATATAATGCTTATCAACACCCTCTAGTGATCCCTATAGAAACGTCTTGTTGGCTGCACTTGAGAATCACTATATCAGATGGGATAATTTTAAAGCATTTACAGTAATCCTTTCAGTTATTAACATTTTGCTTTTCGTTATAAAAGATAATAATAACTTATCTGCAATAACTTATTATAAACCACATGACTTCGTTGCATAGTGGTAGCTTTTTTTTAAAAAAAAACCTCTGTTTTTAAGAAATTGAAGCCTACTAGGCAACTGATTTAAACTTAACCATTTATCTGTTTACACTTGAACACCTGCTGTCAGGTACTCTGAAAAGGTTGATGTGCTTTAGGAGCAGAAAAATTCAAAACAGCAACAATTCATTCTAAGTAGAGAAGTCAGTGTGAAAAGAAGTTTTTAATGAATAGTTAAGAGCTTTCTTTCTAAATGCAGAACAACAACAGAAGTAAAAAGAAAATTTATTTTAAATAATGGCATTTCATTTTCTAAAGGTCTTAACTTTGTAGATAATGCATCAAACATCAATGAAAAAGAAAATATTTTTTTCAAAGACTTTCAAATACTCTCATCTTATAAGATATTTACATAAGAAGCTTAAAAAAAGGAAAACTGATTAATCCTTAATTACCATTTTTAAATATAAAGAAGAATGTTTATATATTTATAATCATAATCATTTATAAAAGATATTTATATTTATTATCATACCAAATATATATATCAAACTTCATTTTCTGATAGTCGGTTGTATAATTTATATATATATGTAAACTTGTATCAGTTTATAATTCAAATATAGTTATTAATTTTAAAAATTGTTAATAAATCACAACTATTTAATAATCTGTATGCGCGCACGTGTGTGTGTGTACATAATGTAGACGGATTAATATATTGCTTGTTTGTTTTTCAGAAAATGTGAATAAAAATCTAAGTATTATTATAGAGTTTATTCTTTTCATTCTTTTTTTAATTTCTTTTATGCTTTATGTTTATATAATTACAGTTAATTACACCTCAGTTTGTAAATGTGTTTACGTAGATTTTTATTTGAAAGTTCGTAATGATGGTATTTTATTTGTAATTATATGTTAAACTATTTCTATCATATTGTTTTAATTGTTAAAAGATTTTAAAAAAAAAATTCAAACTTTATTTAAACTTTTCAAACACATCCAGTTGTTGATAATAAACATAAATCAATCTCCAACAGAACGATTATAAGTGGTATTTATTCTTTCTTCTTCAGACGCTGCTAGCCTGGCCAATGACAATAATAGCATACAAATCAAAAAAGTTATTTTTAGATTTATGAATACTAAATGTAAAGATTTTCTAACCAATTAAACTATTTTGTCAAAATCAATTAGTAGAAATTTATATACTTATCTATAAAAATTTTCCAAAGTTTTCTGGGTTTTTTAAAATGTTTTCCAGACAGTGTTTGAAAATTATTCATTAATCTTGATCTTAAAAAAAGTGAAGAAATCAGAAGGATTCTCATATATAAATATATAACTTTTTCTGCTGACTATTTACCTTCAACAAAATATTTTAGGAGAATAGAGCATCACATCAAATTCAGTGCTATTAATGACCAGTCTCTCAAAACATTATGTTATATGCTAACCTGTGTATTAAACAAGATATCATGCAAATTTTCTGTTAATGTTATAATGAGCATTGTATGATCAAATAGCAGAAATATATTTTAAACTGTTAACAGTAAAAATAATATCAGGAACTACTGGAAATAAAAAATAACAATATAAAGAGGCTTGGAACCAATCAGAAACAAAAAAGGATCTCATATAGTGCAGAAGCAAAAGTATGCTACTGTGCACATGCAATAGTGAATTTTGTTTACATTGTTAAAATAATATATATATATATATATATATATATATATCACCAATACTAACAATTACCCAGGGGTGCCAATTCTATGGATCATAGAATAAACTATCAATCTAACTTTATCCTACATTTACTCATGAGGCTCTTAATTAAAGTTTCACCTTAAACTAACTCAGTTGAGGGATACAGAGGTGTATGAGGTGTACAATGTACATTAGATGTGGGAGAAAATATTATAATGAATAGGAATAAAACATCTATCAAGTTCTATGCTAAACGAAATTAAATTGGTAAAATTCTACCAGCTAAAATTAACTAATTATAATCTATATTTCCCCTCCCATCATCCATATGCACTGAACAACCTCTACTATATTAGAAAATTACACCAATAACTAAAAATAATAATATTTTAGAAACTGTAATGTATAACTAACTGGATCTAAACTCAAACTAAACCTATCATTACTAAATTTTTAATTACACACTAATATAATCTAATTAACTGAATTTATTATCTAATTTGAATTAAAATTGAAGATCTCAGGGAATCTGTTATATGGCATGGCTTAAACTAAATCTCTCTCTCAATAACTATTATTTAATATTATGAAAATAATAATACAAACCAAGCAATACCCTAACTAAATAATGACAGTTAGATAATGAAAGAAATCGGGTACATTTTGATTTCAATTCATCATCTAAACAATTACTAAATAATAAAACCTTTTAAAACAATCAGTAGATAATTGGCATCTCATACAGTGTTTGGATCAAGGAAATCAATATCATCATATTTGGATATTTATCATAATTAAATGAAAATACAATTATGTCACATTAAATAAAATAAATTGTGAACATGTGTGGAAATATGAAACAATGAATGAATGTTATAAAAGAATTCTAAATACAAATTTTGAGTAATAAAATATTTATTAATCAAGCAAGAAAATAGCTAAACAAACATTTAATCTAATTCACAATTTTTATAATAATAATAACATAATATGCTCTTGAATTTCAAAATTACACATTTTATTTATCCAAACATCTGGATAGATTTGTGAACACCTGATATTTGTAATATCAAATAATAAACCCAAAATAAAACCATATATTTTATTATAAAGGAAATGGTTTCTTAGTTATCAGCTTCTTCTGATACCTATAAAGCTGAAAAAATATAACCTTGTGCTCCTATTAAACAACTACAAAATTTATCTTTTGTTCAACATTTGGTTTTATAACACTTATTTATCCATCAAATTAATAAATCTAAGACAAAAAACATGGATTAAATATTCTAATTATGCTATAAAATAAAATTTATATTTTGCATTTTACTTCAAATGCACAGTAAATATAACTAAAATAAAGGGGTTTGAAACCTAAGAATAACATCAACTAGGTTTTGCAAAATGAATAAATAGCTCCATTACTTTAACACATTCTCATCAAATTATATCTTGCAAAATAACATAAAGAATTACATTAATCAATATATTCTTATAAAACAATGTCTTGCAAAATAAAATAAAGAATGTCACTAATTAATATATTTTGCCCTTGCAATACTGAAATAAAGTATTTTATTACATAACTATTTTTTTTTTATTTTGCCCAAAATAGAAATAACAATTCTATTCATTAAGTATGTTTTATCTTTGCCTGTTTACTTAATCAAATGATGATTGAATGATAAAATTAATGATATGAAATCTAAATGATCACTATAAAATGTTTGAAAATGATAATTAAGATTATACATTAATAATGGATTTTCCCTCTTTCACAATAACACTTTATACCTGGGTCTGTATTATGCTGTGTGTCAAAGAATAAATAATTAATTCTGAACAATCTAATCAGCTTGCTTGTGAAGTTAAAATATGATCACAATATGGACAAAGTCAATGGTCAATTAAACTTTAATTACTAACTTGGTTACAGTTGTTTTGTAAGAAAATCTATTCTGCCTTTATTCTTCTTTTTATCAATAAATTATCTGGCACTTGGCTATAGCATGAGCTGGAAAAAAATTTGACAACACATGGAGATAAAAGATTTCAACAATTCAAGTCAGATAAATATCAACACAACAACTTCCAAGTCTACTTCTAAGACTAACTAAACTGGTGGGAATAAATCTTTTCACCAAATAAACAAGGGGATAATATATTCAACTTCAGATACTTTAATTTATAATAAATATCATCAAAACTGGAGGATTCCATCTACTCCTATCAAAACATTTCAAAACAGAGAAAATAAGGGATTACCTGATCCCATACCTACTACACTAGGCAATCTACCCATGTTTAAAGATTTAAATAACAAAAGGGGAGAGCTTGCTCAATCCCACAAATACTATAAAACATTGCATATAGCCACAAAAATACTTTTCCATTCAAACATAATAAAGAACAATAATTCACTTAAATAAATCACTAATCCTTCCAAATAATTGACAATCCTCTTCCTCCGAAACCGATTGATTATAAAACATTTGCATTTGCAATTAACATATAGCTAAGTTTAATAATGGACACACACATATATATAAGCATAATGATACACAGACCATTTAAAATCACAGTAAGCAAAGAATTACTATTAAAATATTAGTTACTAATCCATAAAAGTGATAAAGAATAAATATTTCATATCTGATAATATTTAGGACTTGGTAACATTTTAATAACGGTTGGAAAACCAAGTAATAATTACTGTGGGCAAAGCAAGACAAAATAATTTTTTATAGTGCATTTATATTAGCACACATCTAAAGCAAAAGAATCTGGCTTAGACAAATAATAAAAATTTATATTTCAGGCTAAATGATTATTGAAAATAATTATTTTTTTCAAATCTATTGGAAATGCATAGATATAACATAAAACCTTGTATAATGTGCTTCCTTTAAAGAAGAGCTATCACCCCTATTAACATTACATGGACGCATCCATCCCTTACTACGCACCGCATGTATATTATAACATAAAGCATGGCAAAATTTATATTAAACCAATAAAAAAATTACCTGTACAATATCTTCCATTAATATTGTAAATTTAGGAGATGTTCTAGCAGTATAATAATAATAAAAATAATAAAACAACCCTTAAACTGTTTACATATCAAATACAATTAAATAATAAATAAATAGTCTTTTGTTATCTTCTTCTGGGTTGAAAAATGAAAGTTTATCAATAGATTTTACTCAACTTTCCTTGTCGTGTCTCCAAATGAATAATAAAGATAATAATTATAACACACAAGGATAAATATTGACACAAAATAGCACATTCCTACAGGAAAAACAAAACAATGTTACTTTTAATTTAGAATAACAGATTCAATGTTCTAATTGTTAGCTATGAATTAGTGTTGATGCTATGTATTAGGAAACTTATTAATTAGACAATGCACATTTTATGACATATAAAATAATATTTCATATTTCATTCCTAGAATTTAAAATGCATTTAATAAAGTGAAGACATAAATTTGTCCATTTTATAATTTATTTCTCTTATTAGTTTTAGGAAACATGTAAATATCAATAGTCCACTCATTTGCACATCCAATCCTGTATTTCCTTCAATAGATAAAAGTAGAACTAATTATGCCACTGTTCTAATAAATATGATGATAAAATTACACAATTATTATGTATATTTTTAAATTTTCTTTTACAATTAGCATAAAACTTATTAAATAGAGGTCTGGAAATGTTCAATAAAAGTTCACACCTTTTCCACATATAAACGATGCAAGTTGCAACTATTCCATTCATAATATGATTAAAACTTAAAAAATTGAATTTTAGAAAATAAACAAACATTCTTCTCTTCTTTCCCGATAAGTTTAAATTTAAATAAAATAAATTTATAATCCTATCATGCATTCCCATTTTCTTAAATAGTAATAATTTAACTCGAATAATATAACATAACACTTACATGTATTTCAGACAATGGTTGTAGAATTTTAATAGTCAGCCAATGATAAGACCAATGTAACTTTAGTGTAGTTTATGTACACATATTTTTGCAACAATAAAATATGTTACTTTCAGCTTGAATTTTGGAAGAAAAAAATTATACTATTAAACTTTGTTAAAATGAAAATAATATTGAAAGATCTTTTAACAGTTTGAAATTGTAGCTGGCCTAGTAGTCAGAAGGTCAAAAGGTAGGAGTGGAGTGGAGTGGGTTAATTGAAGTGGCAATTGTTTTTATAGATTTTTTTTAAAAGATTACCTCATAATTTTTTTACATCCAATAGTTCAAGATTTGAAAGTTCAAAGATCAACAGACAGAAAACACGACTTAATTTATGCAAGAAACTTTTGTTAAAAAAAAAAATAAGTGGGGAAAAGAAAAAAAATTATTCTGTCTTTTAAATAAATAAAAAAAAATATTAATATTAAATTGAGTTAAGGATAAAATATTCTGTACTTTTAAAACAACAGAATAAAACTAATATCAATTGCTTTAATAAATAAAATATTTTTTTAATATAACTATTGTATAATAATTCATTAGTTCACTGCTCAATTAATTCACTTAAAATGTAATTAAGCTGGTTTTAAATACTATTATCTATGAAATTAAATAATTGGGTATGAAATGTGATATTTAATGATTTAATGGAACATATGAATAAAAAATGAAGTTGAATAATGATATTGACATACATGAATATTTACTAACAATGCACTCTAGACACTAAACTGATATGACTAAGTGGCTATTTTAATGATGATGAGTGAAACATACTTCCCTGTTTATTTTATAAATTAAAATGTGTAAAGCAAATGAACCAGAGAATTACTCAAAACAAGTCTAACCATTTATTTGTGAACAAACAAAATAAATCAGCACTAACTCAAGCTGAACTGACTATGTTTATAACAAACCACCCCCTTACCCTATCATTAATTATACCCTAAAGTAAGCCACTAAACATCTAATAAATTTTAAATTGCACCTATAAATACTTTTAATCATTATTTTAAATCATAAATAAAATTTTTTTAAAATTTCACGTTATTTCATTTTTTTTCAAGTAGTACAATATCAGATGTTACTGATACAATAGTACACAATTATAAATAATATTTCTGGTGCCAAACCAGAAGGTTACAATATATATATATATATATATATATATATATTGTAACCTTCTATATATATATATATATAATTAGTTTCCAACCAGTAACCACCTAAACATTCACAGTAAATATAGTAACCAATTTCTAACTGCTGTCAAAGCAATATATATATATTTTTCTTGAACACAATATTGATTGCTCATGTAACTTTAAATAAAAGGGTGGAGTATTCATATATCAATTAATTAAAAGCAATACAGTTTATGATCAAACTAAATGCTTTATTATTGCTTGTATTAATTAACTTATGGATATCCCATTGTGGTCTAAAAACTATTGTTTTTTTCTTTTTTAGTGCATTACTTCTCAAATCAAGTAAAAGCACTTCTTAAAAAAATATTTTGTGTATATATTATTTTTTATTTTGTTTCAAAAATGCACATGTACAAAATTTAAAAAACATCCATTAATAAAATAGATTAAAAATCATTTACAAGATTTAATCCAAACAAACAAAATAAAGAAGTTAAACAAAATATATAAAATTGTTTAAAATTGATTACAAGATTTTTGTTTTTATGAATGCATCAATTTAAAAATCAATTTTTATATAAACAAACCAAAGAAAAATTAAGATTTCATCCATATTTTTTTTCCTTTCTATTTTAATTAATTGTAAACCACCTTAACATTTTTTTCCTCAAATTAAATAAAAATATTTTCTTGAAAATATAGTACCAGCTATTGTGATAGGCTAAAAACATACCAATCTGGTTTGAATGTGATTTGAAATGTGACCCATGAACAAACTAAACATGTGTACAAAATTTGAAGAAAATTGGTTCAAGGGAATTACATTAAAAATAGCTTATAAAATTTGATCCCAATAAACAGAAATCTTAAGTTAAATAAAAATATTTAACAAAATAATAAGTTTATATATAATATGTTTATTTTTTTAGCATTTACTTTTTTTATTTCTGAGTAAATAAATTGTAATTATTTTACATTTTATTAGAATATAGTAAATTTTTGAGAGAAAATTAGTCAAGTAAAAATTTATAGTGATAGAAAAGAACAAAATAGAAACACCTCCTGACACAAGAATTTTTATTTCTTAGTTGTTTTTTTATTATTATAAATTCAAATTTAATATTTTAAGATATATTTCATTATATGAAGTTATGTTTTATTGATATATGCATTATATATATATATATATATATATATATATATATATATATATATAATATCAATATATATATATATATATATATATATATATATATTACATTTATTCATTAAATTTCTTTTATTTATTTTTTGTCTGAAGATAAAATGACACATTTACTTCTGTTTATTTCTGTTCACTAATTTTTATTTATTTATTTATTTTTTTTATAAATTTATTTTAAATGCACATTATTATATTAAGTAATATTTACTAAGGCTGTAACCTTAGGAATATGCATCTAAAAAATGTGAAGGTAGATTGCCCTCTTTACTTCCAAGGCGTAAGCTTGTGGTTAAGACCTGTAGAGGTTCCTACCTTCGCATTTTACATCACATCACATCACATTGCATATTTCTGAGGTTATAGCTTTAGTAAATATTACTTATTTATTTTATGTAAAGTTGCTGTTTTACTTTTGAGACAAATTTTATTTATTAAATTTATGTTTTAAACAAAATCTATAAAAAAATGGATAGAAAATAAAAATGTATTCATTAAAAAAAATACAACCAAAAAATTCTCAAAAATAAAAGGCAAAATATCATGTAATGTGTTGAATAATAACAACTTCTAAAGAACACAAAGTTGGATATCTAAAAAATCATGTAGCTTAAATTGATTTTTTATATGTTTTATATAGTTTTATATTAACAATGACATTTTTTGGATGATTTTGATTGTTATCAGTAATTAGTTAAATCTTATTTTTACAGTTTTTAATCATAAAAATAAAATTTAAAGTACTTTGAATTTCATTTAAAAACACTTAATTAAAATACCATTTTAATAGAAAATGTTGTTAAAGAGAATAAGAAATGTGCATTTAACTTACATTATTTTGAAGCCTTGCATCTGATAAATTAAAATTCTAATTTCATGTCACATTAAATACTTCAAACACACAAAATGAACTTGCTTATAGACAAACAATTTATTGTATAAATTTGCTTTAATTGTTTTTACTTTATTTGCCACAAAGTTTTTAACTCATATGAATACATTGTTGATATGTAAAGATTAGCATGCAACTTTATATATGAATAATGCAATAAGCATAAAAATTTAACCTAAGTCACTGAAATTATCTACTAATTAGAAGATAGAGTTACATATTTGAAGAATGTAAATGGCTGCCTTTAAAAAGGCTTCAGTCAAATGAAAAATTAGTCATGATACCATAAATTTTAAAAATGAACCTACGGATAAATTCAAAATAACTAATAAGAAGCTAGGAAGCCACAACATTGTCAGAAGTACTATTCCACTTTATAAATCTAACTTAGAACTGGCTAAAAAGTTCACTTCCTCAGAAATTTTATCAAGAGAAATGTCCAATAAAGATAAAATCAATAATGTGAACTTTAAACAGAATAAAAACAACCTTAAATCTAGTCTTAGAACAAAATGCGATTCAAATATTATAGATACTAGTTTATTCTCCAAGCCAATGAAGAAAACAAGTAATTCACCTGTGTCAAAACAAAGTTCTGTCTTAAAATCTGCTGAAACTCAAGAGTTATGCTATGGAAAACTGCTTTCAAAAGTGCCCAACAGTGGCAAAAATTCACGCAATCCAAAATTGGTCTAAAACCTAATTCAATCTCAAGTCTGATTTGAATAATATGCATTCAGATGCAAGCTTCAATTCTGTGAAGAAATTAGAAATTTTAAGTCACTCAAAAACTGATGGAACAGTGGCACCATTTCAAAATCAAAATTTCCATAACATAAACTTAAAATTTACCGGAAATTTTTTTACTTCAGAAAATAACTTTGAAATGGTTGGAAACTCCAAAAACACTAAAGCAGGCATATCCAAAGTATTAAATCAATGGACTATCTTCCTGCAAAAAGTTTTGTGTTTAATGAAACTCATTCCACAATTGAAGAAAAATGTTATACCAACAAATCTAGAGCTCCGTTTATTAATAAAAACTCCAATTTCAGTATAGGGTTGCAGTATACTCTGGATTTTGTCATGGATGACATTGATGATACATCAAAATTACTGATCTAGAAGCTATTAAAAAGCTCATAACATTAGACAATTCATCTATGAGTACTTCAACAACATCCAGATCTAAACCCCATTCAAAACAGAAGCATTACACCCTCAGACTCACATGTTTTAATATGAAATCAGACACGAACATTGACAATGTCAATACCAATCCTCATGAAAACTTGCCATCCATCCAGAATTATTTTAACAGAGATTTAAGTTCAAAATTTCTTGTTTTAAGTCCTAATTCTGAGTCAGGACATTTGGACTGCCTACCTAAGAACAATTTTCTTGGTGTCTGTTTTTACTTTTGAAAACAGTAGCAAAGGATGTAATACTGGATTTTTTTATGATGTAACTAATGTTAATAAGACGTCTAGAGATAGATCTTCACAGGGAGGTATCTCTAATCTCAGTAATGTCTGATTAATCTCAAAACCAATATCTTATACATACAAATTTGCTCCAATTTCTAAATCTGCATTAACTATGCTCTACAGTTATGGCAATTTGAAAGAAAAGTCTTGTCTGGAGTCTTACTCTAAAGCAATTCAAATAATGGATAATAAAACCATAGAAGTAGGAAAACAAACTCTTGAGGGCCACACACCTAAAGATACTTACAACATCACATGTGATTTATAAATACTTTCTCATATCAATAACAGGTTCAAACACTCCATTCCAACTTTTGCATAGGACTTTTCAGAACTACAAAAATGAAAATGCTGTTATATTATCAATGACTGACAGCAACCTTAAGTTATTCAAGTTTCTGGTCCAAGCTCTGTATGAACTATTTAAAACTAATGGACTCTGGGGATTGATATGTAAAATTATTTTTCATCTTAATGAGATATATAATCATCCAGTTTAAAAATGTGATTGCCAAGGAGGCTTTCTGCAATAATCATAAATTTCTAATTAACAACTATCTGGTGATGATAGATTTAAACTGCCCTATGTATTTGGAAGGAATGATGCACAATTGCAGGATTAACTTTGGAAAGACTGACCTTCAAAAGAGTCTTGCCTTTTTGGAAACATCATCTCTTTCAATTATAGACTAGAACAACATGCTGATGTAGAAGTGTATACAAATGTAGCTCTGTTCTGGATTAGTCATGCGAAAGAAATTTCCCCCTTGTTCATTCTGGGGCTAATAAAATACAATGACTCCCCCCTCAAAATCTTATTTTGGGGAGCTTTCCCCTGTTTTTTCCGACAATGGGGACACATTATGAGGAACTGCCCAGACCATAAATGTAAACTATTTTGAGAGATAAAGATATCACAAATGTAATAATAGAGGTACACCACCTTTGGTCCAATCTGTCTCTGAAAGACTTTTTAATACACCTAGATTCTGTAGTGTCTCTCTACACAGAGATGGAAGAGCTAGGCAATTAAACCCTCAAGTGGAGCCACTAAGATTTTAGTCTCTCTACACAGAGATGGAAGAGCTAGGCAATTAAACCCTCAAGTGGAGCCACTAATATTTTATAGAGAAAGAAAACCTGCCAAAATATTTCTGATGCCTGAGTGAGATAAAGTCATGGGTGAGGAGCAGATCACTGCATTACTTACCAAGGCGAAATACAATGGCTGCTTTATGATCTCTGTTGGCGAAGCTGATGTTAACATGTTTCCTTCTGTCCTTCCTCAGTGCAAAAGCAGAAAGAGGCTTCAAAACTTGAAGTCTTCTCCGGAAAACTCTACTATCAGTGGAGATAGCTGATTGCCATGATCAGTTGAATTCTGAATCAAATCCCCAAGGAAAAGAAGCTTAAATATATATCCCCAATCCTATCTGACACATCCCAAAATGCTCAACTTGCTGTTCTATTGATAAGGACGATCCTGTGGGTGCTCCTGGGTCAGCCAGCCCTGAGCTCATTGTGCTATTGGAAGAGTTTGACTCTTCCTTCTTACTAGTTGGGGCTGACTCCTCAGTCTGATTCTGACACTGAGGTCCCTCTCTGCATGGGGGAGAATCCTGACCCAAATGGTCATGGTCTTGAGGAGGATAAACTTTCTGACAGTGAAGAGAAGGATTAAGTATGATGTTTAATATTGTCTCAATTAATGTCGGGGCCTGAACTCTCATTACAGATCCTATGCTTTAGCACCTTGGTTCCATCATCAGAGCCTGGACATTCTTTGCCTATGCAAGAGGAAGCTGTATCTACATTCTGATTTATGACTTATCAATATAGTTCATAGTTTGGGTTACTTTCATTACTCCTATTTATCCTCAGCCTCAGGAGGAGTTGCCATAATCATAAACAAAAATTCCTCAATCTCTCTAATTAAAATCTTGCATGTTGATTCTAATTGTTTAATTACTATTGTCCAATTAAGTGGATGATCCCTTAATCTGGATAATGTATATTTGTCTAAGATACCAGATGAAGTACTTAGTGTAATTTATTTAATTAACTCCATTCTTAGGGCCAGTCTGTTCCCAACTGTCATTATCAAGGACTTCAACTACACTTATGAGCAGTTCCAGATGAAGTTCATCTGGTGTTTGAATCAACCTGTGGTAAGCAGAAGATTTTTTTCTCAAAATGCATTCTTGTTTTATACAAGAAAATTTA
This sequence comes from Epiperipatus broadwayi, assembly GCA_028023455.1. Taxonomy (NCBI): domain Eukaryota; kingdom Metazoa; phylum Onychophora; class Udeonychophora; order Euonychophora; family Peripatidae; genus Epiperipatus; species Epiperipatus broadwayi. Next base: position 2,765,035 of record JAQFVV010006289.1, read on the forward strand.
GATCACTCATACATCTCACCTACTTTTCTACATCATTATCTCAAACATTGAGGCTCACCTCTGGCCAACTGTTTTTCCCAATCATTTTGTTTTAGAGGTGAGAATCAATCCCAGAATTGTCACCCAACCAGTAGTAGAAATGCCATGCACCCTTCAGATGCTTACAAAATCCAATATTACCATTCAATTAATATCAACATCTTACATTACTTTTAATTAATCTCAGCTACATTCCTTCCCACACAAGAAGCCTGGAGAGTCTTCATCAACTCACTTAGAGACTTAATCAATAGATGCACTAGTGAGACTAAGGGTCTGGTATGAATGCTTGGTGATCCTGACTCGATTGTGAAAGAACTGAAACAACAATCTTATAAAGCTCAGAATATCCCAAATACTCTTGCACTAAAGTCTAAATACAGATACTTAAGAAGGCTGTTTCCAAGTATCTTTTGATCAAAAGGACCTATCAGTACCTTCATCATCAACATTGCTGGACCAGGGGCTATCTCTGATAGGACCTTGGATTTGGAAAAAGTCCTAAACTCCAAGATCTATTGAGATACTTGGCAATAGCTACTCCTGTTCCTCAATGTTGGCCAGAATTTGTGAGTATTACTCCAGGAAATTTCAACCACCCAGCATGTCCAACTTACATAAAAAAATTGTCATAAAAAATTTTGCACTTCACCACAAGATGTCTCAGGCCAGAATTCTTAAGTTCTTTCCTGACAGAATGCATACTGGCCCACACAGTATTCCTAAGTTTCTACTCTTCCACTCATTTATCATCCCTATTATCAATGGAATACTGGACCTTCTGGCTGATGACAGCTGAGAGATTAGCAGGATTTGTCAAATTACCATGGTGCTTCTAATCTAAAAATGGGAGGCTCTGCATGATTTGGAAAATCTCCAATCAATTTCAATGGTTCATTTGCTGGTGAAGATAATCAAATGCCTCATTAAAGAGGACATCCATGATAACATCATTAGAGAACTAATTAGTTTGCCAAGAAATGGAGATTGACTGCTAATGCTGCCAACCAATTTCACCTTGTTGTAATCACATCTGTAGGAAAACAAACTCCTGCCCAGTTGCAGTCCAACTCAACTTTGCTGGGACCTTGATTTCATCAGGATTCATGTGTTACTTGGTATACTGGAGAAACTCCAAGTGCCTGCTGTATATCTCCATATGATTAAAAACTTCCTTCAAAATCATGAGGTGTTTTTTCCTTTGGATGGCTGAGTTGCTCCAGGATTTGGAGCTCTGTGTTTCCATTTCACATGGACCACCACTGAGTGCACTTCTCTTCACAGCCTACATCAATCCATTGCTGCTGCACATTGAAGCTATCTTTTTGCAATAGCTATTCCTATGCTGAAAGAGAACATTTCACCACATCTCCTATATGGATGATATGGTGATGTTTCTCTCATCCCAGGATGAGTTGGCAAGGTTTGAGGAACTCTTGGACCAATTTGTGTGCAAATTTGGCCCAAAGTTAACAGAAGAAAATTGGCAATTGGTGATATGACAGGTAAACAGATTTCTGGTAGGTTTGGGGCTCCCCTCAAAAAATTTTTTGGGTTTCACGGCTCCCCCCACCATTAAGAGAAAAATTTGGAAAAACTCCTTGCTCACCAAAATTGAATGCACAGTTGCATCATTATCTAAGATCTACATTTCCCTGTTGGGGAAGGTCACCCTTTTGAATATGGTAGTATTACTGAAAATTCTATACTACTTGACCAGTTTCTCCCCAACAAATGTGTTTATTAAAAAAATCAAAACACTATGCAGGAAGTTGTGCTGGGGGAGGGCCCCTGTCATCAGCCTGAACCTACTACAAACCCAAATTGCTTAGACTGTCACTTCACTCTCTCAAAGTTTTTTACATTCAATGCTCTTATAATGTGCTTTTCAAAATTTTTAAAGACAACCCAGATATGGAATGCCCATTTCCATTGGAGAAGGTGGAACCCACCAATTGGTCCCCTCCTAAATGGCATAAATTTTGGCTACAATAACAAGTGATGATGATAGTTCAAAACATCAGAGCTTCCGGTTCCCTACTTTATATAATTTCTTTTACTGGCAGGTCTACCAATTGGTTTTTGATGATAAAACCCAAACTGGTAAGGTGCTCCTGATTGACATTACTTGTTTCTCAAAGTTGACCCAATTTCTTAAGTTTAGTCCTATGTTTGTGGATTTTCTATTGAAAATCAACCTTGGGGCTCTTCCTACTGGGGCTTTCCTTTGTTACCAAAGGGGTTACAATTTTGACCCCATTTGTCCCCTATGCCAGAAACAGAAGGAGTCCATGGTTCATATTCGGATCAATGTGGATCATGGACTCACCTTTGAAACCATTGCCTTAAGTAGGTTCAATAATTCAGATCCTGCCAACATCACTTTCAAGCTTGCATTTCAAAACAGAAGCTTTGCACTAATCAGACTTTTCATTTTCATAAACTTTTCAATCTAGTCAGTCAGATGTAGGACTGTTTTTGAGCAAAGATCTGACTGTTGTAATGAACTTTTTTTCAAAACTCTCCACAAAGTAAGAGAAGAAGATAACCATACTTGTCAACTCTGATTGGCAGATCAGACTTGGGGCCAGATAAGGCTGTAGGTAAAATGTTGTGACCTATTGCAGTATCTTCAGGCCCAATGAACATGCATCAGAATTTATATATTCAATATATACCAGCTATAATTTTATTTTACATGTACTCTATGTTATTGATTTCTTGTTGTTTAATCATTATCTTTAGATATTTTATGTAATTGATTTACTGATATATAGTTGTCACTTACTAATGATTCACTTAAGTTGGACAAGAGAATAATTAATCATATGTATGTATTATCTAATCTAATGTTTTTTAGAGACAGATCAGGCTATAGTTGGAAACATATTTCTGACTGCCTTTCCATATGGCCCATGCACAACTTTTTGATATTTTATTGACTCTGGACTACTTGCCACATTAGTTTTGTAAAACTTACATGACTTGTTTACTGATTTACATTTGTATTCTTATTGGTTTTTTTTTTTTTTTTAGAATTTGACCTAAATGTGAATAAATTTGATTTTAAAACTAAAACAAACAATTCTATAAAACTGCTATGTTCACAGTAAGCATTACTTCAACAGTTTTGCAGCCATACAATATTTTTTAATGTTAGAAGAAGAGATATGCATAGCTGCTTTATGTGTTTGTTATACTGATATTATAATAAAAACTAAAACTAGGCTATTTATTTGCACTTTAGAGTATAATGCAAGCAACATTTTTTTTAAATATCAATTCTGCTTTGTACTCATAATGGAAAATTGCACAATCATTGTCCATTTAGCATGGCAGCAGAGTAATAGATTTCTGAATTAATTCATAGATGAGTAAAGTAAAAAAAATATCAGGTGCTAGTTGAATAGAACTGTCCTGCTTAACTCATTATTTGGGTATTTAAATATCATCTGAGCTTCCAAGTAACTAACTATATGACTTTATTGCAGTTACATTTATGAAACAATGTTTTATAGATTTTTTTTTTTTTTGCTATTGTTTCTTAAAATACAATTGTTACGATTTTTTCCATTTATTATTATTATTACTATTAGATTATGTTTTACATTAATGTTTATTTAGCTATTAATAATATTTGAATTTTCTATTTATTTTACATTTATATTTCAATCATAATCATCAACTATATTTAATTAATAGTTATTTCTGCCACTTTAAATAACTTTTTATATTAGGAAAATGACAATTTCTTATTGCATTTTATATTCTTTTTCATAAAGATATTAAAAAAAAATAATAGCCAGAAATTAATTTTAAATCAGTTTATATATTTTAATGTAAATTAATTTTGAAATGACTGACATTAATTTTAAAAAATAGAGATATTTCAATCACTTTTATCATAAATAATAGTTTTACACTGGTAATAATCATCAAGTATATTTAATTAAAAGCTGAACAGATCGCTAGATGACATGTTTAATAACTTTTTATAATAGGAAAGTGATCATTTTCTATTACCTTTTAAATCTTTTTATGTAGAGTTTATTAGAATATCTAATAGTCAAAGGCAATTTATATATTAATGTCAATTGATTTTGAAATGATTGGTATCAGTTATTCAAATCAACTTATAATTTATTCTCGATGTTTTTTGGTAATGAAATGTGATGTATTATATTTTCACATTCCATTGAAGTTAGTTTCCTTTCTTTAGTATTGTATTTATTAGCACATTTATAGTTATTTGACTTCTACTTATTATTTGCAAAGATACCCTTTGTTTACTTCATTATAAATTGAAAATATAATTTTTGCCACTTCATCTGGCTTGAATTTAAAATTCACACTTATTTCTTTGCTTGTGGTTAAACATCTGTAGAGGTCTCTACTATCGCATTTTACACGCATATTCTCGAGGTTACAGCCTCGGTAAATATTCCTTTACCTGTCATAAAAATCAAGCCATAATTAAAATCCAAGGCCTAAAATAAAATAATATATTTCTATAATATATTATTTTATTAGGAACTTTCTGTCAATGAAATGTAAATGAATACATTTATATTTACATATGCATGAAAACTGATCTGCTGTCTTTCATTTGCACATACTTTACTACAATGTTTATTAGAACATATTGTAATGGTCAGTCTATATATGTTTAAATTATTTAAATTTATTTTAATATACTATTTAAAGAACTATTTACAGAGTATCACAATTTTTAGACAAGATATAATATTCTTTCATAAAAAATGTAATAATTGCTTTAATAAGCTATTTCTCACATCTTTCAACTTTTAGTTCACACGACCAGTAGAAAATAATAGTAATGATTTATAAAGTGATCAAGCTTTATTTTTATTAATTTTAATCATTAATATTTCAATTACATCTTAAAATACTAATATGGTTATAAGATCAAGCACACTTGCTGCAGAGTAGATCTTTGGCTTTTAATACATCGTGGATATAATCCTACACATAGCCAAATCTCATAAATACAATACATTTATTCATATCATTAGTTAAATAGAATAGTCAGTCATATATATCTAATATGGGATAATTTTAATCAATATATATTCCTTCTAAAAAAGGCTAGACAGTGGGCACTTTAGATCTAAATCCTGATATAATAATAATCCAACATTATTACAGGGTTGGCCTCAAATTTACAGAACAAAAACCTTGAATAAATCCACCATATCCAAAAAAACAGCAGCCCATATGTTAGAACCCACTGTGGCAAGGGCATTGTGCACTGAATGTAATGATATGAAACAAAAAATTAAAGAAGCATACTTTATTGCAAATGACAATTGGGCAATAAACTGGAAGGAATCATGCTTTGCAATCTCCAGAAAATGGTCACTATAAAATTTGCATAAATTTTACATAAACCACAGCAACTTCAGTTAAAAGTAGGCTAGGATTATGGAGACTCAAGGTCTCTGAAAGCGCTAAGCCATATAACTTGTTAATAAGATAGAGATAAGCTTCACTTTGTTGCGTAAAGTGCAATCTAAATTAATTACTAATCAAAAATGAAGTAATAAACTAGTATTTTATTTCACATATGGATATAATAAATTTTAATGATTCAACAGTGACCTAACAAATGCATTTATATTATAAATTTTACATACATAAAATCTAACAGTAATCAAAATGAGGACTAATTTATATACGTATATAAACTCAATTAAATTTCAAAATAAACCTTTACATTGAAATGCTAATAATTATTTTACATTCATCATTATTTTATTCTCAGACACTTTAAATATTTTACAAGCATGCACATTTGTGTTTAATATAAATAAATACCTTTGATTATTTATCCGACTGACAATTTCCATATGAAAAGAAAAGTTTTCTTTATTAAACAAGATATACTAAAGGAAAAAAAAGTGAATTTCTATCTTAGCTGTTTATAAAACCTTAAATATAAATGCTGATTTTTTTCAAATAAAACTTCACTTCTTCCATTAATCAATCAATTAAATAATTTGGTATATAAACACACTCTTTATAATAACATAACATTTGATAGTATTAAATATACACTAAGAAATCATAAAAATAAATTTAAAATGTATAAAATATCAGTATAATAAACTAAACAGTTTTATTTTAAACTTACACAGAAAATGTTATTGTTATTAATTGTTTTATTGTTATTTAGTTCAGGTTTATTTATTTATTATGATATGCTTTGTTTCGAGATAGATCACTAAAATGGCAATATATATGTATATAATTATGAGTGTGTGTATAAAGAAATAATCATTAGTAGTAGTATTTAAATTGCTAAATATAATTATATTGTACCTTTATTATTTTTTTTTTTTAAAAAAAAAAGATATAGTAGTATTATTCTGATTGTTTAAATATTCATTTGGTTTGTAAATTACAGCATAAATTTTTCATTGTAATATATATGTATTTTTTTTATTGACATTTTTTTAATTTATTTTGTTATTTAAAAAAAAAAAATTAAAATTGCTAAACAATAGTGTTAAAGATTATTTTTAAAGCAGCATGTGAATTTACAACTATAGGAGAGGAGCTGGCTATGGAATGCAGGATAAATGTCATTATTATTATTAGTTAATAAAATCAAAAAGAAGACAACTTTCATTGTCATTTCTCTAAATTCTTATCATAATCTCATTACAATAATTATTGGATTTAGGATTAGTACTAAAGATGATTTGCTAAGTAAAACTTTTATCATTTTGGGGCAATTTGCTTCTACTTCTTGCCAATCTATCGCTATTGGAAACCTTGTGAAGCATAAAACCTAAAAATAAACCGGCTTTCATAAATAAGTTAAAAAAATAGGTGTTTATAATTATATATCCTATTGTAATTTCCAAATTTTTTTAATGATCCAAAGTAATATTCAACTTAATTGGTACATAATTGGATATCAAGGAAATGATTGAAGTCAACTGTTTTAATAACAAGAAACCAATCTGTTAATATACTTATAATATGTACATATTTTAACTCACTTTGAGCCATTTTAGGATGAATAAAATGAGTGAAAGTGCTGAAATAACTGGCTGATTTGAAAATGACAGGACACTAAAGCAGTTAAATGGTAACAAAAATTTGTCTTATTTTTTTTTTGTCTATTTTTTTTATGTAACATTTAAATATATCTTTATGAAAGAATATACAACTGAAATCTTTGGAAACTAACTTACAAATTTCTTTTAAATGCTAAAATTTTAAGAATGATGAAAGTCAATTTTAGTATATATGTTTGTTTATTTATTTTGAAGACATTTTATACCTTAAACTACGTGAATATGTTGTATATATATATATATATATATATTTGATTCACGTTTGCATACAATATATATTACTTTTTGTTTGATTCACGTTTGCATACAGGTGTACTAAATAATAAAAATCATTTGTCAATTTAAATTGGAAAACAATAAATTATATTTATTGCATAGGAATTGTATAAATGTACAAATTTATAGAACTGTATTTATAAATAATATCATTGTTTAATAATTATCTTAATTCAGTTATTATTCTCATAATCTGGTTACATTTTGTTTATGTCCACTAATTATCATAAGTTAAAATATTTAATAGTCCATACTTGTGTGTGTTATATCTTAGTGCCAATATTTCATATGCTCATCATCATCATTATTTATAATTCAATCTATTGATTTTTGAATTTATTTGCTGGTGTAGACATTACTTATTGTTTATTGAGGTTAAAATTATAGTTATAACTTTAGTCACCTATTGTGAAGTTTTTATCTTAGTATTGTTAGTTGTAGCATGGCCTTAGTATGTCAGGCCTTATTTAGTATAGTTATTATTATTGTGCTAGATGGAGTGGATAAATTCCCCATCATATTAAGTTGTCCTTGAGTTGATAATGCTTATGTTTCCAGTGATTGAAATCACATATTTTTAGATACCTATTGTTGTTGTTTTTGGTGAGCCTCTCCATATATTTTCCTGATGCACTGAGACAAAAAGTCCAGGCATCCTATTTTGCCTAAAATGTAGGTGTTATTTTTGAAGCCACCATGCTTTTAATGTATTTATGCTAGTTGCATTACAGAGTCTTCTTTTTGGATCTATCACTTATGAGGTTTAATTAAAACTAAATTTTCCACCATAGTAAGTGAGGTTGCTTGTATTTTAGTATGTAATGTCAAGATAAGTTTGTTTAATGGATGTGATTCCTTTAGGATGCACTCAGTTATGTTAGTGCTTCAGTTATGTTAGTGCTTTAAAGTATAAGAATGTCTATGTTTTGTGCTATCATAATTTGTAATCATTCACAAACCAACTAACAATATTTTGTAATTATAAATGTTTAAAGTTATAAGCATATGGCAGTTGTTATAATCCACACGTTATGTATATGCTATAATCATCCAGAACTTTTCCAATATAGATGTAAATCACTTGATTATTTTTAAATGTTTATTTAGATGATTTACATTATGTGGACATTAAATTTATGACTTATGTGTGCATAAATGACTTTTGATAAGTGCCTCATTCATTGAATCCATTTAATATTTGCTTAATTCAGTCATTTAGTTATTTTCTACTTTAACGTGGTATTTATTTAAAAAAATATATTAAAGAAATCCATCTATAATCGAAATTACTAGTTTAATGAGATATCTACAATTTGTTTATCTATTTGTATATTTATTTAATTTCATAACAGCTTATACAGTTCCTATGTGAATATAAATTGCAAATTATGTGTGTTATTGTTAAACTTTATATTTGATTTACATATAAAAGAATTGAGTATTTGTAAAACAAAACCAATATTATGTTTCCCAGATATATGTATGTATATGTAGGCTTTATATATAAATCCAAAACTACAATATTGAAATAAAGTTATGTCATTTGTTTTATATAAAACAATGATTTTGAGTTTTATTTGAGATTTATTAATTTTCTTTTTCTTTATTTTCAATTGAATAGATATATTTTGGATTCAATAAAATTCCTTTTGTTCCAAATTATATTTGGTATATAATTAATTGTAAGTTAAATTAACCCTGAGAACTAATTGGTAACATACTCTAGTCAATGCTCTATACTATTAAGATTATTTCATCTAGTTAGCCATAGTAACAGTATATTTTTAGTATATTTATTTTGAGGCAGTTTTGTTTCTCTTAATATGTGTATAACATGATATATATATATATGTTATTAAACTTCTTATATGTATAATATTTATATTGAGTTGAATGATGGAAGATATGTTATTTCTTCTTGCCTGGCACATGCATTTTATTATAATTGGCAAGTTACCCTGAAGCTTGGTTAATTAACGGGTACATCATAGATATATCTTATCCAAATCTTTTATTTATTTCTAATATAGTTTATCCATTATAAATGGTGCAATTTATAGATTGAATTTGTAAGTCAAATAATTTAAGAGATAATGTATTCCATTATAAATGTTGTGTCAGTTAATGATTTTTGATTACATATAGAGTTTTAAATTGTATTTTTCATTATAAATGCTGCTCAACAAGTTAGGATATATTATTTTTTTACTTATGGCATATAGACAATCCATTACAAATAGCCTTCCAATGATTGAGATCATTTCAATTGGCAGGACTTTTCTTTAATTGTCTATATAGTATTTTCCCATTACAATTACTGTGTCATCATTAGGGTTTGGTTAGCTTATGACTGTTGATGAAGAGGCTTTTTTATGACAAATGTCATCCAATGTTTTGGTCATTCATTTCTCAGTATATCTACATGTTATTTTTACAATATATATATATATATATATATATATATATATATATATATATATATATATATATATATATATTGTGACAGTCAGATGATGTATGTTGGTTTAACCCAGTTCGAATACTAGGCGAAAGTACCTCGAGGCCATCCATACACGAGATATTAAATCAAGAATATCATGACCTCTGCCCTATTTGCCTATTCTTGAGGCTAATTACGAACAAACAACATTATCTGAGACACACACAAATTATTTTCTCACCGACCACAAAGCTTAGCAACAGAGGTAGAGACATGGACGGGAACACCTATGGAGCTAAATAGTTAAATGTGCAATAAAAGTACTAAGTAACATGTGTTTTGCGTGCCTGGATCATTGGAAAAGTAAAATAAAGCATTATAATAAAATTAGGAAACTCAAGCTTTTGATAGTTAAATAATATGTTTAATTAACAATTTTAAAATATGAATAATGATTTAATGGCCTCTGCTATTCCCCTAAATTAATGAAAACTAATTAGACAATAAAACAGATTAATATGTTTGTGGTCTAAATCTTTTCTTCCCAATTTTATTAAAATTGTCAACCCAAATCTCCTCAATAAAGTACAATAATAAAAATCTTTTGCAAAGCATTTTCTAATTGCTTTGCACTAAAAACAGACAGTTTAAAACTTATTTAAGACATATATAGCTAAATCAGATATACGTAATAAGCTACTGGCAGACAAAAGAGGCATTATTGAGGAGATCAAGTTGGCAAACAAAGGAAACCTACTCGGTATGGAATTTAGAAACATAAATAAAATTGGAAAGAGATTTTAAATGAAAAAAATTAACTTTTAAACTTAACCGCAATGGAATACAAAATATTTACACATGTTAGTAATGAAGAATAGCGAAGGAAAAAAAGGTTAAATATAGATAGATGATCACACAATATATATCTAATATTAATCTAATAAAAATGGTTACATAACAAATATAATTAAATACATTTCAGAAATATAATTCAAACAAGCGCTTAAAAAAGGTATGTACAAAAAAGGGTAGAAAGTAAATAGTTCAATGGAGGAGAGATATGATTACCATCCTGGTTCCTTGCTCCTGTTGGGCAGCATTGTGGCTTGATCTGACCGTCAATAGGTATTTGTCCAGACAAGGAAAATGGAAATATGTAGCATGCTTTCATGAAAAGTTCTACAGACACGACACAGAGTTCAGATCACTATTAGGTGGATACTATGGCATTTTGGATGGTATTTAGGAACCTCGGCAATAGGCAAAGCTATTTATTTGCCTAGCCAAGCATAGTAGAATCCATCAAATTCATATGACTTTTTTCTTGAGCATGTTCAAACTTCTCCATGATTTTGAAGATGACAGTTGTATAACTTTGTGGAATAAAATCTCAACAAGCAAAAACAAAATCTGCAAGAGTTCTCCCAAGAGAAATCTGAATGAAATTTCCAAAAGGGAAATCTGAATGCCAGCAAGAAAACTCTGAATAACCAAGTCTTTTGTCTCACTTTTATTTATACCCTCTTTGTCAGCTACCTTCTATTGTTTGTATGATCTTAGATCTTGATAAGCCCACCCACATGCTCCTTTGTTTCAAGGTAACATTTTCTAAAAATAACTTTTACTTTTTTATTCTAAATTTCTTTCTTTAAAGTTTGAATTTTATTAATTAAAAAAGAAAGAAAGAGAAGGCCATCTGTAATTTGCCTTGAATAGGCTCACTAATTAAAACATACATTCCTTTAGAAAATGTTGGTGGGCTTATCTCAAAATGAACTCATATGCCATATTTTAACAAGATTTTAACAAAAAAATATATTATTTCTTTTAATAATATAAGCATTTTATTTCAGCAGAATTTTGCATTAACTCATATATATAAGCTTGACATATATATATGTTTGACTAATAGATTTTACAAGCAATTTTTATTAACAGAAATCTAATCTTAGAATGGAATATTTAAAAAAAAATATTTAAATGCAAAACCCTGCTGATATTGGACTATAAACTTAATTCAGGCCTACAATACTAATCAAGTTTATAGGAGGCTGTGAAGCATGGATTGGACTTCAGATCCATTGCTTCATTTCCCAGTAGTTAGTGAGCAAAAAAAAAATATTAAAAAGAAAATGCTATTGCTTCAGGTCAGAGGTAAAAATTTTGTGCCAGGTGAGTTCAAGCCTATTCTATATTTGCTGTAATACTTAATTTGTTACTAACTACGGTGTTTTCTTTTCTTAATATATATATAATGGCAGTTCATCCATAATTTAATCTCCTGTATCTTAAATTGAGTCCGTGTTGTTTTTAGTCTAACAAACTATATTTATCTTTTTACTTTCTAAATTTTCTGGGGTCCGGTGGTACATAAGGTTTTAAGTTTGTAGCATTATACTGTCTTTGTATGCTGTGACTATCTTTCAACTGACAAGCATTTTCTCCACACTTTTTTTTAACACATACGGACCTTTATATATTGGGAAAAACTTTTTAACTTTCCTCCATGCTTTACTACTTGGCCTAAGGTCTCTTAGCCATGCTTGCTTTCCTTTCCTGCATTTATATTGCCGGTTTCAATTCTTGTGATGCCGAGCTGTACGTCTTCTTTTCTTGCTCAGTCATGTTCTGGACTTGGAGACAGATTTTTACGCTATCAAGGTGGTGTCTAGGGTTTTCACCTGGTTCTTCTCCAAAATATTTTATGTTGCTAATCTTTGCCACAGGAGATATAGTCTTGATTACTGTCACAGTAAAGATTTCACTGTCTTGTTGCACCTGGGTTTGGTTCAGCAGCTGTTGATCATTTGTTTTTTTACTCTCCTCATTCATTTGTCCACTCGAGGATTTCATATCAGTGTTGTCTTGATTTTGAGTATCATCTTCTGGTGATGCTTCTGTTACAATACTCTGTTCTTGATGGAGTTCCATATGTGCCTCCAAACGGTTCAATCTTTGCGATGTAATATTCATGAATTCTTGGAACATGTTCATCATCATTTTATTTTCGTCTCTCATTTCTTTGATGAGATCTTCCAAGTTATACTCTTGATCATTATGAGTACATATTGACCTATAAACTTCACCTCTCTTCTGTTCCTCTATTTTTGCCTACTATTGGCTATTTTGCTAGACAACAAACACACCTTATTTCTAAAACATATTTTAGTCTTTTATAAACTAGATAAGTATATTATATCACGTGTATCTAGGAGTTATATTCTTCTGTATATAAAAAAAAATTGACTTCTTTCTAAAATAAGTCAGTATTCTAAGTTCCAACTAACTGTTTTATTTATATGTCTTCAGAAATTAACTTTGACTACCTCACGAGGTCCTATCTTAAACCTATGCCTATATGTATCTGTGTGTACATGAAAAAAATATATAAAATCCTGCCATGTCTGTTTTTAATATTTATTACTACATATTATTCTTCTCACTTTACTTTATTTATTTTTATATTTCATTAAAATGTCACTGCTATGTTAATATAATTAAAATAACCCACTTACAGCTTGACCTGGCTTTCTCTGACACCTGAAACAACAAAAAAATGCATTTACATTAATACATGTATATATATAAAGGAATATGTGAGCAAAATATACATAAGTCATGTTTAAAAATTATTTTGGCTCACTACACATACAATTTTATTTTGATCATCTACCTCCTATGGTTTGTTTATTTGTATTCTGATATGAGAAATTGCACTTGCCGACAAATTTATTTAATGGGAGTGCCAGTCGACAAGACAATGACCATATCAAAATATACATATTAATGGATAATGATCCAAGCACACATTGATGAGGATTTACAAAGTTTAAATGCGATTAAAATTTATTTTCAGTTTCACTTTTTAAAAAAAATCTCTGCATGAATAAGTAAATGCTATTTTAAATGACAATATTAATCAAGTCTAAGACATATACAACTAAATAAAGTAATTTGTCTGCCTGGGTTCGAATCCACGCTACCGTTTTGGTCAAGACACACAAAAAAATTCAAACAGCCAAAGTACGATTAACAAAACAAAAAAAAAATTAAAATAAAATTCATGATAACCGCCACTCTGAATTATGAACCTGGGATCAAAACCAACTACCATTTTGGTCACAACCTGAAAAAGATTAACAATTATCAAGCAATTTTACGGAATCACACATTGAAATCAAAATCTGTTTAAAAAAACATTTATATAAAAACAGGTTTTACCGAACTATACAAAGCGTATACCATATACACCCATATATATGAATATGAACATCATTAAATAAGCATATATATGACTACATATAAATATACAAACAAATATACCTATACAAATATTTTTTTCTTATCATGTATATGATTTTATTAGAAAGATTTGTCATATTGCAGACCGCATACTCCTATTATTTCAGGCTAGTAAACGCTGGTCGCAAATATAACATGGAAACAATGATTGCAGACATAGACCTATTATTTCAGGCTACTCAGCAATTGAGAACTCTAAAGTGTAAAGGGTCTTCCCTAAACATTTACTAAAAGGGTCTTCACCATTAAAAAAAAGGGCTTCACCTAACGGTTACTTCAAAGGGTCTTCACCTAACGGTTACTCAATAAATGATTCAATAGCATAATCCGAACTGAGAAAAAAAATCTTAACTAAAGGTGGCTGACATATGTGTTATACAAAAATATATCTTATATATATCTTTATTAAAACGAACATACGCATTTACTTTTTATAAAGTTGAAAATTAAGTTTGCTATTATTGAAACAAAACTTATATTTATATATGTTTGCAGGAAAGGTAACTACAAAATATTTAAGAGTAAAAAAAAAATTTGCATGATTAAAATTATTCATTAAAGAAACGAAACGCAGAGAAAGTGCAAAAAAATATTTGCTAACACTGTACGTTGACACGTGTTAATCTGAACTTATCAAACTTTTTGATCTTAGAAAAAAAAAATGTTATCTATTAGAATCTTTACAAAAATTTGTACAAATGGGGAAAAAAAATTCTATTACCTATTTGTAATTTTTACTAAAATATTAATACTACCGTATATATGTTATATTTCGAAAAACATTATTACATCAAAACTTCTCATATTTAAGTAATATTAAATAACATAAAGTATGAAAGCTATTTTAAGGAAGGGTGGGTGGGTATTTATTTGACACTTCCGCTGCATTAAAGCTATATACTTTCTACAACAAAAACAATATGGCAAATCTACTCATTAGGAAAAAAAATTGCTATAACTCCAATATTTTATTCTCATTATATATATATATAAAAACAACTAATGGAGTGTTAATTTTTCTAAACGTGAAACATTTATTTTAGCAATTTAAAACTCGGGAAAAAAATTTTTTACCTTATAGACACATTTAACTTTTTTTTTTAATTAATCAAAAATGACATTTGGCTCACGTTAGGAGACAAATTCGGAAAAATTATACATATATTCCTATATAACTATATTAGACTAAAACAAACTTCTCAGGGTACTAATATGTTTTTTTAAAAAATGGCATACGTCCCACTGCGACAACTCTGAGAAAACTTTTACATATATCTATTACTTCAAATCCCATATTCCTATTCTTCCAATAAAAAAAATGAAATTCTGCCCACGTTGTTGGCGTCAGAATGTGGAAAAAAAATTTAACTGTGACAGTCAGGTGATTATGTTGGTTTAACCCAGTTCAAATACTAGGCAAAAGTATCTCGAAGCCATCCATACATGAGATATTAAATCAAGAATACTATGACCTCTGCCCTGTTTGCCTATTCTCGAGGCTAATTACGAACAAACAACATTATCTGAGACACACACAAATTATTTTCTCACCGGCCACAAAGCTTAGCAACAGAGGTAGAGACATGGACGGGAACACCTACAGAGCTAAATAGTTAAATGTGCAATAAAAGTACTAAGAAACATGTATTTTGCATGCCTGGATCATTGGAAAAGTAAAATAAAGCATTATAATAAAATTAGGAAACTCAAGCTTTTGATAGTTAAATAATATGTTTAATTAACAACTTTAAAATACGAATAATGATTTAATGGCCTCCACTATTTCCCTAAATTAATGAAAACTAATTAGACAATAAAACAGATTAATATGTTTGTGGTCTAAATCTTTTCTTCCCAATTTTATTAAAATTGTCAACCCGAATCTCCTAAATAAAGTACAATAACAGACAGTTTAAAACTTATTTAAGACATATATAGCTAAATTAGATACACATAATAAGCTACTGGCAGACAAAAGAGGCGTTATCGTGGAGATCAAGTTGGCAAACAAAGGAAACCTACTTGGTATGGAATTTAAAAACATCAATAAAATTGGAAAGAGATTTTAAATGAAAAAAATTAACTTTTAAACTTAACTGCAATGGAATACAAAATATTTACACATGTTAGTAATGAAGAATAGTGAAGGAAAAAAGGTTAAATATAGCTAGATGATCACACAATATATATCTAATATTAATCTAATAAAAATGGTTACATAACAAATATAATTAAATACATTTCAGAAATATAATTCAAACAAGCACTTAAAAAAGGTATGTACAAAAAAAGGTAGAAAGTAAATAGTTCAATGGAGGAGAGATATGATTACCGTCCTGGTTCCTTGCTCCTGTTGGGTGGCATCGTGGCTTGATCCGACCATCGATAGGTATTTGTCCGGACAAGGAAAATGGAAATATGTAGCATGCTTTCACGAAAAGTCCTACAGACACAACACAGAGTTCATATCACTATTAGGTGGATACTATGGTATTTTGGATGGTATTTAAGAACCTCGGTGATAGGCAAAGCTATTTATTTGCCTATCCAAGCATAGTAGAATCCATCAAATTCATATGACTTTTTTCTTGAGCATGTTCAAACTTCTCCATGATTTTGAAGATGACAGTTGTATAACTTGGTGGAATAAAATCTCAACAAGCAAAAACAAAATCTACAAGAGTTCTCCCAAGAGAAATCTGAATGAAATTTCCAAACGGGAAATCTGAATACCAGCAAGAAAACTCTGAATGCCAGCAAGAAAACTCTGAATAACCAAGTCTTTTGTTCTCACTTTTATTTATACCCTCTTTGTCAGCTACCTTCTATTGTTTGTATGATCTTAGATCTTGATAAGCCCACCCACATGCTCCTTTGTTTCAAGGTAACATTTTCTAAAAATAACTTTTACTTTTTTATTCCAAATTTCTTTCTTTAAAATTTGAATTTTATTAATTAAAAAAGAAAGAAAAAGAAGGCCATCTTTAATTTGCCTTGAATGGGCTCACTAATTAAAACATACATTCCATTAGAAAATATTGGTGGGCTTATCTCAAAATGAACTCATACTATATTTTAACAAGATTTTAACAAAAAAAAATATTATTTCTTTTAATAATATAAGCATTTTATTTCAGCAGAATTTTGCATTAACTCATATATATATATATATATATATATATATATATATATATATATATATATATATATGTATATATATATATATATATATGCTTGATGTATATATGTGTTTGACTAATAGATTTTACAAGCAATTTTTATTAACAGAAATCTAATCTTAGAATGGAATATTTAAAACAAAATATTTAAATGCAAAACCCTGCTGATATTGGACTATAAACTTAATTCAGGCCTACAATACTAATCAAGTTTATAGGAGGCTGTGAAGCATGGATTGGACTTCAGATCCATTGCTTCAATATATATATATATATATATATATATATATATATATATATATATATATATATATATATATATATATATATATAATCAAAACTACCCCAAATCTAAAATTAAACTGGACCAGCATAAAAATAATATTTTTATGCTGGTCTGGTTTAATTTTAGATTTGGGGTAGTTTTGATTTTTATATTGACTAGTTTAGCTTTATGCTTGTAATGTTTATATATATATATATATATATATATATATATCAATTTTCAAAAAAATATATTGAATTTAAATATATTAAACTTCTATTTTAATATTTCATTTTAACTTGAAAAAGTTCAAAGTTAACAAAGAAACCAATTTTTCAACTTCAATAAAAGTATTTAATAACTTAAAACATTCTATTTAATATAATTAATCAATTATAAAATCACATTACTTTTTATTTTAACACTAATCTTAAAAAAATCTTCTCATAAAAATATTATCACTATATTATATAGTGTTAATTATCAAATCACTAAAATACATGGTTATTTCATAATTTCATGTTTCCTCAAGCATAAATAAGCAAGTCATACTGTGCATTAAAAAAACACAATAAAAAAAGCTTCCATGGCTTCAGTCTGTCTTTTGGTATCAAATTCTTTTTCATATGTTCCTATATTTTCTATAAAGAAGGAAGTCGTAGCTTTTATAATTTTAGAATATGTGAAGTTTTATTAGAATGATGACTCAACATCAATATTTTTTTTAAAAGAAATAGAAAAATAAATTAAATTTTAATATCTATTCACTACTGAATGTTATTTATTTTTTGTCAGTAATTTGCCTTTTTCACTGATCAGCTATATTGTTTCTTTTCTTACTTCTAAAAATCTTTGATCGTAATACAATTAGTCTAAGTTGTTTTTTCTTATATTTTACCTATACCTAAGAAGATGAGGCTCCAGAGATTTTTTTTAATAAAATGAAAAATAAGTATTTCTGTCATGTCTATATATATAATTACTATTTTTTTTTACTATGATTTTGCTGAAAATATTAACTAAGTTTTTTCTTCACTAACAATTTTTCATTTATCTGCAAATTATATATAAAAAATTGTACTATTTTCTGATACTTTTCTCATCAAATCACTTATAAAAAAGATGACATATCAATTCTAATAAACAAATATTTGATGTATACAAAGAATAAGTGTAAAATTGATCAAGAGTTGCTTAGATTGAGAGGTTAAAAATCTTGAGGTTATATAACAGGCTTTATAAAGTAATCTTTTATTCTCGACTTTTCATTAAAAATTTTTATATCTATTATGATGAAAGCTTTATATTTTTAAATTCCAAATGACAGCATGTCTATTTTTTTAGCTTGTTTCTTCATGAAACAGGCTCATATTATAATTATGTTTTCGACTATTTCCATTATCTAATATTGAATGTTTAAAAAAAATCAGACTTTTCAAATATTTTCAACTGTTACTAGTAACAAACAGATATTCCAACTTATAGTTACTACTAAATATCATCACAAACTTTTCAGACAAAAATGTCATTATGTAATATTATATATTATTGAAATATACTAAAAAAGGTAAATAACAGACAACATTATCAAGAAAACAAATAAAAGCATATGTTCTAATTATATATATATATATATATATATATATATATATATATATATATATATATATATATATATATATATATATATATATATATATATATAAAACCTACTATCTTACTAACTTCATCTTATATATCTCCATTACTAAAAATACAGGATTATTTTATGCATTTCAATTTGTTAAAGATAATTCTTAGATTTTCTATAGCTGGCTCTTTTTGTGTTATATATATATATATATATATGTGTGTGTGTGTGTGTGCGCGCGCGTGTGTGTGTATTCACTTATGCTGACGATGTACTAATTACAACTAAGAAATGAAAAAGTATTAAACTGGAAATAATCGAAACTCATCTGAAAATCTATGAAAGTTAAATCTTAATTTCAAACATTTAATTGGCATGACAAATAGTCATTGGAATTTAATTATCTTTACTGTTTTCTAATTTTAAATAAATATTTTTTAATTACTATGCATATATTATATCTAATGTTTTATAAATAGTATAGCTTTTAGAAAATTTAACAAGCTTAGGATTATTAAATAAATACAAATTCCTGTTGAAAATAATTTTAAATACTGTCATTAAACATAACCCACCTTTTAAAGTTTCATGCACAGAATATCTTAGCAAATCATAGTTAAAATAAGAAAATGATATTATAATATTTTTGAAGTTTAAAAATTGCTAAAATTGCGATTAGCAGTCTTGAAGTTATGTTTATCAGCATATTATTGTAAAAGCATTCAAAAGACATTAAAAAAATCTTCCGTTGTCAGTTAATTTCTCAAACTTATACAATTCTTGTACAACTCTTATAGATTCAAATCCCAAATCATGGACATATATATAGAATATATACTAAGTATTATTATAAGAATATCCATTAAATATAAAAAAATATAAAAAATTAAAATAATTTTTTCCTTGATAATTAACTATTTGTAAATGATATATAGTGTCTTAAATAAATGTTAATATATTTTAACATTTGATTTAAACTAATAATTAACAATGGATAATTATTTTCTTACATTGTTCTTATATGCATTTACGATTACTTGTATAAACAATTGCAATTAAAAATTTAGCAGATTTTTAACATTTTACATCAATATCTGCCATCTAAATGCTAACATTGAGAAAGTATATAATTTACTGAAGCTAAATAAATCTGATGCTATCCAACGTTTGTAACCTTATTTAATATTAGAGTCATTGACTCTAAAATATATATAAACCAAAAAATTTGCCATAATTTATTGCGATTTAATTTGAATTAAAGAAATCATTTGGTATTAATTTGGTTATTTGTCTTTTTAAAAAAAGAAAAAAATATCAAATATATCTGCTGCTACTTTATAATTATATTAATAAAATATGTATTTATTTCTGCTATTTCAAATTTCTATAGTCATACAGTAAGGTTATTTTTTATTCAAAAGGTTAAAGTATTTGAAATTTCCAAACTATTAACTTGATTAGGTAAGTAAATATATGGTTAATTAACAAATAAATCATAATATAGTATTCAATGTCAGAAAGTCAAAAGAAAAACACTCATCATAGCTATCTATTTTCATTGCTATCTAATGTCCATTGACTTACTCCATGCTTGTCTGCATGTCATAAATGTAAATATAACAAAGATATCACTATTTTAAACAAATTAATGTGAGATGAAAAGTAATATATGTAATTTCAAAAAAATTAATTCACTCTATTCCAAATATAGGAATTTTTATTATAGATATGTACTCAACCATGCTTTAAAAATGCCATAATTTGGAGAGAAAAATTTAGATAATATAGAAATAATATATTATGCTATTCTGTAAACTTAGATTCTGAAAATTCAGTGAAGGAAAGTTTTTATTTCTTGTTAAATAGCATTATAATAGTAATACATTTAAAAACTTGATTTTTTTTTGAAGACTTTAATGCATGTGCTAAGACAATAGTAGACTTTGGTCAAAAGTTATAGGAAAATGAGTATTGGTGCTGTGAATTCAAATGGTGTGTGAATATATATACAACATAGTTTGTTTAAGCAAAAGAATTGCTATAAAGAAATGTCTATGTATTCATACTAAAAACAATGGCATATAATATATTACATTATAGTTAGAAATCATAATACAAAAGAAGTTCACACAATATAAATGCTTACAAGTACAGGGGTTGTTGGAAAAATCATAGATTAATATGTTCCAAAATAGATATTCCATTCCTATTTAACAAAAACAAAATTGATATTTGTTTTTTGGGGAAATCTACTATATGTACTAAATTTCAAACATTACTAAACAATAAATCTGGTAATTTAAATCTTCAGGACTATTATTTTACTACTGAAGTATGGAATTCTCTTATGGAATGTGTTATAGATACAAGAAAATATATTCTTGGGTTTACTAAAAAAGAAGAATTATAATTGGTTTTCTGAAAATAATCTTATTAGTAATTTAATTTAAAAAAAAATATGTGGCATTTTTTTCTTGACAAAATAATAGATTAAATGTGAAATTAGATAATAAATATAAATATCTAAAGCAGAAGTTCAATGATTGACAAAAAGGCTTAAAAATAATTGGTGGATTAAAACTGCAAAAAAGATACTGGCATTTGTTGATTGTGGTCATTCTACATCTATTTTAATGCATGGAAAGCAATAAATGAACAAGACAAATGGAATCACTATAAGATTAAACCCAGCAATGGTATTCTCTGATATGATCACACTGATATTTTAAATGAATGGAAGAAGTATTTTGGTTATCTTTTGAATGAAGATTTTTAATGACATATTCATTTTTTGTTCATTTAGATTCAGTTAAAGATATCTAGATTAATAATGTCTAAACAGCACTGAGTAATCTTATATATGGAAAGACTACAGGTCCTGATGAAATATGTGGAGTACTTTTAAAATATTGTGATGTTTTATTAACTTCAAAAATATTGGATTTTTTTAGAACAATATAAACCATGAAGTTGTGCCAACCAATTTAATAATCAATTTATTGTTCCAAATTTTCAAAAACAAAAGGAATAGACAAAATTACAGTTATTATCATAAACTATTATTATCCACTGCAGCAAAGGTAATTTCAAAAATTTTGTTGAATAGTTTGCTTTTAGATATAGATGAATGATTACTCACTGTGATTTTAGAAAATAAAGATACCCTAAAGACATAAATATTGTTGTCAGAAAAATGCTTGAAAGATGTTGGGAAATAAAAAAGAAATACTGATTTTGTTAAGGCATTCAATTCAAATAATTGGATAGATATGTGACAATGTTTGAAGTTAGTTGATTATCCACTAAAATTTATTTATATTATAATGTTTCTATCTGATACAACAAGGTGATATGTTATTGCTATATGTTGAAAACAATCTGAGGCATTTGAAATAAAAACTAGTGTTAAACAAGAATACATACTTGCTCCAACATTGTTTTCAATTTTATGACAATGGTGTTTGGAATTGTTTACAAGCAGCTTAATCAAATGAGGCTCAAGATATGATAAAAGTTTGATGGTCAAATTTTTAATCTGAATCAATTAAAAGTGAAACAAGGTCTTTTTTATTGGATTCTGACTTTACAGTATGCTAATAATTGCACTAATTATACCAGTTCAAAAGATGATTTATACAATGTTCTTAATGTTTTGAATGCAATGTATAAAAACTTTAAATTATTAAGTGATGTTTAAAAAAATAAAGTTCTTCACACCATTTAGCTTGGATAGTTATCAACTTCAATATGTAAACCAGTTTATACAGCTTGATAGTTTGGTAAGTAGAAAAGTGGACTTGGATGCTGAAATACATCACAGATTCCAATGTGCTGTTGTTTTGTGGCAAATTTTAAAAAAAAGTATTTTATCACAGGAAAGTAACCATTGCTTTTAAATTAGCTGCATATAGATATTTATTTTATCTAATTTATTGCATGGAAGTGAGACATGAACACTTTATTGTTTCAATATAATTGCATTAGCAAAGCTTCATTTAAGGATACTCCATAAAATTTTAAAAATACAATGTCAAGATCATAAACCAATTGATATATTCTTTAATTTTCTGGATATGATACTATAAAGTTTGCTAGTTAAAGCATATATTCATTGAATTGGACATGTAAAAGAAATTTACAATGGAAGACATTCTTCTAAGATGTTTTATGGTCAACATGAGCATGGTTTGCATGGGAGAGGTAATTGCCATCTACATCATAAGGTTTATCTCAAAAACATTTCAAGGAAGTGTAATGTCAATGGATTGCATAGAGAATATGTAGCAGAAAATAGACTACATTCAAGAGCTCCAGTTAGATAGTGTGTTGAAAAATTTTAGAATAAAATTGCTTCTGCTAAAGAAATTAAAAAAAAAACAATATTAAAAAACAACATTGTAAAACATCTAGTAGTTAGACAAATCAATCAGCATGTTCTATATGTGGATATATTCATGTTTCACAGATTGGTTTGTATAGACATAGAAAAACTCATTTATAGAGTAGTTTTTTCTCTCTCTTTATCCTTACCCTTTTATTTTTTTGAGTTGGAGTGGTTATATACATTTATAAGGAACTCTATCCTATGGATAGAAAAAATTAAAAGAAATCAATAGAAATTAAGAAAAATATATTAAAAAGTATACCAAAAAAAATAAAGCAATGAGACAATTGTATACTTGAAATTGTATATATATATATATATAATTTGTATAATGATAGTCAATATGTCATATATTAAAAATAATGAAAATTTACATTATTAAAAACTCTAGTCATAATAAAAAGCGTTGGTGGTCGAGTGGTCAGCACAGCCGCCTTACGGGTTCGCTTTCCGGACGATGCTTTGACACATATTACAGCCAATACAGTCACAGTTTCATATTTTTATTATCCATAATTTTAATGTATTTAAAATATTTATGATGCCATGCCATAATAAAATTAATTAAATTAAAATTAATATTTTCACTTTGTTAAATTCTTGACAGCATCTTAAATGTTTATAGTAATTTATTATATTTATAAATTTGAATAAACATTTAGACATAACTGTTAATTGTGTGCATTTATATATTTATAATTCAGACATCTATTACAATAAAATAATTGCAATATTAAATCTTGAGTAACTGATGAACTTCATATAGATAAAATTATGTTCATTCTCGTTTGTGATTTTTTTCTTATCTTAGTGAATTAATATTACAAAATGTAATATAATGATTATTATTGTACACTTGGAAATTTTATTTATACATCATTATTATTCACAATTTTTATACATATACATATATGTGTATCAAAAAGCTAAAATGATTAGTCATATATAAATGAATTTGTCAAAAAGCTTATTTTGATATTCTGATAGATTTTTAATTCATTTCTAGCCAACGGTTTGTTCTCTTAATGTTATTTAATATCTAAGAGCTGTAAAGTTCAATTTGCAATGTATTTTTAATAACACAATTTAGGATTATGAGTTTCCTTACTTACTGATTTAAAATGTTTTCAACTAATGGATAGATTAAATTAAATACCAAAATAATGATTAATTAATCTGAATTGACAGTTGATTCATTTCTAACATCATTTTAAACAGCTGTTACTCAGTAGGAAAGCAATGTTTAAATCTTTAACACATTGATCAAAAGACAAGGCTACTGAAGATTATTAAAAAGATTTTCTTATTAAACAAATAACATCAGCTTAGTAAAATATGCTTAGTAAATAATAAGTGCTAAAAAAAGAAAATTAAAATAAACGAAATCTAAGATTAACTTTAATGTTTTATTCAATTAAGTTTAACACAGTACCTTGGTTAATGAAAAAAAAAAATCTTGAAAATAGAAAAATTTTACTTATTTTTGTGTGAGTTTTTGTTTTGTCTTTTTTTTTTTTTAAGTTTAATTTCAAGATTTTCTTAGGTCAAAATCGCTAAGATATATATATGCGTTATAGTAAGGCACTATCTAGAAGACAAAATATAATTTAACATTATGAGTTATTATTATAAACTTTTCCTGCACCTAAATTTATAGTTTTATATGATTGTGATGTATTTAAATTATATATTTTTCCAAAGGTACATTTCCAAATATACATTTTAAATTATTATACTTTTTAAAACTCTAAATTCACAAGATGAAATGATAACTTATTAATGATCTATTATATATTTTTATTAAATATTATTTTGACTATAAAAGATGTTGATTTATAATAGTATTTGTATACTAATGAAAAATAAGTTTTTCATTTATAACTAATGATCCAGTTTAGAGACAATATAATTTAACATAAAAAGTCTTATCACCAGACTTCACTATACATGACTAATAAAATTGCTATTGTACTATAATCTTCCATACTATACTATCTTTGGCATTTTACACTCACATACATATTGTAATTCAATGTGAAACTAAAATATGTGTGAATAAACATTACTAAGATTTTAACAATCTCAATTATATATTTGTTTCAATATTCTAAATTATCATCTATAATAACAAATCTTTTCATTTACATTTATATTTTAGTTCACTAACTTAAAGATCGAACCAACCGTTATAAATCATACTAATGTCCTAAACTTTCCATTTAAGTATCTTATATGAATCACATTAATATATTGTTGTATTTTTTATACTTTATTTTAAAGATATAAATAGATATAATAATTTACATTATAATTTTTTCTTCTATAATTTCTTTAAACATACCAGGATACATGTATATTTGGGAAATCAAGGGATAGTTTTTAAAAATAGCCATAAACTAATTAAATGAGAAGTTCTTCTAATCAAATATGCTAAAGTTTAGTTTTATGTAAGAAATGATTGTTTCAAATCATGAACGTATCAATGTATATTTTTTCTATGTATATTATGAATATTATGAGCAAACATAAGAAATGGTGATCATGTGATATGAACTCTAGACAAACCAGAGGTGATTATAATAGCATTTGCAATCCTACACAAAATAAAAAACTTTTTATTGCAATGATAATATGAAATAAATAATAAAAGAACTTGAAACTAGAATATATATAAATATATATTATATACATTTTATTTGAATATAATATACTATAATGTGTGGACTTACACCCCTCCAAAACCATTTACAATAACATTTGCCTAATTCAAACCTAAGACCCACTATAACAACAGTTTTTACCTTTAAGAGTGCAAATCAATTGAAATTTACTACCAAAAAATGAAAGTAGTATACAAGAAATAATCAATCGTTTCCATAATTAAACATTTAATTTATTTCTATGATAACTAAAATCACCTAAAAGAAACTGTTAAACTTAGAAACTAATGCTTACCTGTGTGAAAAAACCTTTTGTTGATTGTTATGTAATTTGTATACATTAAGCAAGGAAATAAAAAAATATTTAAAGGAAAGAAATAGCAAAAATTTTTTAATTGTTATTAATATATCATATATATATTAATCATAACAAATGACATAAATAATTAATCCAAGTCATGACCATGAACCTGCTGTTTGAATTTTTTAAATCAAACATCTTTATTTTGGTGATTAAAAAAGAATAAAAACAAATTAGTTTCTTTTCAAAAATCAGTCCAAAAACTCTCATCCGCTGAACAACATGTACAAAGTTTGAGTGGAAAAAGTGAACGTGCAGTCAAAATAAGAAATCTGCCACCATTAAAGTGAAACATTAAATGAAAATAGCTCTTAGGATACTGATTGAAGCTAAAATTAAAAGTATATAAATTCAAACCTAGTCAACTAAGGAATTATAAAATCTCCAAAATTAGCTTCAAATTATTCACATCTCCAGTGTTTTTAACTTTAAGCCAGAGATTAAATTAACTCTAACTCAAGATAACTAATAGTAAATATCTTTCTTTTTAAATTCATTCAAGAACTTTTATTAAATTTATATATAGTAACACATACAACCATACATAGCTAAGTGTAAAGTGATATTGGGGGAAGAGAGTTGTCACCCATGAAATTGTAATTACCAAAACCAAAGTTAATTTGACTTAGCACTTAATTCATTTATGCTGTGAAATAACTTTACTATTGATAAATGAGCTGACAAAGTCAACATTTCAAAGCAAGTCACATTAAGAGAGAAATTTTAATCAACATAATGGACATTCTAGAACACTCAAACCCCATCATCTAAAACATGAAATGAATTAAGGAGGACAGTTATAATCATCTCTTTTTTGGACATTTTCCTTATGAACTCTCAATTTATCTTTAGGTTAATGTCATTTTTTTTAAATTTATCTTATGTAAAATGCTTTGTTTAGCTTTTTTCTTTATCACAGATTGAAAGAGGACTGTAAATGATTAATATGTTAGAGAATGAATAAACATTATTAGATTTATTATAAATTGAAATAAAATATAGGTCCAAATTTGTACTTGTTTGTAAATAGATCTAATCATCATCAGGAGAGAGAGAGAAGTTTTACCTTATTATACATTAAATGCCAACACTTGTATAGTAATATTGCTATTTGTTTTTTGTTTGTTATTGTTATTTATTTATTTATTTTTTGGTGTATATGATTAATTATTTCTAGTGTAAATAACTTTTCCTATCTTTGCAGTAACCAAGCACAATGGAAAGGGAGATCCCATGTACCCATCAAATTATTGGAAATAATAATAAATTATGGTTCTGATAAAGTAAATTAGCAAGCAAGGTAAACATAAATAATCGTAAGTTATAATTTAATCACCTTTGTTAGTATTAACATTAAATAATTATTCTTTGAAAAGAAAAGGGGTTGGATCAAGAAATACAAATAGTAATAATCAAAGAATACTCATCGATGTCTAAATAAAATATTTATTTTTTGTTATAATTTCATGATCAAATTTATGTTAAAGATAAATAAATTTGTTAAATAAATAATTTTAAATTAAAGACTGTCATTTGTATCTTTTTATATTCAGATTTCAATTGGTTACATATGCACACACTTGCACATATTCGCGCATACTCGTATATTATAAGTTGTGATATTGATATACTCTGAAGTAGAATATTATGCATATTCTTCCTTAGTTTGAATTCTGGGATGAATATACAAATATATTTTGATACATGTTTGTGTATTAATACATCATGTCCCAAGAATGAGATTGGAATGAATGTGGGTATATATATGTAGAGATCCTATATAATTTCTTATCCACTTTGTTGACCTAACAAATCTAATATCATGTCTGATTATGGCCCATTCCATTGCAATACATATTAAAATAATGTATAGCTTGAAAAAAATAATTTGTTATTTTTATGTTAAATTGTAGTTTACTATCTTAAAATTTATATACAATAGAATACACTAAAATATGCATAATTTTGTTTACATATATATTATAATGGTCCAGAATATAGGAGTCTTACCATAATTGGCACTACAGGGCGCCACTAGGCATTTGAACCTAGAAAATTTATATAGTAGGCAGGTACATAAGTTTAAAAAAATTTATTTTATATTGGTTGATTCTGACCATTAGCCCATTGTCACTAGCTCAGCAGAGTAGCAGAGATTTAAAACATTTCTATAAGTTTTCACAATGATATATTTTATAAGTTCTTATTTAAGAATATTTTTAATATTAAAACAAGGAATAAGATAAGCCACTGCCAGTTATTAACACACAAACATTTATTTACACACACACACACACACACATATATATATATATAAGATTTAAAATTATTTTAGAATAACTTTTACTTTGGATTTTAACTTGATTTTAGAATTTGATTTTACATTTTAATTTTTATAAGTTTGCACAGATGGATTTATAAAATTTTGTTTTATAATGTTGAGTATAGATTGGTTACATAGATTACATGGTTAAAAACATTCCAAAATAAACATAAACGATCAAAATATAAAGTCATTGATGGAATTGCAGAGGGAAATTTATAAGAAACCCAATGGCATTCATCATAAGATGCTGCATTGACACCAATAACTTAAAAGACATCCGAATAAATACATTTTAGATACTCACCATAAGATATCATTATTTACCGAATGTCTATATATTTTGATCAAATATGAAAACCAAAAACACAATTAACCAATAACGAATCTATGCAAGCATCTATACCCAACTTAAATTTAATACATTTAGAGTGTCGAGTATGAATAGACTACATAGATTGCATTTGAAAAGAAAATATTCTATCACTTATTTAACCCTAGGCCAAAAGTTCACAGCTAAACCAGCGTCAATCCATCTGATATATCGATGTATTCAATGTAACATGAATACGGCAGGACAGAATAGGTTAAGAGAGAAAATTGACTCTTATCCAGATAGGAATACTACATCTATCTGACGAGAAGACCAATAAAAAAACTCCATAGAAAGGAACTGTGGTCCTTTTTTTGCCGACTTACGATCCCATTCCATAGGCAGAAGGGGGTGTGCGGTGTATGCAGTGATTCTGCCCGTAATGAATCTCATACTACATCTACTAATTACACCAATATATCCAATCCATTGACCTAATTTAACTATGAAATGAATAACCCAAGATTACCCTCCCCTAATAAAACTAATGTAACTTTAGAAATCTATATAGCCATTCATGCCTGACTTAAATTTAACATTTATATAATTTAGTTTAACAAAAAACAAAAATCATAATAAAAACTTAAAAGAACAAAAAAAAAAAAATGAAAATGATTTTACAAAAGAAATACACAAAATAAAATTACTTATTAATAAATTAAGTTGGTCAGATAGGATTCTATTTCAATTATTTTAAATACGGAACAAGTTTTTGAATTAAAGTTCTTATTGTTTAGTATACTGGAGTTTTAGAAATATATTTAAAGCTTATTATAGTTCATAAAGTTCTTATGGTTTTAAAAAGTTCATCTTTATCCGTTGCTTGCCATTTGAACGTGAATTCCCACACCATCCTAAAGAGATTGGTATTCTGTTGGCCATTTTATTTATTCATCCAGAGGCCTTTTACTTTAGCTGGTCCTCAATGTAGAAAACAATTGGTCATTTCTCTTCCTTTTTTAGCAGAACTGAAGGGATTGAAGAGTGCATCTTTTCAATCCCTTCTCCTTCGACTCCACACTAACATATATCACCACTGCTGTCATACATCTCTGTCCTCTAATTAATTTTCACTCACTTTTTATGGTAGATTTTCAGATCCTGTGGACATTATGTCACGATGATGGTGATGGTCTTTTCACTGAGGTCTGATTCCATGAGTGATTTCTTTCATTGACCATTCTGTTCCCATTGTTTTTCTCTCCTATCTGACCTTTGCTTATACATTTAAATGCTCAAGGGCTAGTTCACTTGGACTAATTAAAATAATCATTTCCATTTTTTAATAACATTAATTAATTTGTTTTCCAAACTTAAAGATATATTTTATCTCTAAATCTTTTTAAGGTTTTGCTTTTAAAATACTTTTTCTATTTTTAATAAAGGTTTATTTTAATAATTTTTTCATTTGTGCGATTATATATATATATATATATTTGAGTTTAGATATATAAATATATATATATATATATATTTGAGTTTAGATGATATTTAATTTCAATTTTTAATTCTTAAAAATTTGCGAACTTTTCTTTTTTCGTGTTTAATAAAAAAAATAATGTAATGGCATTTGTACCCATTACAATATATATAAGACATATTTTGCGGGTTCATCCATGTTAAAAAAATTTAAATAATGATATACCAACATTTTGACTTGATCGCACAAGTCAATCCACTGGGTGATAAAAGGTAAATAGACAGTTGTAGAGGTGCTAGAATTACTGATTTTAAAAAACGTTAAAGTTCCACCAGTAGAAAAAATGTTAAACTAAGAATGTTTTTTAAAGAAATTTTCCAAATAGGGGGATGTTTGCATGTATCATCTTGCTTATTGATACAATCTGGCCTTTTAAGTATCTCAATGGCTTCTCTAATTTGCACTGATGGAGATTATCACATCTGGATATGATCCTGGTAATAGAAAAATCAATTTTATGACCTGAATCTATAGTATGGAGTGAAAGTGCTGATGATGATGTGTATTGTTTAACTACATTAGCATGCTCATCTCTCCTAACACTGATACAATGATTACTCATACCTATGTAAGAAGCTTTACAATTTTCACATGAGATTTGATAAACACCATGAGATTCAAGAGGGATTGAATCCTTAGTCTTGGTTATTATATTGCTGATCTTTAGATGAGTAGAAAGTGCTGTATCTGTATTATAGCATTTTAATATACATCCAATACTGTCTGTAGTTCCTTTTACATATGGAACACAAATCCCAATAGCTGATTTATCATCTTTTTATTTCCTATGTTGTCACTTTTGGGCCCACATAAAGCAATTAGCCTTTCAGATAAGGTACATCTGAAAAAAGAAATAAATCATATTAATAGTGTTTTGTTAGCAAATAGTTATAATTATAAATTTATAAAAAAAAAGCCTTATTTCAAGCCAAAAATAGACAAAATAGAAAATAAAAAGATGATAAATCAGCTATTAGAATTTGTGTTCCATATGTAAAAGAAACTACAGACAGTATTGGATGTATTTTAAAATGCTATAATATAGATACAGCATTTTCTATTCATCTAAAGATCAGCAATATAATAACCAAGCCTAAGGATTCAATCCCTCTTTGAATCTCATGGTGTTCATCAAATCTCATGTGAAATTTGTAAAGTTTTTTACATAAGTATGAGTAATCATCGCAGAAAGATGTTTGCTATTAACTGAAAGAAGACCCTTTGATTCCTCTTGGAAGCCTTAAAGGAACCAAGCAGGGCAAATTTCTAATGTCCACTCCAAATGTTCTTGTCATTGCAGTTGTTATTACTATATGATTATTCATATAGTATACAAACATGGATGGGCTGCTCACCAACACGCATTAGCCAGCATGGTGAGTTTTTTTAGATTTTTACGTCTGAGTTAAGAATATTATTTCCAATATATACAATCATGACAGACAAAAATAAATCATGGCCCTTATTCATAGGAGGCTGTAAAGTCATGACCCAAGGCAGTGGTTGGTGGCTGAAGGCAGAGGGTGCTAAGAATCCCCTGATTGCAGATTCAGGTTGTCATTTGATGATGACTTTTTATTTAGGTACTTACAACTGCAGATCACTTTAAAGTGAAGGATGATTGCAAGAGTTAGAAGAAGACCTGTCTTATATTAAATGGGACATTATTGGAATTTGTAAAGTTAGAAAAAAAAGTGAAGAAACAATTGATTTAAAAAGTGGACATATACTCTACAATAAAGGCACAAATATTGGAAATACAAGTTGAATAGGATTCATTATAAATAAAAATGGAAGAATAACATTGTGGAGATTGATAGTGTATCAGACAGAGTGGGAAGATTAGTTTTACAACTTAATAGCAGATACCAAATGCAGATAATTCAGGTTTATGCCCCAACAAGTTCTCATAGTGATGAAGTTATAGAAGATTTTTATATGGATGTACAAAAGGCTTTTGATCAGAGTAAACAACATTTTAAAATTGTTATGGGAGACTTTAATGCTAGAATTTGTAAACAAATGAAAGATGAAAATGCTGTAGGTAATTTTGGTTATGGTAATAGAAATGAGAGAGGACATAGACTTATGGAGTTTGCAGAAAAAGAAAAACTTTATATTATGAATTCTTTTTTTGAGAAAAATGTTAAAAGGAAATGGACATGGAAGCATCCAAATGAAGGTACAGCAGAATTGGATTATATTTTGACTAACAGAAAATACATATTTCAAGATTGTAATGTTCTTAATAAATTTAACACAGGAAGTGATCATGGATTAGTAAGATGTAAGATACATGTTAATGCAAAACTAGAGAGTCAAAAATTATTAAGAAAAACAATATTTACAGTTGATATTCCTAATCTTCAGAAACATTCTAATGAATTTAAATTAGAACTTACAAATCGGTTTCAAGTATTAGTAGATTTTGAACATGATTTATATTTGAATGACATTAATAGGAAAATAAGTGATACACTTTTAAACACTGCAACAAATATAGCTGGTAGAAAAAAGCAGCAATTGACCAATAAAACTTCTATTGAGACTAGAGAATTTATGAAGAAAAGAAGGAATATGAGGATATACAACAATGATGCATTAAAAAAGATTGAATATCTCAAAATTTGTAAAATGGTGTGGAAAAGAGTTGAAAATGATATAAGAAAGTATAATTGTGAACTAGCAAAAAAAGCTATAGAAGAGAACAAAAGTCTAAAGAGTGTTAACAACATTTTGGTATTAGTGGAAAATTTATATCTGCAATAAGAAAAACAGATGGCATTATTACTAAAAAGAGAGATGACATCATAAAATGTGTAGAAGAATTCTATCAAGAATTATATAGTAATAAAGAACAAGTGCCTCCTATACCTATTATATCTTCTGAATTGCCTAGAATTTTGAATGAGGAAGTGAGACATGCAATTAAATCTATGAACAAAGGGAAGACTCCAGGTAATGATGGAATTATAATTGATATATTAAAAGAAGCAGGTGAAGAAATAGAACAAATTTTAGCAAAGTTATATACCAAATGTCTAAATGATAAAGATGTACCAGATGATTGGAAGAATGCAGTATTAATATTAATATTTAAAAAAGGTGATAAAGAAGATATTAGAAATTACAGACCTATCAGTCTTTTATCAGTTTTATACAAAATTTTTACTAAGATAATTACAACTCGTCTACAGAAAACACTGGATTTCCACCAACCAAGAGAACCAGCTGGATTTAAAAGTGGTTTTAGTACAGTAGATCATATCCAGGTATTGAGAGAAGTTATAGAAAGGACAAATGAATATGAGTTGTCATTATGCTTAGGATTTGTAGATTATGAAAAGGCATTTGATTCTATAAACATTTCTTCAGTGATTAAAGCATTGGATCATCAAGGTGTAGATCCAGGATATTGTCATATTTTAAAGAATATTTATAAAAAATGCAACAGCAACAATTAGATTACATAATGATAGTAGAAAAATCAACATTGAAAAGGGTGTAAGACAGGGTGACTCCATATCTCCAAAACTTTTTACAGCAGTGCTGCAAGAAGTATTTTGTGGATTAAAATGGGAAGCTAAAGGAGTGAAAGTAAATGGAGATTATTTAAGTCATTTAGATTTTGCAGATGATGTAGTTGTTTTTGCAAATAATGCTTTGGAGCTACAGGAAATGTTGCAGGAGTTATCAGATGAAAGTAGAAAAGTAGGACTAAAGATAAATGTTAAAAAGACTAAAGTAATGTTTAATAGATTTTCTCAAAATATGAAAATAAAGATTGATTATGATGAGTTAGAAGAAGTTAACAGTTACAAATACCTTGATCAGATTATTAATACAGATGGAAATATAATGGATGAAATTAATCATAGAATTAAACTTGGTTGGAGTGCTTTTGGTAGAAATAACTTGATACTAAAAGGAAATATGCCTATGTGTTTGAAAAGGAAGGTTTTTAATAAATGTGTTTTGCCAGTTCTTACTTATGGATCTGAGACTTGGATACTTAATAGAAGAGCAACACAGAGACTTCAGACCACTCAAAGAAGTATGGAGAGATGCATGTTGGGAGTAACAAGAAGGGATCGAAAATGCAATGTATGGGTAAGAGAACAAACAGGTGTTACTGACCTCATTGAAAAAATTAAAAGACTGAAGTGGAGTTGGGCTGGACATATTGTTAGAAGAGATGATAATAGATGGACAATTGAAATTTTAAACTGGATTTCAAGAGATTGTAAAAGACCCAGAAAGAGACCACATGTGAGATGGATGGATGAAATAAGAAAGTGTGCAGGGGTGATGTGGAGAAAAGAAGCTAAAGATAGGAAAAGATGTATTGAACTTGGAGAGACCTTCATCCTGCAGTGTATTGATAATGGTTGATATGATGATGAATCATCACATCAGTGTTAGGAGAGATGAACATGCTAATGCAGTTAAACAACACTCATAATCATCAGCACTCTCACTCCATACTATAGATTCAGGTCATAATATTGATTTTTCTAGTACCAGGATCATATCCAGATGTGGTAATCTCTACCAGTGCAAAATTAGAGAAGCCATTGAGATACTTAAAAGGCCATATTGTTTCAATAAGTGAGATGATACATGCAAACTTCCTCCAATTTGGAAAGATTTTTTAAAAAAATATTCTTAATATAACATTTTTGCTAATGTGGAACTTTAATGTTTTTCAAATCAGTAATTGCAGTACCTCTACAACTGTCTATCTACCTTTTTTCACCCAGTGGATGACTTGTACCTTTTATCACCCAGTGGATGAATTATGTGATCAAGTCGAAATATTGGTATATCAATATTTAGATTTTTTAACATGGATGAACCCGCAAAATATGTCCCTTGTATATGCAACCCATGAAAATCTTTGTATCAAACACACACACACATATATATATATATATTGTAATGATATATAAATATGTTGTTACATTAATTTAAAATAAAAACTTAAAAGTTCGCAAATAAAAGTAAAAAACTAAATGCTAAAATTAAAATGTTTGTTAAACGTATATACATTCACACAGATACCAAACTTTAAAAATATTTTAAAAAAAAAAAAAAAAACAAATAAATAAGTATTTGAACATACTTTTTATAAAAAAAAGTACAAGATTTAAAAATAAAAACAGGTATTAATTAATTCTTGTAATCTATAAATGGAAATGATTGTTTATAAATTGTTTGAAAAGCAAGCTAGCCTTGGGCTCTTGTATAATTAAAATGATCTGATGAAAGATAGATAAGAAAATGAAGAGAAATTAGCTTGACCAATGGAAGCACCAAGCCTTCGCTCGGACCCTAACGAAAGTGATGGATTAGTGATGTTTTGTTGATTGAATCCGTGTGGATAATATAAAAAGAGAAATACAGTTTTTTTGGACAGTTTCCAGCGTTTGGTGTTTGAGAGATATGGTAGGATGCACATACCACACTCTCTATTTAAAAAAAAAATGAAAAGACTGTGATACCTTGAACCAGCTATTGCCATCTCCAGAACATTATCTTCCAATGGAGGTGTCGCGGGAATTAAAAGCAGAAACCTGAACTCTTCTACCGTAAGCTATATTGACATGAACTCTAAATTTAAAAATAATTAAGAACTTTCGTTCAAGCTTCTGAACTTCTATCTGACTTTGTTAAGTTTAAAATCAAATTAATAATGTTTAATTTTATATGTTTTCCAATTGATAAAAATCATTTCCATTTTTTTTTCTTATTGTATAAATTATTTATTGTTTAAATTTTAAAGGTTGAAATTTAGGTTGGGTATAGACATTGCATAGATTCGTTAGCGGTTGATTATGTTGAAGTTTTCACATTTGATTAGAATATATAGGTCAACGATGTTAATGTGGACATCTTACAATGAATGCCATGGGGCCTTGTGTATTCCCTTTTGCAATTGACGTTATTGATGATTTTGTATTTTGATCGATTGTGTTTAATTTGGATGTTTTTGACCGTGGAATCTGTGCAGCTGATCTATACTCAACATTTTAAAAACAAATTGTATAAAAATAATCTGTGTGAACGTATTTAAATGTTAAATTTAAGTTGGGTGTGAATGGCTATATAGTTTTGTAAAGTTATATTAAGGGAGGGTAATCTTAGGTTATTCATTTCGTAGTTGAATTGGTTCAATGGATTGGATATATTTGTGTAATTGTAGATGTAGTATGAGATCCGCTATGGGCAGGATTATATATATATGCCACACACCTTCTGTTTGCCTATGGATGGGTTTGTAAGATGGCAAAGGACCGCAGTCCATTCCTATGGAGTTTTATGTTTATTGTTCTACTTGCCAACAGATGTAACATTCCTGTTGGTGGAGAGACAATGTCTTCTCTAATTCTACTTACTGATCAGATTTACATTCCTGACAGTATAGTATTTTGTGTTGTTGTATTTTCATGCTACATTGAATACATAAATGTATCAGATGGATTGGCACCGGTTTGATTGCGAAATTTGTTGCCTAAGGTTAAATCAGGGAAGAATATTTTCTTTTCAAATGCAGATCTATGTAGTCTATTCATACTTGACTATCTAAATAAAATATTAAACTCATTGAAACTTAGTTAAATGTAAAACTAAAGAGTAATAGAAAAATCTAAAATGTTGAATTTATTCCTCAAAATTTAAATGTTATTTTATATGTGCGTAAATAAATATTTTTATGTGTTAATTTCTGGCAGTGGCTTTTACTCTTTTATATTTAAGATATAAAATTTATATTTTATTATCTCTGCTACTCCACTGAGCTAGTGACTTGGGCTAATGATCTGAATATTTAAATAAAGTGGAGTCTTAACAGCGCGTATCTGCCTACTCTATAAATTTTTCTAGGTTTAAATGCCTAGATGGCGCCTTGTAGAGCAGATATCGTAGTTTGCGGTTAGATTCGATCTTCACTTTCATTTTGATCGTTATAATATATATATTATAACCTACACTCCCAACACTGCTCATATACATTACATGAACGAAATGCCCAGGCGCCAGTTCTATTAATGAATAGAACAATATAACAAAATATATAATACAAAATTATTACTGAGACTCTATATTTAAGTTTACGTTCAGCTCAGCTCAGTGGGAGGCTATAGGCAGTTCATAAGATATATGATAATAAATAAATAAAAGAAGAAATATTATAAAACATTTAATATAATGTAAATTCCTTTGTTAATTAATTGTATGATAAAGAATCATAATGTTTATTTGTACAGTCTATTAAAATATACTTTAAACTTAATTTCTTCCTTCATCCAAGTATAACACATATCAGCTTGCTATAATTATATTATTAAACAATTCTATGACTTGGCATATCATAATCTAAACATCTACTTTAATGCCAATCAAGAAATAAACAATAAGATCTCAGGGAATTTTAACAAACACAGTTGAATTAATAAACTACATTGGCCCATAAGTTATAATTCTAAAGTATGAGAAAAATATAATGAAACAAATTGACTAAATATTTTACTGCATTTCAATGATAAGATAATGACAGAAATAGGGTATTTTAATCTCATATCATCTAACAAATATACTGACTTGGCAACCTTTCTAATACGTCTATCAAGTGGCAAATGTTCTTTTATAATGTTTGGATTAAGATAAATAATATTGTCAGACACTAGCAAATTTAATATTATAACTCTAAAATAATATATCTATTTTGTAATAGATTTATGAAATGTGGAGGTGTGGAAATGGAAAACACGAATGTACACAAGAATAACTCAAGACACAGTTCTTAAGATTTTAAATAACTAAAACAAATCTTTTATTACAATAAAATAAACTTGGTTTAATATGATATTTACAAATGGACTATTTGACTTACAGATTTTTTTTTTTAAATATCAAATAAACTTTGAGCATCAGTTTGGGATTATCCCTACTATCAAAGCAAATTAATAACAAACTTAAATATCCTGACTTCGAACACATGATTTGCCTACATGTTTCATCTACATGACAATAAATAAATAACATTATATTAGTAGCACACAAAAAATACTTTTGAGAGGGTATTATTCTTGATTAACAAAATAAATTAAATTAATAATATTTGGCTCTCAACAAAGCAACTTTCTCTAATTGACTAAATAATCACTTTCAATTACGTATATCTCTTATGCATAGCAACAAGTCATATTTATTCTGATGATTTGATGATTTATAACCTTTATTTAAATAAATACACTGTATTTTAAAATATTTATTCCCGTTTTAATCTCAATACTTTATACTTTATATTTAAATGAATGTAATGTATTTCAAAAAACATTTATTTCTCATTTTAATTTATATACGCGATATTATTTATATTACGCGTGTGTGTGCACGTTCAAGCAGCAATAATATAAAACTATCTTTTCTATAAACTCTCCATTCATTAAGAAATATCATACAATTATTTTATTTTGGACAATGTCGTAATTCATCAATAAAATATGACACTAATACTACATCAAGAATTAATCTAACAATTTATCTGACCACCTATTAATTAACACATAGCTATATTTTCATGATTATACGTACTATACATTATAAGGAAAAACTACATGAGGAGCAGCTAAACTTTTACTGAACACTTCTACAATAATTCATCTGATTCTAAATATACTTTTGGTGAGGACTTTTTCCTCATCGCCAGAATCTAAAAAAAGAAATGTTACATAACTTTCTAAGCATCATTTAATCATACTTCAACAATAACTCATCTACTTCTAAATACATTATTGGTGGGGACTTTTTTCTCATTACCAGGCTCCAAGAAAAACATCACTTCAAAATATCATTTAATCATACGCATATAATATCAATTAGGTTCTACTCATGGAAAATTATTAACATAGACT
Source organism: Epiperipatus broadwayi (assembly GCA_028023455.1). Taxonomy (NCBI): domain Eukaryota; kingdom Metazoa; phylum Onychophora; class Udeonychophora; order Euonychophora; family Peripatidae; genus Epiperipatus; species Epiperipatus broadwayi. The sequence goes on from JAQFVV010006289.1 coordinate 2,804,765, forward strand.
AAATAAGCAAATCTTTTATCCCTACAGACATTATAACGCAATCAGATTTCTTTCCATTCTCATAGCTTTCTAAATATTGAACATTATAAATACACGCTGGCAGATAAATACATACAGATAACATATCAATCCATTCAACTCAGCAGAATACGACAACGTCCGAAATTTATACACAAAATATTCACAAACTGAACTTTATCAAACATATGTCCCAATTGTGCAAAACATACACACACCCGCAAATAAAAAGTATATATAATATTAACTCTAAATTACACACTAAGCAGGTAACATGATAATTAAATATTGCATTAACGTATAACTTTTAATTTAATATTTATAATTATTAAAACAAACTTTCTTTCATATCTTGCAAACTACTTCTATTATAAGTTTGTTGATTTAAAAAAAATAAAAATAAAAAAATTTCACTTTGAGATAATAAAGTATACAAAATAAATGTAAACCTCTCTAATAATATATTTTAAAAAAATATTTCTTTCTTTTACCTTCGTAAAAGAACAATAAGACCTGTTTGAACACAATCAATTTTTACCAGCGTACTCCTTATTTGGATATGCTTCAGAGACGTTCTTGATGGTCAAAATACCCAAATTATAAATAAATTTAATAATAAATAAAGCCTATCTACTTATCATATACAATAATTATGACAAGCAATAAAAAAAAAAATAAAGAAACAAAAGTTATTAGTTTTGTAATTAAAAATAAAAGTTCACTTGCAAAGCTCAGTTCCAGGTTATGAAACAATATGGGACACATTCCAAACTGAATTTTAAACTAAAATAAACTGCTGTAGGATAACCAAACAAATATAGTCATGCTTAAATAGGACTCAGCATCTTCAATGTTCATAACAAAGTTGTTTGAGTTACTATATCATACATAAGCAATCAATTTATCTTCTATTATGACGAGAATATAATAAATTCTTAACTACTGTTGGACAGGAATTATCTCACTTATTCAGTTGTAGTTCTAAATTGAATATGTAATTATTTTTAGCAGTTTATTGAATAGCATTTAATAATACTTTGTTTTATTTTCCATCTTTATTGAAGAGAACAAAAATTACCCGCATTTCTATCCTTCTATTCGATTTAAACAGATATTTAATTTGAAGTAGCTCACATTTATTTCCTTCATTTAACATACGTATTATTTCCAGAAATACCAGACAAACAAATACTGTAATCTCTTTATGATGAATTTAAACATGGCATGATTTATCAAAATATGCATATCCTTACGTCTATGTTTAATTCTCACAAAAACATAACACGGAAAATAGTGAAGAATTAAAATATACTCTGTAAAATAGTTCTGCATACGTTTTCCAGATATATTAAAGAACACACATTGGTTAATAATACAACAATAATATTCATGCAATTTATTCCTATTTAAAATAATAATTAAGTGAAGTAATGTAGACTGGACGTTATTAACATACATTTTTAAAAGAGCAATAGTTATGAAGATGGTTAATTCAATATGTTTAAATCAAGAAGAGTAAAATAAACTGAGTATCTTTTTAAAACTTAGAACTGCATTCTGAAATTAACTCTTTCCATAATATATTTCTTAATATCCTTTTGAAGTTTTACTCCAAAGTCCTTTTTTTTTTAAAATCAATTTGACTTCAGCAACTGGTTTTAATTTCAAAAAATCAGCCACTGTTTTTGGCTACAATTACATTATATAATATGCAATTTTTTCACTGGCGAACTTTGTTAAGTAGCTCTCTTTAGCAAAGTTCATTTCCTTCCACCAGGTTACTCCCATACTCCTCTTCTATCTCAGCTAATTACATATTCAAAAAAAATTTTTTTCAAAAAGAAAAAAAAAACACTTTGATTTTTAGAATTAAAATCAAGATAAAAATAATAATAAAATAAATAGCTTTTACAAACTTGAAAGAAAAATGAATATTAATTAACTATTAAATAAAAATGATTAATAATTTATTTAATTTGTAAAATAATCTATTGATTCAACTATCTATTAATCATTGAAAAGAAATATATATATTTGTTAAATTATTTAAGATAACTACTGTAATTTAAATGTTTTTATTGTGCATGTACTATTGTTTGCTGTTATTAAAAGATGAAAATGAAATGAAAATGATGCGGAATCATACATGCATGCACATGTTCTACAACCTAAATATTAAACTATCTTAACTAAATATGATTGAAATGGCTATTAATTGTTGACAAAAGGATAAGTATTAATGAATAAAGAATTTTAAAACCATTCAACTAATACTACAATAATATAAAATAACTTTGCATCTTTCTGACAAAATGTATCAATTCCATTAATAAACAACCCCTCTTCCTTATATTAAATACCTCATTAACCACACTAATAATAATGAATACCTATCAAGTGATCAATAAACTGCATAAGCAACCCATATCCAAGCTTTAAACAATCTCCAGCAAAAAAAATTTTAAAATTCTAAGGCTATTTCTTTTTTTTAAATATAATATAACTATTCAGTTAAGATACAAAGTATACTAAACATTGTGCCAATTCCGATGGTCACAATATATATATATATATATATATATATATATATGTATATATATAATACCATCTACAAATAGATGGTACAAATATATTGACATTTGGAGAATATTTAAGAGCTTTAAAAAAAAGTAAATTTTAAAATCTTTTAAATTAACACATTTAAATGTTTTTTTTTAGTTTGTGTAATTTATTTTTTTAAGACATACAATGAGAGTTGATTCTTTTGGTTTTGAATTATTTATATGTAATTAAATTAAAACTTAAAATTGGAAAGAAATTTCAAAGTAAAAGATTACAATCAATAAAACATTTTTGGAAGCCAATTAGAGATGGTGGAATTATGTCAAAAAACAGATTTTGTAACCTAAAGCTCATAAATAATGTACAAGATTATAAATCTAAGTGTCATGATAATAATAACATGTGCAGAAGTCTCAAAAACTGGATCAAGATATATAAAAAAAGAGGATAACTTTGATCTAGATCTTTTCATTTATGTTCTGGTTATGTGTTTTTAGAGTTGGAGGTTTCTGCAATGGCTGACCTGTGCAGTGAAATGCATCTGCACAGGGACACTACTCACTTATTGAATGAAGTCATCACACAAGAATGGAAATGAAGCCTTGTGAGCACAGTCTTTTGGAATAAAAAGACCATCACAACCAAGCTTCTTGCTCCAGCTATGGAATGGACCAGAAAAGCAAAGATGCTGGCAGGAAACCTCAATTAAATTTCAATGAGCTTGGGATCCCACAAATCCACACAAACTTACTGGTACTCTATTCATACCCTGATTGTGACTAATAAACTATTTGCAATTTATAAGCTTATAATATAATCCCGATAAAGACATTCCCTGATTTACGAGACATTTTGATTCATGGATTGTTTTTATGAAGAGAAAACAGAATGGTATGGACTGTGTTAATTATGCAAAGTGATTACCTGGATTAATGTGCATGTCCTTTCTAATTAATAATAATAATAATAATAATAATAATAATAATAATAATAATAATAATAATAATAATAATAATAATAATAATAATAATAATAATAATAATAATAATAATAATAATAATAATAATAATAATAATAATAATAATAATAATAATAATAATAATAATAATAATAATAATAATAATAATTTATCTTTAAATATTTTAATCATATAATAAAATAAAGCCTTTAAAATCATTTTCATCTGTACATTATTAATTTTAGGTATTTATTTTAGTTTATTAGAACTTAATTGGATGATTTACCTTGGTCAATAGTAATTAAGCTCTGGGAATAATATTCTCTAAAAAAAAATAAAGTTACGGGAAATCATAATCCTGTCCATTTAACTTATTTTCTTTTTAATTTACCATGTGCAATGTGATGGATCTCAGCGGATTCTTACATGAATCCTGGTGCCCTTATAAAAATAACTATAAATGCTGATTCTGCCATTTGCATAAGTCAAAATAATTGATAGGCCAGGTAATCAGGAAATATTGCTATGTTTTATAGAAATACAAATGAAATATTTATATTTTCTGTATTTATAGGGTTGATTAACTTTCACTAAATTTATAGCTATGTTTTATAGAAATATGAATGAAATATTTATATTTTCTGTATTTATAGCTTGATTAACTTTCACTAAATTTACTGTGAGTAAAAGAAGGCCTATCAAAATCTATCAAAATGTAGAAAATGTTAAAATAGATAGATAGATAGATAGATAGATAGATAGATAGATAGATAGATAGATAGATAGATAGATAGACAGACAGATAGACAGACAGACAGACAGACAGATAGATAGATAGATAGATAGATAGATGGATGGATGGATGGATGGATAGATAGATAGATAGATAGATAGATAGATAGATAGATAGATAGATAGATAGATAGATAGATAGATAGATAGATAGATAGATAGATAGATAGATAGATAGATAGATAGATAGATAGATAGATAGATAGATAGATAGAAATTAACAAGAAAATGCAAAAACAATTTATCATGAGCAAAGCAATAATTAACATATTATTTCATTGATTTGGTGAAAGCTTTTGGCTCTATTATATGAATAGATCTCTAAAACGGTTTATATTATCTGGTTGTCTATGTCCTAAGTTTATTCATATTATACAGCTTCAATATAAACGAATGGGAAAGTTACAATGAAAAAATCTGAAGCATTTGAATAAAAAATAGTGTTAAACTTGGTTTTTATAGAATTTTTAATGTAAAATAATTAAAAGTAAAAATAAAATAAAAACTTATCTCCTAGAATTCTGGAGATGTAACATATTGATGATTATTCTATGTTTGTTTATTAAAAAGATAGCTTACAAAATGCTCTTAAGACATTTAATGTAAATTTTAAAAACTTGGGTTTAAAAATGTTTCTAAAGCCCAAATTCTGTACCAGATGTTTCAGAAAATTTTAATTTGGGTGACAATGACATAATATGAGCCTATATCTTGGTATTTTTATGGCTTTCTTTAGAAAATAAAATTAGGCACAAAAGTTACTTATTAGACTTTCTTCAGTAATTTAAACAGACATGATGCCTCTAAAAGTTTGGATATCAAGGGATGATTGAGAAGAAAGTAACCTTACAACAAGTACATAGTTCTTTTAAATAGTAAACATGCTTAATCCAAAGTATACACATAAATTAAACAGAAATAGACAACATTCAGCAAATAATAATGATCATGTTCATTTGTCAACAAATATAAAAAAGAAATGAATAAGTCTTCTTCATATTTGTGACACATGTGCACACTCATTTTTAATTGTTGAAAGTTGGCTACTTCATTTAATATGCATGTATACTTTACACTAAGCATACATTTATAATACAAACTTTATATTGACGTTATAAAGCCATTAAGTGTGAGAGTATCTCATTATCTTGTAATACTTAATTATAATTTCAGAATGATATAAGCCATAGTTATAGTTAGGATTGACTACACTTTTCCTTTATATTTATTGATGCCTGAGCTTGATCATTTTTAGCTATGAAAAGCTATATGCTTTAGTTTAATTTATATATTATAATGATATAAATGGGGCATTTCTGGGTATGATTCCCAAAAGATAAACCACTAATAAGTATAAATTAAATCCAGATGTAACAAAGGTTTAAAATGACTTTAATGAAAGATTTTGATCATATGGTTCCATAAGCCTATAATCTATACCACTACAAGCCTAAAATGATCATTAAATAAGAGGAAAGCTAGATCTGATGGATCTGATGAAGTTTTAAAAGGTCATAGCTTGATTATTAATCAACAAAAAATGTATCTAGACTAATAAGACTTGAACTATATATCAATGAATTCTAATTATTCATATCCTTTATTTACCTAAAATAAGTAAGGTTTATAAGTTTTAATTTTGTAATAATAATAATAATAATAATAATAATAGTAATTTGTTTACATCAAGTAATAATAACTCATAAATGGAGTTGATAAAACACTTCTAAATAAACTCATTACGCGAGCATTGGTGTTTGACAGCTGCCTTACAAGCAGTTGTCACAGGTTAGTGAATTTGCTTTGCGACCAATGCTATGACACATGAAAAAAAAAACTCAATACATGATAATTATCTAATGGTTAAAACTCATTCTGATGTTAAACGATAGACATATGTTGATAAACAGAGGAAAATCTAAATTTACCTTCATTTATTAATTATGCAAAATTTATAAAATTTTAAAGCTTATTCGAATTTGATATTATAACACTATGAAATCTAATAAAATTATTCAAATATTAAGTTATTAATTAATTGCAATTTTGGATAATTGTTCTGATTTTTCTTTGATTATATATAGATTTAAAACACTTATTCATAACTAAACACATACATTTACACATTAAATATCTTTTGAATTAAATAACTAATGAAACTTGAAATGGAACTGAAAAGCTGTTGAAGTGATGATACACATAATATCTATAATACACGTGTATATTTTAAACTCTAATATTTTCTTGGTTATCCCACATACGTGAAAGTTAATGAGCCCAACACTGTTAAAATTCTTTTGTAATAAATCAATAATATAACTTTGTTCACTGGTATTTAATGTTTGAATCTTATTTAGCTGTTTTTTATAATACAGTGTTCTATCACTTAGGTTTCTTAGCAACATATATGTAATATCTGGAGCTACTAAACATTTCTTTTGTCATTGTATATTATTTCTAGAATAATAATATTGTGTGCCACAATGTGATATGATCTTCAAGTAGTGAAATGTGTATAAGTAGTACCCAGTTTATTGAAGATTTTAATAAGAAAATGATTCATATATATATATATTGGAACCAGTCAACAACTTACTCCATTAATATAATCATGCGCACAAGACGAACATGAAAATAAATATGGCGACATGCCAGAATAAGGAGAAATTTAAATACTTTGCTGTAATATTATCACAGACACAGAACATACTTATAAAAAGATTGATTCTTACATATCTTTGGTGGATGACTCTAAACCAACCCCCCGTGCCACTCCCAGAAGAAAAATTAATTCTCCTCCTGAAAGGATATGCAAGTTCAATTATTACTTGGCATATATGAAAATAAATAATTATTCAAAAAAAACCTGATAAACAAGTATTCTTGTGATAAATAAAGATTTAAGACCCAGTAAGATGATTTTCCATTTGCTAACTCAGCGTACTCTATTCTCAGTTAAAAGAATGGGGATCCGAAAACTCACATAATTAATTAATACTATAGTTAGAGAAAGTAAATGACAAAGAGAATAAAAAATATGTGGTAGTAGTCACTTTAGAATTATAATATAAATATTTTATTAACCCATTACCCCATACCATTTATAATATGAATACAAAATTAATATTCTCAGATTGATTAAATATACAAAACAAATATTTCACACTATATAAATCATTTTAACAAACAAAAATATAATCGTAAAGAAATACTCATCAAAGCAATCATTAAACTAAATAAAGGAAAATTTCTTTCTTAATAAGAAAAATGAATTAAATAATTGTACGTGAGAGATAGTGATCTGTGGATTATAAACTCACATGCATTAAGCAAATAAAAAAAATTAACAAGTTACTTTAAAAGATGTGTTTGTGTACGTATGTACATAAGACATATATTTACAAAATGTGTATTAAATTTAAATAAAATAAACACACAAAATAATAGGATACCAGTTAAAGTCTCTAAGCTTCACCCTTCTATGGGTTTTGAGTGCGATATACATCTACTGTGGAAAGGGCTGGACTTGACTGCGGTACAAGTTCATAGAATTGATCATCATCACTTTGGTGTTTGAATCTCGGCATTTCCATTCTGTTGGGATGGCAGGAGCAGAGCTGGATGGATGTGCTGAAGTGGGCTTCTACTCCATAATCATTCTATATACAGGGAAGTGCTTGGTGTCCATCTTTAGGCTGGACAACAGATATTATATACTATAAACAGTCTTTTTTTGTTTTATGAATTCTGGGTTAATTAGAGGCTTCAATGGCATGTTGCAATTAAACTTCCATCGGTATTAACTGAATATATGGTGGAATAATTATCTGTTCATTTAGCTTTCCAATAATTGGCTAGATAACTGATGTTACTCAACACCACTTAGTAGTCTGATGTTTAAACCATTGGCTACTCACTGGTTAACTGCTCGAATGGTTATTTTAATGACTGCTGAATTAGTGTCTGTTGGTTTAGAATAATTTAATGAATTTTTAATTAGAGTAACTCTTCAGGATTAGGTTGAATCAGAGTTAGTATACTTACTAAAAGGGTTGCAAGACTTTGTGTGGTTCCATTAACAGCATTAGCTTAATGATAAACTTAGACTTAGGCTCCTAATAAGGTTTGTCTTTTAAGAACATAAATGAAATGTCTTCTCACAACTTCAGAACAGAACTATATCTCTTCAATACCCCTTCAATTCAAGTATCCCCTCCAAGAAAGAAAAATCAATTAATTAAATCTTTTTATATCTCCATTCAGATCACTATATCACTAATGAAAATTTTAATGACTGATAACATCTTTTTCATTTTTTCTTCAGTAATCACATTATTACAATCGAAGTTCTTAACAAAAATATTTCATTTAGATTTGGCATTCTTTTCTCCCCACATTATCGCAAGTTTAATCAAGTTATTTTTGTCCAGTTGAAATTATTTTAGAATGGACAGGAAATCAGAATGCCTTTAGGCTTTTCTTAAATTTAAGACAATGACCCCCCTCTCTTACTCAAATGCAACTGAAGAAAAAAATGACCATTAAAACCTACAGATTTTAAGATTAAAATGTTGGAGGGGGTTAGATTGTATAAAAAAAGAATGGTAAAAGAGAGTTTATATATAAAAAAATATAAACCTGTTTTAAATAGAATTGGATAAGACATGAATAAAGAATTATTTTTGGAAATAAATTCATTTTTGAAGTATATAAGAAAGAAAAAGGAAATAAGTTTTTTATTGTAACAATTGGTTTTTTGGATAAAAAAAAAATGTAAAATAAGAAAGTTTTTTGAGAAGGGAGTCAAGTAAGTGTGGTGTATGTTTTGTGTTTTTAATTTAATTGATTTTAATGTATTTTATTTATTTTTAAATTTTATGGGGTTTATATGCTTTATATTGTTTTTGATTATTTTTGTTTTTTTTTGGTTTTATTATGTGAAGTTTGTTTATAATGTAATGTTTTTTCTGGATCCTTGAAATTGACTATAGAGTAAAGATAGTCGAAACGTTGGAAATAAGTGGATATATATATATATCAAATAAAGTTTTTGAAAAGAAAAAAAGTGGTTTTAATTATAGAATTATATGGCTATATGTACTGTATATTTTTGAAAAGAAAAAAGGATAGAGTCGTGATTAGAAACAGAAGTAATATTTCAAATTTTCCTTTTTATATCGGTTGTAAACACTCAAAAAATATAAATACAGAATAATAATTTGTTAAATAAACGCTGTTTCTTTAACAAACAAAAATATTTAAAATTATAAATACATTTTGGCATTTCTTTTTTTTTTTTTAAAAAAAAAATCAAAATACATATTTCTAAGTCTTTAAATATTGGCTTTAATCATATATGTGTGTGAGTTTATGTTATAACCACAGTTCTCTCTCTCTTAATTTATAAGAAGTTTCATTATATAAATAGTATACCCTCCCCCCATTTAATGGCTTTTTTACATATTTTTGACCATTAATTTGTCTAACCTTATCTTGTGCTTGGCTACATCAAACATGCCTGGCACAATACCCCCCTCTTACAGAGACATTTAAATGGAGTTTATCATTTAATGTCTTTCTCATTAATCATATTTTACAAAAACTTAACATTTTATAACATATATCTTTGGTGAACAGTAGGCATGACATCCAGAATCCAGAGGTATGGAACCCCATCTCTCCCAAACACTGACACACAGGCCAAGACTGCGTCAATCTCCCCAGGCTGGAAACACTAAGAAACACAGAATCATGACATAAAGATCTCTGTCATATCTAGAGTTCTGTGATAGCAAGGCAAAGTAAATGTGAGAGTCAATTGACTACATTTTAAAACAAAAAGGCAGGTATTTTAACCAAGAGCCTTACTGACATATAAATAAGTAAATGCACCCATGCTCATTCTCTATGGAGACTTATAGAGTATTTTGCATTTTTAAATAGTTGGTCCCAGAGGAATTTTCATCACTGCCCCTCCAGTGCACCCATGCTCATTCCTTATTGAGGCTTACAGTCTTTTGCAATGGAATAGATCACAGGAATTTTCATCTCTGCATACTCTGCCACAGCATCACAGAACTTCCAAACCACACAAAGATCTCCAACCGCTCCTCTGCACTCTCACCATCTCTCACCCCAGGACACAGAAAGCAGAGACTGACTTACATACACAACACTCAGAAAACTGAAGTCCACACATCCGACCCTCAAATGACATGACCAAACAACTTCACTTATTCTATTTCAAAAAAAAAAACATTTTATTTTTAAACAAAAATTATTTATTATTTTACTTGTATTAGGATTATAACCCACATCAAACAATTCTATTCAAATTCGTATTTCATTTACAAATCCCTTGTGTTTACTTATTTAATTTAACAGTCTGTCCAAGTATGTATACATATTTTTTTTAAATTACTTTAACTTCAGTCAGGTGGTTCTTTACTCTACCATCCTCGCTCAGACTAGAGAATCTTAACCCATTTTTATATCTGGGTTGGTGTTCTGGGCAATTATTTTCTGGTTTATGAATATCATTTAATTCTACCCTTTCTTTTAGAGCTGTCTGATGATATCTGCCCGTTGTTTCTATCCCAGTTCTTTTGATCCCTGTTGTACTTTATATCATAAATGTTTCTACTTCCTTCACTGTCAAGGAGATTAAATCCTTCATTTTTGGTTCCATATTGAAACCCAGTGCTATCTAGTACTTTCATAAATTCAACCATCCTTTCTACTACTTTCCTTTTAGCACTTATTTTTACTCTTATTTTTTTCTTGATCTTAGAAATGTTTTTCTTTAGATATATGCTATTTTTATGTTTTCTACTTTCTTATGAATATTTACATCTTTGTTTTCAATTCCATCAGTGTTTGTACTCTCTAAATTTTCTATTCCATGACTTTCTTTAGTCAAATCTATCTCTATCCTATCACTATTAATTTGATGGAGGTCCTTACATTGTTTTTCCACGCTTTGTAGCCTTGGTTCGACCCCCATGTCATTTCTTTCTGGATATCATTGAACTTTTTAGTTATGTCTCATACTATTTCCTCCTTCCTATATTTTATCTCCCTTGACATCTGGATAAGGTCAAGTCTCAAGGTATTGAGAAACTTTTCTATCATTGCCACCAGATTTTCTTTTTTCCCCATGGGTTTTCCTTCACTGTGCGATTTCATTGCTGCCTCTATTACAGTTTATAATTTTCGTTTATATATATTTGCTTTATTACACCACTTTAACTATATATTCTATTTATTTCTTTTCATAAAATTATTCAGTGCATGCCGCACTGAGATTCCCTTATTCCTACCGTCATTTATTTCACCCTTCTGTGTTATATTTCTCATACTCATTTATTGATTATAAATAATAAACTTATTCTGAGATCACTCTTCAAGCAACAATAATGAAAATATAAAAACCAAGCCAACATTAAATTGTACACATATTGGAATTGTTTTTAAAACAAAATGAAAAAGAAATTGATCGTGAATAGCATTATGATTCTAACTGTTACGTGCTGTCAAAAACAAAATTTCCTATCATGCAATTTCACAATTCTATGTTATTCAATAAAGATTTACTTTCCACTTTCTCTTTTTACAAAAAAAAAAAAAATCTTTATTTTCAAAGTGTGCCGCCTGTTTTTATACAACTTTTTACAAAAAAAATCTTTATTGTCTAAGTCCGCTGCTTGTTTTTATACAATAAGCAGTTTATACTTGTATACTATCGTTTATTTCTTTCCACAACATTTTATTTATCTAACTCTTTAATTTATTTTTACTATAAACATTTATATATAGCTAAAATAATCTAATCAATAATATTGTAGTGACAAAGGGTCACTTCAAAAACAAAATAAAGTTTAAAGTTCTTATTTATTAAGATTCGCTGCCCGTTTTTATACAATACATAGTTTACGCTTGTATACAGCAGTCTATTTCTTTCTACAACATTTTATTTATCTAACTCTTTAATTTATTTTTACTATAAACAGTTATCTATGGCAAAACAATCTAAACCAATAATATTGTAGTGACAAAGGTTGCTTCAAAAACAAACTAAAGTTTAAAGCTCTTATATATTAAGATTCGTACTCGTAAACTCTTTTCTCTTTTTTCAAATCTTGTCTCGATAAAAAAAAATCATTGCCAATACTTTTGAGATTTTGTGAGATTTTCTCTTTTCTTTAGTTACATTTAGCGGCAGTGTTTTTCCTATACTGGCCACGTTAAATACGGCCTTACACATTAGATGCCAAAATTTATGTCTGTACCAGTCAATCACTTACTCCATTAATATGAGCATGCGTACAAGTCAAACATGAAAAGAAATATGGAGACATGCCAGAATAAGAAGAAATTTAAATACTTTACCATAATATTATTACAAGACACAGAAGATACTTATAAAAAGATTGATTCTTACATATCTTTGGGGGATGGTGCTAAACCAACCCCTCGTGCCACTCCCAGAAGAAAAATTAATTCTCCTCCTGAAGGGATATGCAAGTTCAATTATTATTCGGCATATATGAAGATAAATAATTATTCAAACAAAACTGATAAACAATTATCCTCATGATAAATAAAAATTTAAGACCCGGTAAGATGATTTCCCATTTGCTAGCTCAGCATACTCTATTCTTAGTTAAAAGAATGGGAATCGGAAAACTAAATATACGAAACAAATATTACACACTATATAAATCATTTTAACAAACAAAACTATAATCATAAAGAAATACTTGTCAAAGCATTCATTAAACTAAATAAAGGAAAATTTATTTCTTAATAAGAAAAATGAATTAAAATAATTGTACATGAGAGATAGTGATCTGTGGATTATAAACTCACACACGTGCATTAAGCAAATAAGGAAAAATTAACAAGTTATATTAAAATATGTGTTGTGTACATATGTACATAAGACATATATTTACGAAATGTGTATTAAATTTAAATAAAATAAACACACAAAATAATAGTATACCAGATAAAGTCTCTAAGCTTCACTTTTCTATGGGTTTTGAGTGGGCTATACATCTACTGTGGCAAAGGTGGGACTTGACTGAAGTGGGCTTCTACTCCATAATCATTCTATATACAGGGAAGTGCTTGATGTGCATTTTTAGGCTGGACAACGGATATTATACACTATAAACAGTCTTTTTTTGTTTTATGAATTCTGGGTTAATTAGAGGCTTCAATGGGGTGTTGCAATTAAACTTCCATCAGCATTAACTGAGTATATGGTGGAATAATTATCTCTTCATTTAGCTTTCCAATAGTTGGCTAGATAACTGACGTAACTCAACACCACTTAGTAGTCCGATGTTTAAACCGTTGGATACTCACTGGTTAACTGCTCGAATGGTTATTTAATGACTGCTGAATTAGTGTTCGTTGGTTTAGAATGATTGAATAAATTTTTAATTAGAGTAACTCTCCAGGATTAGGTTGAATCGGAGTCAGCATGCTTGCTAAAAAGGTTGCAAGACTTCGCATGGTTCCATTAACAGCATTAGCTTAATGATAAACTTAGACTTAGGCTCCTAATAAGATTTGTCTTTTAAGACCAAAAATGAACTGCCTTCATGCAACTTCAGAACAGAACTATATCTCTTCAATACCCTGTCAATTCAAGTATCTCCTCCAAGAAAGAAAAATCAATTAATTAAATCTTTTTTATATCTCCATTCAGATCACTATATCACTAATGGAAATTTTAATGAATGATAACATCTTTTTCATTTTTTCTTCAGTAATTACATTATTACAATCGAAGTTCTTAACAAAAATATTTCACTTAGATTGGGCATTCTTCTCTCTTCATATTATCACAAGTTTAATCAAATTATTTTTGTCCAGTTGAAATTATTTTAGAATGGACAGAAAATCAGAATGCTTTTAGGCTTTTCTTAAATTTAAGACAATGACCCCCTCTCTTGCTCAAATGCAACTGAAGAAAAAAAATGACCATTAAAACCTTGATTTTGAAAGCATTTTTAACTTATTTTTAAATAGTAATATTTCAAATTTTCCTTTTTACATCAGTTGTAAACACTGAAAAAATATAAATACAGAATAACAATTTGTTAAATAAATGCAGTTTTTTTAACAAACAAAAATATTTAAAATTATAAATACAGTTTGGCTTTTCTTTTAAAAAAAAAAAAATCAAAATTACAAATACATATTTCTAAGCCTTTAAATATTGGCTTTAATCATATATGTTTGTGAGTTTATGTTATAGCCACAATTCTCTATCTTAATTTATAACAAGTTTGATTATATAAATAGTATACCCCTCCCATTCAATGACTTTTTTTATGTATTTTCGACCATTAATTTGTCTAACATTATCTTGTGCTTGGCCACATCAAATGTGCCTGGCACAATATATATAAAATTAAGAGCATGCTAATTAGCTCTAAACAAGTTTTTTTTTTATTTATGATAAATGCTACTATAAAAGAAGGCATTTATCATTTTTATCTTGGATTGTCCCCATCCCCAGATCGGTTTCGAAACCAGTCTGGAGATGGGGACAATCCAAGATAAAAATGATTTGAATGCCTTCTCTTGTAGTAGCATTTACCATAAATAAAAAAAAGCTTGTTTAGAGCTAATTAGCATGCTCTTAATTTTACATATTTGTAAGTGCAAGCTATATATAAGTCATCAGACATCTGACTTTTTATTATAATATACATCATATATCAATATATATATATATATATATATATATATATATTGTAATGGGATGGGGTGCATGAGGTGAACCTGGGGTGATGGCAAAACATCATCAAACCCAAATCAATACAAAATCAATAATTTTTAAAATTACATGTAAGTAAGACATATTTATAAGAGTATGAGATCAAAAGAGCAACTAAAATCATAATTATAAATTCAACCAGCACTGTAATAAAAGGAATTATAAGTAATACTCAAAATACCATTCATTGTCATGAATGATCCACAATATAATAAAATCAACAGTCCACCTTGTGACTGGATTGAACAATAAAAAAATATAAATCAACACACAACCCCAGGCTAACTATCGAGCCTTTGCCACCTTGGGCAATTATTTAAACATAATTTAGATGCACCATTTAAGAGCTCATCCATAAGAATACATAAAAAACAAACAATAATGCTGGGACATTAAAACATGCTGATCATCATCAATGCTCAGGCTACTTGTACTGGCCAACTATAAACTTAACTTTTAAATAAGATTAAAATAAAATAAAAGATACTGCATGGGCTTTAAAGAATATAATTTTATGTACCAACCAGGATGATGATTGATCATCGCCAGAGGCCCCAAAAGCACTAATTACACATCCCCATTTATATATTCATCCCATGCATGAATCTAACTCAGAGAACACAAGCTCTATTACTGTATGTGACCAAGAGATGATGGAAACAATTTTAACAATTAAATACAAGTTTATTAATAACAAAAAAATAAATGATATTTAAGGTCTGATTTTGAATACTATACAATATAAAAAAATTATCATATTTTGTGACTTACAAAATTACAATACAAAATTCAATTTATTACATTGATTTACATAATTACTATTTAAAATTCAAAGTATTACATTGATTTACAAAATTACTATTTACAATTCAAGTTATTACTATGGTTTACATATATATGGGCACGGACATATGATTTATAATATACAATTAATGTATTTATCACAATAAAATTATTAAAGATTATACTCACAATTTAATTCTCTTTGCTGAATAGTCTTTTTTTCTTAAAATAAGTACTATCAAATTTTTGATAGATGATTGTCAAATGTCTTTCTTTTTCTTTGTATTTTTTTATAAATGAAAGATAAAATTGTTTTATAGAATTAAAAATATATAAATTTCAAAATGTCTTACTGCTTGATTAGTTAATGCTGATGAAGTAGGCAAGGTGAGATAGGAAAAGTGAATACATAAACTGCAGCTCCCCATGCAATGATAAGTAGACAGTCAAGCATGGACTATCAAGTACCCAATGCTCCATGATCTCATGAAAAAATACCTCATTTTTAAGCACTGCCCCTTCTAAGTACCTAGACATATCATCCACAAGGAGTAGAATACATAAAAAATATCAGGCATTGAGCCAGCCCTGCTCATTTTTTGTGAGACCTAGGAGTATAAATGAGGTCTATTTATGAGACCAAGGCCTATTCATGAGGCGTATATATATTCACTGCTGGACTACTCTGGGAGCTCAACATCTAGGTCTAGATGAACTCAGACTCGAAAGACCACATGATAGTAAACACTGTTAAATAAATTAAATATTCGATCATCTGAATTTTTTTTAATACTATCATAAACTTTTTTAAACACTCAAAATCTTCTCCCCTACTTACTATTATCAAATCATTCTCCAAGCTCTGATACATGCATCCAGACAGCCCTGTTCAACTATACATCCACCATAAACAAAAAAAGTACAAATTCACACATCACTTTCAAAATGTAATTTTACTAAAGAAATTATTTAAAATTTTGTTATCATATATAACTTTACTCACCACAGCTGTATATATTTTTATCTGTGCTTCTCTATCTTTAGATACGTCAGCATATATATATATATATATATATATATAATTGCTTCTTCACCAAGCTTGGGTTCTCTGGGCAAGCTGGAATATTTTTTTTGGTAAGTTTGGTTTTAGTAATCATCATCATCAGAAAAAAGTATAATCCATGTAAAATGTTGGTCTGTAGTTCGTCTCCATCTAGGATTATTCCAGGCAAGCAGCTGTCTTGGTTTTATAGCTTTCAGACAAGCAACTGTCCTCTCCATGGTTAAGGCCATGAATCTCAGCACAAAGAAGTGGATTATTTTTTCCATGTGAATTTAAACTCCTGAGAAGAAAATATTAGCAGCTTCTGAATCTACTGTCCTGCCTTCAGCTATATCAATTCATGGTAGCTATTCTGCCAACTCTATGGTCAGCTAAAACCAACTGCTACAAACTTCAACAAGCTGCAACCAAATAATGTAACCAACTTTTCAGCTGACTATTCTTACAAAAATTATTATCCAGTCTGTTCTCTTCAAAAATCACTATCCAGACTGACTGATATTTTTTATCAGTCTTTTTATAAAATTGTCTGAGGTGATAACAACACCTTGATTGAAAACAAAATTTTTATTTTTATCTTTCTAATCCCTTTGAAAACATACATGTTTTAATTAATTAAAAAAATTTCAAAAACAAGTATTGTGTTTTTACATTTCACAATAATAATAATAATAATAATAATAATAATAATAATAATAATAATAATAATAATAATAATAATAATAATAATAATAATAATAATAATAATAATAATAATAATAATAATAATAATAATAATAATAATAATAATAATAATAATAATAATAATAATAATAATAATAATAATAATAATAATAATAATAATAATAATAATAATAATAATAATAATAATAATAATAATAATAATAATAATAATAATAATAATAAATACAAATACTGGGAAATTTATGAATTAATGCATGAAGATAATAACACAATTGCTTTAGAACCAATACTGGGAATTAATAATAAGCAATTGGTTAAAAGGTATAAACTTAATCTATCTGCATTACCTACCACATATTTTCTTTGCCATAAAAGACTGTATACGTCAATTGATCCCTTTTGTGGGTTATGCCATCGAGCTGAGGAAACCCTATCACATCTGCTATATCACTATGAGGGACTTAGGCACATAAGAAATCTCATAACTAGCAGTTACAGGAGGTCTAATGTAACAATGCATCAATTGATTTCTGCATTTAGAGAAGGATTAACACCAAGTGTCAGGGCAGCAACCTTTGTGCTATATGCATACTGGTGTACTAGATGCACTTTTCTAATTGGTAACAATTCCAGGAGACATCCAGTTACTTTTTCAAATAAACTTGAAATAATACAGAAAAGGGATAAGAGACTGGCCAGACCTGACATTTATGCAGCAACCTGGTCATTACTTAAAATTAGATCTATGTTATAGTGAATTGAGGAAATTAAACATTATAAAAAAAACTTAGAAGGATATGCATGTCAAATTAGCAACAAGGACAATTTAGCAACAATTTTTTCCTTTCTATTATAAGTAATTGATTTGCTAATGGTGTTCAAATGATAATGGACAATCCAGGATATTATATGTAGACAAACTATGTAAATGCAAAATTTGTAATTCTTTTGAGACAATAAAGGCCTTTTGAAACATAATAATAATAATAATAATAATAATAATAATAATAATAATAATAATAATAATAATAATAATAATAATAATAATAATAATAATAATAATAATAATAATAATAATAATAATAATAATAATAATAATAATAATAATAATAATAATAATAATAATAATAATAATAATAATAATAATAATAATAATAATAATAATAATAATAATAATAATAATAATAATAATAATAATAATAATAATAATAATAATAATAATAATAATAATAATAATAATAATATATTTATTCAGACCTTTTAAAAGTTTAATTTATAAAACAATATTTTATATCAGAGTTATTGTTTATTATTTATTTATTTTTTTATTTCAAGGAATATAAAAAATATCTACTATAATTTTTGTTTGTGTTTATTTCTAGTTTTCCTTTCAATTATATATATATATATATATTTATGCACACACACTATATTAGGGTGTGATATATATATATATATATTATAACCCTCCATCATACAATTCTCAACAAATTATGTACATAAATTAAATTTTAAGACAAAGATTATTTTCTGACTATTGAACTGGTTAGCATAAAACCACAAATCTAAAGAAGATTACAAAGTGATCATGAAGATAATAACTTCTGGTCAAACTAGCTTTAAAATCCCCAAACAAAATATTATGAGATAAATTTACTATTTGTCAAACCAATAAATAATTAATCCGGTCTATGAAATGAATATGAGATTGGAATTATAAATTAAGTAGTAAATAAATTAGGATGTAAATAATTAAATGGATGATGAAAATAAATAAGAATTAAATAATAAAATGAAATGAGCCTAAGAGCAAAGAGAAGAGAAAGATGTGTTAGAATACTGAAGGATTAAGATAATGATAGACTAAGAGCTAATGACTGATTAAGATGGTAATAGGATAAGAGCCAGTGAAGGGTGAATTAATTATGATAATGAATTAAGATGAAATAAGAATGAAGAAATAAAGAAAGATCGAGATGACAGATGAGAACAACGATGATGATGGAAGATGATATCCAGAACTATAAACTGATATTGTATTAAAGGATAGTAAGATAAACTAAAGTAAAATATGGATTCCAAGCTTAACCAAACCAGAATATTTACCATCAAATTAAAACAAAATATAAGCTCAAAAGTAAGGAAGAAGAAATTTACACATTAAGTTATGCTGACCATAAAACAACTGTGAAAATAAACAAACTCAAATCAAAGTACAATAAATAATTCCAAATATAAAAACTTACCATAAATTTAGCATTACACCATGAACTACTAACTTATTCTTCTCAGGGTTCAAATAAATTAACTATTATCCTTTTTCCAGATATACTTGGGTCAGTGAGAGGGATTTTGCCACTACCCAACTATAACAGCAAAACTACTTATAAAAACTTAGAATTATTAAAATATCTAGCAATCTCAATACCAACCGAATATGAAATTTAAGCTCTAAAAAGTACACACAAACTCTTAATGGAGTGAAATAACTTACAAACTCTCTTTTATTCAATAATTATGGTCTATGTGATCATAGATCAGTGAATGATGTATTTGATAGTTCAAATAAATAAGCTATATCAAATTTATTGGTTTCATCTTTACTATATTATTTAAAATAATATATGCACTTAGGTGAACAATGTTTAAATCACAAAGTGATGATGCTTTAAATGTACTTTTAAAAGATACAAGTATACCAAATTTATTATGATATTAATGTATAGTTAAATTATACTACATCGATTAATGATGAATTTGAAATAACAAGGTAATGTGTGAATAGCAATAACAATAATAATGTGAGTGATGGCAAGCAATAATACCACAGACAACTAGATAAAAATTTATTTACACTATTTACAAATTTTCTTAACATCATAAACAGTTAAACATCTATTTCCAGAAAACATATATGAAACAAGGTATATTTTATTTTGACTACATGTATGGATGATAAAATATTAAAATACTATAATACCCTTATTGTCACCATAATTGTTAATTAGGTTTTTACTATTGTATATTATAAAACAGGTATATTACACTGCTTGGCATAAATAAGCATTCCAGTACAAGATAAGAGTGCTTTCCAAATAATAAGGATAATTGACAACATTAATATTTAAACCCAATGCTTGAAGCAGCATTTTTCACTATAGCTTTCTTAGCTATATAAAAGAATTTGATAATGGCAATTATCATGTTGAGCACAAATATAAGAATAATTCTTTGATATAATTTGTTTAATATTATTTAATATGATATTAGTTAACCATACAGTTAGATCCTTATTATTTAACCTAAAGAAATTTCTAAATATGGGTACAGACATTAGAAGTTATATATGATATTAATCCTGCCTATATTCATAAATGATCATGCTGATTATAAAAAGGCTTTACTGATCCATCAGTGAATCACTGCTTGAAGAACACAAATGACAGAACATATGTGTGCATCTTCTGTTATGCTAGACATAAACTAAGTCTTATGATTATTAATAAGTTTTGTTGGTTTGTCTATAAGTTGTCAACATGGTGCTACAGTCTAACTCATACACTATTTAACTTAACCATACACTATAGATAACAAGTGTCCCTGACTAACTTTACCTTATCATTGCCATACAAATTTTTAAAATACACAAAATAACTTCTCCATGCCCAGTACAAAAATCACTCCACATCCTCCTGAGGGATAAGACACTAAAAAGAGGCTCTTCACAACCACATTACCTCATGCATAATAATATGGCAGATTCTCATACCTTTTTCCTGGGTATAAATGAGTGGAACTTGTCTCAACACAGGGCAACAGAATATGTACCTTGAAAATAACCCTTTCTCTAGGGATTGATGATGCTACTTAAGCATTCTTTATTTATTGGCCTCAATAAAATAACCTGCTTATAGAGAAAGCGATGGGTGAGACTATTTTCTCTCTCTGCCTATGCATCCTATACATAATACAGTGTTTGAAGCAACTTTATATTTCATGTATTCATCAGATGTACTCTCACAAATCTTTATTATCACAATGGCAAGATAAACATAATTCTCACATTAAAGCTAAAAATAAATATCTCCTTTCTAATTTATAACTGATAATGTAATAAACAAGCCAACATTTTATAAGTCAAATGACTAGGAAATATTTTAAAATTATGATAAAATATTGCTATAACAAGAAATACACACACAGTCAAAGAAACATAGCAGATTATACACTAACCTGGACATACTGATTATAGGCAAACTTTAATAAATATAAAATGCTTATATGGTAATTCCATAACATAAAATAACTATGTTATCATAAAGAACTACTATTCCACCTTTGATGAGTGACTCTGTCTGTTTACCTGTAATAAACTGTTCACCTATGTAAGAGATGAGCTATCTCTATCTTGTAAAGCTTAGCATAATACTAAATTTTAGACCAATCTGTAAAAACAATTACATGCATATCATTTTCTGTTTATATAATTATTACAAATTTATGTCATAAAAATATACCTGAATAATATATGAAATTCATATATAAAACCCTTGATAACATGAACAATAACAAAAAAAAATTATTAATGTGATATTCCATTCCCTTAGTTCACCCTTTTATGTATCTTTAATATGAGTTAAATAATGGGGAAATGAAGTCATCCTGGGCACACATTTTATGAGCGATGTTTCCATAATTTTCTTTTTTATATATACATGTATTTTGATAATATAAACAAATAAGGCCTTCAAAATATTTTATGGAAACAAAATCTTATAAAAAAAAAATGCTTAAAAATTTTTCTGCAGAATTTTTATCTAAAAGTTTAAGCTATATAGCAGCAGTATCCAGTTTAACAAGAAGAGCAACAACTTTTTCAAATGCATTTATTGATTTTCTTTTTGTTCACAGCAATTTATTTTAATAATCCAGAATGGTTTGAGTCTTTTAAAACATTTTTTTCATTTATATTTCAAGATATTGAGATCAATTCCCATGTCCCACCACAGTTATGCAAAGTAGACTTTTATTATGTTTTGATTTCTATAATAATAAATATTATTCTCTTTGAGATATAATAAGTTCCATTAACTATTAGCACTATGAGTTAAATGTTTTATTTGCATTTATCAGTATAGAATACGTCTTTTAATTTTCAATTTTACTGAGTGAGGAAAAATTAACATTACAATAGATTAACCAGACAATCTTCTTTTGTTTAATAAACAATAATATATAAAATAAGTTCCCATATTTATAAATCAATTAACTTTTCTTCATTTCAATTATTATTAATTTAAGCTTTCTATCAATTCTCAAGGAGATATTTGTATAGTTATATTTTCATTAGTATTTGTAAATATTTCTTAAATCAAACTATGAAGATTTGTTATTTTCCTTTATAAATCATTACATCAATTAGGTTGAAATTACAAATATAAACATTCTTTGCATTTGTCAATAGTTTAACCATTTTAGACTTATGTTTTCAATAACAAAGAATTTTAGCACTTTTAACCAGAATCAGACAATAGTTGTTTTCTTTAATCAAATTAAATATTATATAGGTTTCTGTGTTTATAAATTGGTCAAATATTATGCTATTTGAAGTAAATATTCACTTGATTAAATTACAAGTTCAAAAGTTTATTCAAATTATTTATTTAATTATTTTTATCACGATGATAATTCAAAGTAAAACGTATATATATATATTTAGAGAGCGCGTACAGTTTTTTTTTTTTTTAGATTTAAATAATTTACACAGAACTTTTAGATTTATATAATGATTAAAGTTATTTTATGCAAAACAAACTTTATGCTTACTATTTGTCCCGGTTTAAGCCTGAAGTCCCATCTTGTAATATACTGATTTATTAATATGATTCCTATTTTCCTTTCAGTATGACTTTGTCAATTTTCAATTAGTAGGTCATAAATGCATATAAGAGTAGAAGTTTCTATTCCATAATTGTAAAACTACATTCTCATTGGATTTTGTTCAATCCAAAAGTGGTGTTGATTTTTTCAGCTTTTTCGTGTTTTTTTTTTTTAAGTTTGCAGGTATAAAGTGTTGAAGTCCTGTCTCTGATTCCTCGTTTCAGACTTCTCCTACAAACTCTGTTAAGTTATTTGTTGTTTTTATTGCAATGAATTGTGGTACATAAAATAGACCAATGACAGAATTGTGTGCACACTAATTAATATTACTCCATCTATCTTCATTTTGATAACTACCCATAATATTCAATACTATTTTAATTCACTATAAAAATATGTTTAAGGAATTGACTACAATCATTTATTTACAAGACTTATAAATTTAATTTTTCCAATTACTATTCAATAATAATAAAATAGCAAACATTTATACCCCCAAATTAATAATAATACTGTTAAATTATCACTTTATCACTATTGATAGCTGACAATGCATGGGAAATTTCTTCTTTACTCAAGCAGATTTTCTAGTGTATTTGGAATAGTCTCTATTTAAAGTCATTTATTAAGCTATTAATGCTAAATATATTTTTAAGATTCAAAATTTTTGAACTATTTAATACAGTGGCCTAAATAAAATGTCACAATATATATATATATATCCTCTAGGTGTAGTAATAAAGTATAAAAAATCAACTATACGATACAAAATATATCTAACTTTAATTGCTAGTATTATTTTATCACCATTATCTATGGTCTTTTGTATTCTATTTCTGATGAATGCATATGTATATATTATTCAAATCTAAATATGTATACTCATAATTGCCATTAAAAACAAATAAATCTTTTATAGGGTGGTGTTAATTGTATTTCAGTTGTTATTGAGGCTTAATTCAAATGTAAACTAGTCTTTTAAAGTGGATATTAACTTTCTCTTTAGTTATTCATGCTAGATTTCTTTTCTAAATATTACTTTTTAGATAAGTACATCTCTCCTTGTTCTTTATATCTAGACAATCTTTATTTTTTATCACTACAAAACTTGGGGGGGGGGGATAAGCAATATCTATGTATAAAAAGAACAATTTTTTTTAAAAAAATGAAAACAAGGTCTTTTACTTTGGTAGCGTTCTTATTGTCTCCTTTTGTTTTCTAGTGATGTAATGTTCAATGAAGCAAGTTACGAAATTTATAACTTGTTTTGATTATCATATATATATATACGGTACCGGTCCGATGTTTTTACCCTGGTCTTATATACATTTGACCTACATACATACCGAGCATGAAGTGACGTATGTTGTTAAGTAAAAAATCAATAATAATTCCCCCAAAATATTGTTGGCTAAATATGAAGAAAATATCTCAAAAGAATTATTAGAGTAAGGAGATTCAACCTAAAATTAGATTAATTGAAACCTTCCCTGTTAAACTATCCCACAATCATTCGATTAAATAAACGTTGATCACTTTTGGATTTTGCACACCTTTAAAAGCACTGAAATATTCAAATTCAGCCTTTTGCACCACCTCCGATCAAGAAACTTATTGTTTATTCTCTCTTTTCTTTTCCAAGAGAGTGTGCAAATATGAATGATCACTATCATATATATTAATAAATTAATAAGTTCGGACATAAAGAGAGAAACAATTCAACTCCCCGGTAAAGTATACCTGTCTAGCTCATGATATGATTTCTCTCTATCTATCTCAGGTTAATAAGTGGATCAGCACTTTGATTAAATAATTATAGTTATATGCTAATGAACAAATAATTCATCAAACTAAGCAAGTGAAATGGCAAACGATTTAAATGTAAAATCTACTATTTATTACTTTTTTTTTTCTCCACTAATTAAATATAAAAAAATTATTTAATATTGTTGATATTTCAAATAATGAAAACATTTAATATTAATGTGAAGTTGATTGATTAAGTTGAATATTTATTTACAGAAAACAAATGCACATATATAAAAAAAAATATTTTAAAATGATCAATTAATGAGTGTGGTCTATACCCCCTTTCCCACTTTAAAATAATAAATTAAGAAATCAAGTGTATGCAACAAATATATTCAAAAAGCAATATAATCTGATGGGTTACACACATGTCTAACGGCTATTTCTATGATTTATAAATATTAATATTATGGGTACATCAATATTTTTGGGCTCAATTATATTTATATATAATAGGCATCTACATCACTACTTTAGATGCATCAAATAATGCTTAATGAGTACGGCCATAGAACACTCAGCATGAGGTGTCACCATAGAAGTTTAAAGATTAGGAAATAAAGAGATCCTGCACTTGGTGGATCTAAGTCAGACATGCACATAAATACCAACAAATATTATACATATTACAAAATTTAAATAAAAAGGTTAATATTGATAAGATACAAGTAGGTGAAGACAAATTAATTATTTATAGAAAACACAAGCAAATTAATATCATAAAAAAAAATATACACTCATCTGAACTTCGAAGTTCCCTTAAGTTCGACTTCTAAATGGACCACAACTACTCACTAAGGTGGATAGGGCTTCCTTTCACCAATATACATGTTAGAGTCTTTCTTCCATCAGGGTATTCTGCTTCTCCTTGGCATTTTTGGGCTTCAGGAATGAATGGGCGGTGTACTGCTGCTAGAAGTCTACTCATGATTTTTGGGTAAACTTGAATGAACATTAAGGCAATCTCTATCTATTATTGGTTCTGGGGTCTGTGGTATAATTTTCATGTGGATATATTTTTCACATCAGAAAGAAATAATGTATAGTTTAATGGTTATAGTATTATTATAGTAATACCATTAAAAGATTAATTAGACTTTGACCAAAAGTTACTGGGGATATATGTTATTAATTTGACCAAAAGTTACTGGGAATATATGTTATTAATATTGTAAATTCCAATAATCTTATTGCACAAAACATGGATTGAATATAACAAACACTTTATTTAGGAAAAAAAATCATTATTTTAGTCCTTAATAAAAACATGGACACTGAATATATTACATTATAATATGGAATCAGAATACAAAAGTTGTATTAGAGGAATGCTTACCAGCATAGAATATGGATAGATCATTGATTAAGTATGACAGTTGTATTAAAAATTGGATTTACTTCTATCATGTTCATAAAAAAAAATTTTTTTTATTTAATAAGACTATTTACAATTCATACCAAATTTCAACAGCTATTAAACTCTAAAATTCTTAACTCAGAGTTTTAGGATTGTAATATGGATGAAGTGTGAAATTTTTTAAAGAAGTATCTTATGGATGCAAATAAATCTCTTCTTTAGTTTAAAATTAATAATAACTGTCTTATTAATAATGTTCTTATTATTTGTGACTTAATTAAAACAAAACATGTCCTTTTCTGCTTGGCTAAAATAATAAATTAATTGTTGATCTTTATAATAAATATAAGGATTAAGAGATGAATCAGAAGAAAGTTTGAAAGTGATTGTTGGATAAAATTCACAAAAAAACATACAAACATTCATTGATTGTAATCATTTTAGATTTTTTGATTCAGTGAAAGTAAGATATGGATTTAAGAAGTAATTATCATTTGAATTACAAGTGTCAAACTAACTCAATCCACATCTTTGACACCATAAGAAGTTGGATCACAATATTATTAAATCTAATTATGACATTCTCATGTATGATAGCAATTATATTTAGAACAAATGAAGAATATTTTATCTTTTGAATAAAGAAACAAGAATTGAAATGATGTTATTCATTTTAATGACTCATTAAAGTTTGGACAAAGATATCCAGCTTAGTGAAGCCAAAACATTCTCTTTGTAATCTTAAAAATGAAAAAACTGCAAGTCCAAATTAAAAACCTGTACATGTTTTAAAAGATGATGATGATATGATAATTTCAAAAATATATTGACTCTTAAAGTTTGGGCTACCTTATCTTAGAGATACTTCCATTGTTTCAAATTTTAAAAATAAAGCTACTAGACAAGATGAAAGTAATTATTATGAAATACTAGGTAAAACTGACTTATAGCGGCCTGAACACTTCACCCTCTATTTTTAAAAAACTTAACTACTTTTTCCCCCCTAATAACTATATCCAAATTTAATAAGTATATGTAACTATATCTAAGTGTAAATGTTAATAAAAAAAAAACGAAAAAAAAACTTACATTTACATGCGTATTTTTCACTTATAGCGGTCTTTGCTGTATATATAACTGTAAATAAATTAACTATAAACAGAGTGGAGATAGACACCATTAGAAAGATTCAATTTTAATCAGTTTATCTAACAATAAATAAACTCTGTCTAAATGTAAATATTAATAAATAATAAAGTAATAAAACTTACATTTTTATGCGTACTTTTCACTTGGAATGTATATCTAGCGGTCTTTACTGTATATATAATTATAAATAAATAATGTATTTTAACTATAAATGTTTTTACATAAAGATGAATAAATAAAAAAAAAGAACTTACATTTCCTACATGCAGAATCCATATTTCGAACTACATTATTCTCACTATGTAATTGCAAAATATATCTAACTATAAATTTATTTTTTACATGAAGATTAATAAATAAAATGTAATAAAACTTACATTTTTATGCTCTATTTAGAAAAGATAAGTGTCACCAATAAAGTCCCTACTGTCAAAATTATGAACTACTGTACTTTTCTCACGTGTGACTTTTGGTGCGTGGAATTCCCCCCCCCCCCCACCGTCCATTTACTTTTTTGCTGCAAAAAAATTCAAATCATTATTAAAACAGTTGTTCACAATTTTGACATACTTATTTTTAACATTGATTTGAATCTTTTTTCAGCAAAAAAATGAATGGATATTGGAAGAGGGGTGTGGGGAATTCCACGCACCAAAAATCACGTGATAAAAGTACAGTACTTCATAATTTTGACAGTAGGGACTTTATTGGTGACACTTATCTTCTTTAAATAGAGCATAAAAATATAAATTTTATTACATTTTATTTATTAAACATGTAAAAAATACATTTCATCATCATCATCATCAACCATTATCAATCCACTGCAGAATGAACGTCTCTCCAAGTTTAATCCATCTTCTCAGATCTTTAGCTTCTCTTCTCCACAACACCCCTGCACATTTTCTTATTTCATCCATCCATCTCACATGTGGTCTCTTTCTGGGTCTTTTACAATCTCTTGGAATCCAGTTTAAAATTTCAATTGTCCATCTGTTATCATCTCTTCTAGCAATATGTCCAGCCCAACTCCATTTCAATCTTTTAATTTTTTCAATAAGGTCAGTAACACCTGTTTGTTGTCTTACCCATACATTGCATTTTCGATCTCTTCTTGTTACTCCCAACATACATCTCTCCATACTCCTTTGAGTGGTCTGAAGTCTCTGTATTGCTCTTCTATTAAGTGTCCAAGTCTCAGATCCATAAATAAAAACTGGTAAAACACATTTGTTAAAAACCATCCTTTTCAAACACATAGGCATATTTCCTTTTAGTATCAAGTTTTTTCTACCAAAAGCACTCCAACCAAGTTTAATTCTATGATTAATTTCCTCCATTATGTTTCCATCTGTATTAATAATCTGACCAAGGTATTTGTAACTCTTAACTTTTTCTAATTCTTCATAATCAGTCTTTATTTTCATATTTTGAGCAAATCGATTAAACATTACTTTAGTCTTTTTAACATTTATCTTTAGTTCTACTTTTCTACTTTCATCTGCTAACTCCTGCAACATTTCCTGCAGCTCTGAAGCATTATTTGCAAAAACAATTACATCATCTGCGAAATCTAAATGACTTAAATACTCTCCATTTACTTTCACTCCTTTAGTTTCCCATTTTAATCCACAAAATACTTCTTGCAGCACTGCTGTAAAAAGTTTTGGAGATATGGAGTCACCTTGTCTTACACCTTTCTCAATGTTGATTTTTCCAGTATCATCATGTAATCTAATTGTTGCTGTTGCATTTTTATAAATATTCTTTAAAATATGACAATATCCTGGATCTATACCTTGATGATCCAATGCTTTAATCACTGAAGAAATGTGTATAAAATCGAATGCTTTTTCATAATCTACAAGTCCAAAACATAATGACAACTCATATTCATTTGTCCTTTCTATGACTTCCCTCAATACCTGGATATGATCTATTGTACTAAAACCACTTTTAAATCCAGCTTGTTCTCTTGGTTGGTGGAAATACATTTATAGTTAGATATATTTTGCAATTACATAGTGAGAATAATATAGTTTGAAATACAGATTCTGCCTGTAGGAAATGTAAGTTCTTTTTTTTATTTATTCATCTTTGTGTAAAAACATTTATAGTTAAAATACGTTATTTATTTATAGTTATATATACAGTAAAGACCGCTAGATATACATTCCAAGTGAAAAGTACGCATAAAAATGTAAGTTTTATTACTTTTTTATTTATTAATATTTACATTTAGACAGAGTTTATTTATTGTTAGATAAACTGATTAAAATGCTTTTTTATTTATTAATATTTACATTTAGACAGAGTTTATTTATTGTTAGATAAACTGATTAAAATTGGATCTTTCTAATGGTGTCTATCTCCACTCTATTTATAGTTAATTTATTTACAGTTATATATACAGCAAAGACCGCTATAAGTGAAAAATACGCATGTAAATGTAAGTTTTTTTTTCATTTTTTTTTATTAACATTTACACTTAGATATAGTTACATACACTTATTAAATTTGGATATAGTTATTAGGAGGGGGGAAGTAGTTAATTATTTTAAAAATAGAGGGCGAAGTGTTCAGGCTGCTATAAGTCAGTTTTACCAAATACTATTATCCACTAAAGCAAAGATACTTTCAATAACTTTATTGAATATGTTGTTGCCAGTTATAGATAAATGCTGACTTTATGTGGGTTTAGAGAATAAAAATGTATAATTTTTTTTGTCAGAAAAATTCAGAAAAGTATCACAAAAGTGTGATTTATGTATTGTTTTTTATTCATTTTGTTAAGACACTTGAGTATATTAATTGAATAAATCTGTGGAATTGTTTAAAATTATTTAGTTGTCCCTAAACCTTTTTCTATTATATAGTTTCAATGTTTAAAAAGAAAATTAGTACTACAGGTGAAAAATCAGAAATTTGTAATAAAAATTGATTGTTAAACAAGAATGTGTATTTATTCCAATATTATTTTTAATTTTTATGACAGTAATTTTTGGAACATTTTATAAATAGCTTAATAAATCAGGAATCAATATATGATACAGCATTGATGTGGAATTTTTAATTTAAATTATTTAAAAATAAAAAAAAACAAACTGCATTATATTGGATTTTGGATTTGCAGTACACCTCGGTCTCATTTTATGCAGATTTATTTAATGCAATTTTGAAGTTATGCAATTCATGTTTCTTCTTAATATTTTTGTGTGTGTTTTTCTTTTATGCAATAAAAATTATTAGATCACAAGTCAAGTTCCGATAATGCGCTATTACTTTAAATATTATAAATTTTGCGCACTCACACATCATATTTAAAGTAATAGTGCATTATTGGAGTTCGACTTCCATCTAATAATTTCAATATTTTCAGCACTTTAAAATAGTACTGTAATAGATTTTATGCAATGTGGAAGTTCAGAATTCACTTAAAATCAGAATTTCCCCATTTTATACATGCCCATTAAATTTTACAAGATTATAATGTAAATCTGTTCAAACATTATAGATGCCTATACTATGCCTATTGTTGTTTTTACATTTTAAATCACATTCCATTTTTGCTATTTAAAAAAAAGTATGTAATCAATTAATCTTTTAGTGTCCACAAGTTTATTTTTAAAAGATGAGTAACAGTGTTGAGCACAATTAAATTTGATAATTAAAATCTGATTTTTAATTGTAATTAACAATTTAAAAATTATGTAATGTGATCATGAAACAGTGAAATTTGATTTTTAAATGGAATTGAAAAGTAAAAAATTAAAGACAAAAATAAGAATTTAATTTTTGCTAGTTTTAATTAAATTTTGCCCAACAGTGGTGAGTAGATGTCTTTTTATTATCATAAGTCTAAGTTCTTATTTTTATTTTAAACTTTTAGTTTACTCTAACGGAGAGGGAAAAACACTCAAGAAAGTGAATTTATTTGGAAATAAAAATTTCAATTTTAGATCACTTAGTGGAATGGGAAGGATCAACAGTGATTGGAAAATGTTTTAGCTTGGCAAATCCACTATAAAAGCAATTTATTGGAATTTAGATATAAAGACCATAGAGTTGACAAAGATTATGTTGTGGAAATGAGATGGAGCAGAATATGGGAAAACTTAGACTGGGGAATGTAAAATAAAGTAGCTAACAGGTTTCTCTGGGCATAATTGCTGAGAGATTCTTGACTTCGTTTAAGGAGAAGCTACAGTACATCACATCATCACATGATGAATCTGATGTCACAAATAGCAATAATTATTAAAATACTGTACAGGTATGAAAAAAATGTAAATTATGCATAAAAATATATTGTTTTGAATAAAATTAAATACTGCAGTTTAAAGAAAAAAAATAAAAAAAGTTTGTCTTCTATCAATTTTTTTCAAATTTGAAATTTTTTATTGGTCATATTTTATTTTCTTATTTTTTTTAATGTGAATTTTAAAGTAATTTTATGTTGTTGCTTTGCTTTTATGCAATTGTTGGAAAATTACAGTACCTATCCCTCATTTTTCAAGGTAAGTTAAGTCTATTTTTGTGCAATTTCTTTTGTGCGCATTTTCTGATGAACCTATCTACCACATAAAATGAGACCCAGGTATATACTGTTTTTGTCAACTTAAAAGTTGATTTACAGAATATGCATACCAATTTGAATTCTACAATTAAAGTTTATAGTTTAATAGTCAAAATTTTTATCAGTCATGTGAAGGAGAAGGCATCAGCAAGTTTTACACAAATTGTTATTAATTTGAAAGTTTAAACCAATATAAATATTTTTGTAGCTTTTTAATTATAAATGTGGACTTGAATGTTGGTGTGTAGCACAGATTCCAATGTGGTACTACTGTTTTTAAGATGTTAAGAAGGTAGAATATTTAATTACAAATATATATATTTATATATATATATATATATATTGCAATTAAGCTATATATAAAGCTGCTGTTTTGATTGATTTATTGTAAGGATGTAAGATTTGAACACTCTATTTACGTAAAATAAAGGTATTAGAAAAGTTTGATTTAAAGATGCTCATATTTTATAAAAAGTGCATAGCAATATCATAAGACCAATTGATATGTTTTTCAATTTGGTGAATATGCTGTTATAGAGTCCATAATTGTAAAATCACATTTTCTTTGACTAAAAAAGTAAAAAAAAAAAAGAAATATCAGGTCACATGACTTATTAAAATTGTATTTTATGGTAAACATGAGCATGTTTTTATGGGAGAGAATACACCCTATTTACATTATGAAAATTATTTCAATGACATTATAAAAAAAATCAATGGAGATTGATTCATTGGGAAGATTTGGTGCTAAATAGAGTTGAATACTTTGGAGAGCTAAAATTAAACATGGTGTTGAAGTATTTTTTAAAAAGGTTTCTGTAAAAAAAAAATCACAAAATATTAACACAAAATAAAGTCCCATCTCTACTATTACTATTAACACTACTACTATACTATTATTATTATTTTCAATAAATGATAATACATACAAAGCATATATTAAAAAATGCTTGGTTAATTCTTTGAAAATCTTTATACTAGATACATCTAAATAGTATTCTGAGCATACTTTCAAGTAACTGGTAATTATAATTACAGCAATGAGTGTCCAAGAGGATAATTAGCTTTATAGAAGTAGTGTTTTATAGAAGTGGTGTTTTATATAAATTTGAATAGCAAATCAGTTTATTTAGGTAAACCATTTTTAGAGAGAGGGGCACAGGCAATCTCAGGCCAATCTCTTTACAAATGTTGCACAGAACATACGAATGCAATATAGCCAAAAGTGATACAGATATTGGATCCATTTTTTTAACATGAAACCAAGCACAGTCACATATTTGAACCTACATCCACCAGTATTATCTGCTTCCAGAGAATGATACTAAACACAAAGTTAAGGAAGTGTGGCATATTGCTAATAATATAAATGTCATTAACAAGAAAAAAATTCTGATATCCATGTCTTAAAAATGGCTTATCTAAATAAATTGATTTGGTATTCAAGTTTATGTAAATCCCTACTTCTATAAAGCACTATTACTATAAAGTTCTTAATCCTCTTGGACGCTCATTGCTATGATTATTATTATCAATTAGTCAAAAGCATGATTAGCTCACTATTTAGATGTACTTAGCATATAAGTTTTCAAAGCATTATTCAAGCTTTTTTTACTATATACTTTGTACATATTGTCACTTATTGAATTACATTGTTTTTTGAGAAAAGTTAAAATTTCTTGGATTTGGAATATGCATGTTCATCTGTGAATAGCTCCTGCTTTTTTTATATATATATATATATATATATATATATATATATATATATATATATATATATATATATATATATATATATATATATATATAAATCGGAAATCATTAAGTCACTAATAGGTTTGATTATTATCCCTGGTGGGTTTTTTGTGATAATTCAATGTTTGATTTTAATATTAAGCCTTTATTATACATTAGAATTCAATAACATTATAAAAAATCATATTAGAACTTTACAAATATTCAAAAAGTATTGATTACATAATGAGGACAAAGTATTTTTCCATCATATGGTGTTAAGAAAAGCAGCAAGTGACCAACTCAAAAAAATCAACAAAATTTTCACTGACTGAAATTTATTTTAAAACAAACAAATAAATGTAAAGTTCTGATAAATCTATAAGGGTCCTGATCCAATTGACTATCTACATCTTTATTTTTATTTTTTATTCTCTTTAAACATTTTTTTGACATCATGAAACAATACTGGGATGACTAATTGATCATTTGCAGGTTTCTTTAGAAAAATGGTGATTTATCATTGTACCTACTATGATTTTCAATTGATAAATTCAATTTATAATCTAAAATATGTTACTATTAGTTTTTATTGACAGGATTGTTTTTGGTGAACTTTTAGTAGTATTTATTCAATTTCTAAATGTCAATTTTTAAGGTTTCTTTCAATTTCTCATCATCCTCTGTAATATACCTAATATCAGCTTAGAAAATTGATTGATTTATAATTTCAAAGTTCTTCTTTTGATTTGTAATTGACAGTTTTCTTTAAAATTTTGTGTAAATTTATATTGGCTTTTTAAAAAGTGAGGAGAGAGAAGGAAGGGATGCCATCTTTAGTATTTTCTAATTCAAACAACCTGTTTTGATTTGCAATTGTCAGAACTAATTTGTTGCATGATATTGTTTAAAAAATTTTTTAAAGACTTTCTTTTTTATTGGCTTTTTTAAAAGTGAGGAGGAAAGGAGTGAAAAATAGGGGGCATGGGGTGAACTGCATCTATTACCTAATTCAAACAACTAATTGACAGATTTTGTTTTGAACATCTTTTGTTTGTTTTTTTTTTAATTTTGACTTCTTTCTTACTGACTTTTTAAAAGTGATTGCAGACTTTAATGTAGCTCAATTCAGTACAAATCCAATCAAACTCCAAATAAAAATAAATTGGTTTATTATGGAACAAAGCTTAAGATAAAAAAAATTCTTATTGATTTGGATTTTGTTTCTAATTAAAAACTAGAAAATAATCTATATAACCATTCAAATAAGAAAAAAAAAACAAGACTACAATTTTTAGAAACATTTTAGATCAACAACAAAGTTTATTTTGAAACTAATTTGTAATAAGTTAAAAAAATATTTCTTGTAATACAGCAGTAAGAAAATGTTGTTACTTTTTTTTTAATATTTGACTTTTTTACATATTCACATTGAATTTATAAAAAATAAAAGTTGGCCAAAAGCATCTGTCAATAAAAAGTAAAAGATTTTAGATTACACAGTAAATTTATAAATTAAATCAAACTAGAATTTCTAGTTCTGCCCCCTTTACTTTATAAAACAAAAACAAAAGAAAAATCCAAATTTCCAAATTGATTTTTTTTTTCAATTACAAATAGAAAAATGATTCTTTGAAATTTATCTACATGTTCTAAATCTTTTATTTTTTTGTTAGTTCCACCCCTCCACTCATATATATTTTTCTCCTTTTTCTCCACCTCCATTTTATTTAAACTGAATAAGAAATTGAAACTAGAAGAAAAAACAAAAGATCTGTCAAGGGAAACTAAAAAAGTTTAGATATTAAACAATGAATTTATAAAAAAAATGGTCATAGTAGTATTACCACTAAGATAAATTGCTATTTTGATACAATTTCTTGAGTAGTCATCACAGAGTTTAAAGCAATGTTGAAAGACTCAATTAAAGAGAAAATTACAATATAAATATTCCAATTAGATTGGTCACCTGTATTAAATTCTGCTTTGAAAATTAAAATTGTATTTAAAACTTTTAGAATATTTCAAAAGACCTGATTATGGATATATAAAGGTATTAGAGATTAATGATTAGTTTCACAAGATATTGTTATAATGTCTGTGGTTTTGTTTATTACCATTACACTAAACTTTATTAATTTCCATTTTTAAAAATAAAATATGTCCATATAAAATAAAAGTGGAATTATGTATACTTTTTTTTTTTTACTAATTATTATACAATTATTATATAAAAATAATTATGAAACTTTAATAAACTATGAAAAAATATTTTCAAACTCATCTTGCATGTGCTCTTTAAACTGGATTACAAAGAACTAAATCCATCAGATATGTGGAATCTGGGCCAAATTACATTAATTCTATGCTTGCTGGAAAGCACTGACCTCTTCAGATTTTTGAAAATATATCAATATTACATTAATTCTTTTTTAACTGAAACACGAGCTTATTATATACCTGTCTATATATGTAATATATAGGGTATATGAGCACAGACCATTCATTAAAGTATGAAGATTGGCTATCTTAATACATATATGAGCACTTATGGCATATATGTGTAGAGATGGTAATCTGGACCAACTGATGATTGCTGTTTTAGCATGAAATATGTATATTGATAATTATTTATCTTTTTGACATATATGTGTTCAAGTGTATCAGTGTTATGAGATGGAGTAGAGAGTGATGGGTCATGTGAATGTCTGTGCTCATATACTCTATATATTAATTCTGTTTTGTAGAATCTAATGAGTGTATATATTGGAAAATTTAAATTAAAGATTACGCAGAAGAATGATTTGAAGCAGAGATTTCTAGTGGTGTCTCCCAAAAAATATCTATATAATACACTAGCCCTGATATTAATAGAATTAAACAACTGCAATAGCAGCTAACTGATGTCAATTTAATAATAACTGTAATGCTAATATTACAAGAAAAAATATTATATTGTTATTGCTTACCAATGAAGTATTTTTCATATAAAAATTTATTATTTGCTATATTATTAAAATCTATATTTGGCAATAAAATTTTATACTTAATGGTAAAAAGATTATGGCAAATAAAGACTTATGACTAATCTTTATAAAAAAATTTGGACAAGAAAATAGTGTTGCTTATAGTGTTTTTTTTATATATATTTATTAAATGAAAGTCTAATTTAAAGGTAGATAATCTTAAAATGATTAGCATATTTTGAAATCAATATCAAAGCTCCTCTATCAAATATACCATCATATATATATATGTGTGTATGTGTGTATAACAAATATTAAAAATCTATAATATATTTTATAATTTATGTCATTTTTATTATAAAACATAGTCGCTTTTATTTTTTCAACCAAAAGGAGATATTTTTTTTATTTAACTAGATGACATTTAAGAATGATCCCCATTAGCTATAAGTTAAATTCTTTACAAATTATGACAACTATTATTAATATAGCTTTTTATGTGATGTAATTAATAATATATTACTTTTTTGTAACTTCAAAATAATCAGTTTTAAACATTTCATATTTTTATAGTGAAAATATAAAATGACATATGTTCCAAAAACAATACAACCTCCCAAAGAGAGGAATATTTTACAAAATGTGACTGAAACAAAAAAATAAAATTTAACTCTTGAAATGTTAAAAGCAATTGTACACTTTTTAAGCTTTATTTTTTTCAAAATTTTAAACGATTAGAAACTGCTGAGTTTTGAAGTTATATTTCACACCACTGTAAGTTGTTAGAATTTTTTACTATTTGTGAAGTTTATTTTATAAAAAAAAAACTTGAAGGGAATAAATTTTATTTCTTTTTTTTTTTCATTTTCGAATAGAGAAAAGTTTAATAGCATCTTGACATAATTTTTCAAAGGCTAAAAAAAAAAATCCAATTTTTCATGTTTTAATACAATAAATGAATAAAATAAAATAACATGAGAAAAATATTTTTTTAAATCAACTTTATTAAATTAATCAATTAAATAAAAAAAAAAAAAACAAAGTAAGAGCTTATTCTTAATAATATTGAAATTTTCACAAAATAATAAAATATCTAACAATCTAAATCAATACAGGGAAAAAATTAATGGTAACTTACAATGAACAATAGAAAAAAATACATATAAAAATTGATTTTAAATTTTTTTAATATTATTTGCAAAAATAAAATTTATTTTTAATACATTTAATATATGTATAAATAAATGTAATGGTAATTAACTATTATGTACAGTCTTTCAATACATCCATAAAAGTATTTTCAGCTAATGGCAGTTGTGGCAGGTTAAGGAATTAACCAAAAGTACTTAGTTGGACAACTACTTTAACCTTAATAATATAAGATTATTTAAATTATTTTAGCTATAGATCAACTATGAAAAATACTCTGGAAGCTTTCTTAGAATGTTCCCAAATTTGAGGAAAGTCTTCAAGCTTTATCTGATTTGGAACCCATGTCATAAACATGGCAAAAATTTCACTACTCACTATTGAACATCATTTATTTCTTACCAAAGGATCAGCAAAAGTAAATAATATATGTACAACTACACACTTATAAAATTATGTTCTATACTAAATGAAAAATTTCATTGGCAAGAAAAGGCATGATTTGATAATTTATTTATATATAAAAAATAGTAAAATTGTACCA
The DNA here is from genome assembly GCA_028023455.1 of Epiperipatus broadwayi. NCBI lineage: Eukaryota > Metazoa > Onychophora > Udeonychophora > Euonychophora > Peripatidae > Epiperipatus > Epiperipatus broadwayi. The sequence continues at coordinate 2,843,581 of JAQFVV010006289.1, forward strand.
GTGTTTGGATTAAATCTGCCATTGTCTGCTAAAACAATGTAAAGGCACTATAAGAAATGGAATTTATTTTTACTTGATTTACAATAAAAGACATTTCAAGTAAGGTTTTGATATTAGATATCTTGTCTTCCTGATATATTTTACTGTACAATCTTTATAAAATTATTAATTATTGTCATATCTAATTTAACTAATCATGTCATGTTATAGTAATACTTTATATATCTTTGAGGCTTCTATTTTTTTAATAACTTTACTTGTTATTTTATAATTCAGTTTTCTGTTCCATTTTACAGACTTTCATTTATTCATTTTTTCTAAATGAGTAATTATAAATTATTTTTGTATTACTTTTTCCCTACATACATTTTCTGTCTAAATAGAAGATTTAAGTTTAGTAGTTGCTTCAGATTGTAATATCTATATGTCTGCTTCTAGAAAAGTCTTTTGGCTATTTCTGTTATCTTCAAAGTGTTTGAAAATTATAAAATAATTTTTATGTGTATAAATTCTAGGTTAAATTCAATGTAATGTTGCTGTTAACAACTGTTATTACTTTTGTAATGGAATAAAAAATATATAATCATTTAAACAACTAATGAAAGGGGATGATAATCAGACTGCTTTGTATCCAACACTTTTTGCAATGGAATGTAAATTGAAGATAAAATTTATGATAAGCATCATTATCAAGCAAATTGAAATTATTGCTATTTATATCACATGCTAAATTAGTGTGCATTAAATGCTAAGAGCATTAAGATGATCAGTTCAACTTAAGAGTAGCTATAAATAAAATAGTCATATAGTATGTTAATAAAGTATGTACATTTTAAAGATGGCATGGTCAATGCTACAGAATTAGTTTGTAACAATTAGCCATAGATATCTTCTACAAAAATGTAAATATATATATATATATATATAGAATAAATAACCACATAGTACTAAGTATTTCAATAGCAAAAAATTCTGCTGAAAATATATGTGCATGAACAAAAAACAAAAAATAATCTAATATTTCAATTAATTTGCTATAATAATATAAAATAAGAATTAAAAATTTTATTAATTTTTTGTCAGTAAAAATAATATAAAAAATGAAATAAAAGATCTGACATAAATATTTTTCCAATAATGTAAATGGATTATTTACTTGCATCTGAATTATTTACAAGTACCCAATATATATTAATTTTAATAAGCTGAAAGAAAAATAATAAAATAGTATTGTTTATTATGCATTATTGGTATACTATATATAAATCATAAGTGATCATAAATTAAAAAAACATTTATATATGTACACATTCATGTATTTAGATAAATAAAATATTTCAGTTATTATATTTTAATTTGTCTTAAACTTATAATGCTAAATTATTTTTAACTACAATTCTTTCTATGCTGAATTATTATTACTTTTTTTCTCATGTGTCATAGCATCAGCCGGGAAGTGAACCTGGTAATTTGGGACAACTACTTGTAAAGCAGCTGTCGCTGACCTCTTGACCACCAATGCTTTATATAATTACCATCATTATTAAAAAAACATTATTTAATAAAAAAATATTTGACTACATTATTATAAATTAATCAAATCTATTAACAAAATATAAATTTTAGAATAAGTCTAAAAAGAAATTTTACTTAGCTTTCTTTCAAAAGTTTTTTTTCCAGTTAGGATTTTATTTAGTCTGTTGTTTTTGTTTCTACTTTGATGAGCTTGAAAATTTTTTTCAAACTTATTTCCATTAACACATATTATTTAACTTATTTAAAATTAATTATTAGACTTTTTAATGATAAATGAAAGTTTAAGTAAAATGCATTTTATTTTATTCTATAAGGAGATAGATTCCCAATGTCATTTCCTTTTGGAAATCATCAAGCTTTTTAGTTATGTCTCATCTTATTTCCTCCAACCTTTCTTTTATTTTATTTGGCATTTCCCTTTTCATATCTTTTATCTCCCTTGACAACTGGTTGATAAACCTTTCCATCATTGTCATTAGGTTTACTTTCCCCCCCATGGATTTCCCTTCATTTTGTGGCCCCTTTACTGCCTCTATTACACTTTCTAGGTTTGTTGCATGCTTATATTATATATATATATATATATATTATTTTTACTATTGATACTATAGTTTAATGCTATGCTTATTCATTACTTTCTTGCTTATATGAAATCTCAGCGCACACTGCACTGTGCTCCCCTTATTCTGACCATCATTTATTTTTCCCTTTCATGCCTTGTTCTCTTTATTCATTTGCCAACTAAAAAAATAAAAAATCTATTTTCCAAGATTGCTTTTCAAACAATAACACTATTAACTAAAAAAAATAATAATCCAACATTAAATCGTATGAGTATTGGAAATGTTTTAAGCCAAAAAAAAAATTGATTATGAATAACATTGCAATTATAAATGTTATGTGCTGTCGAAAACTTTCTTATAGATACAATTTCAAAATCCTACATTACTTTTTAAAGATTTACTTTTTTTTTATTTAAAAAAAAAATTATTTCCAAAGTCTGCCATCTATTTTTATTAAATACATAGTCTATACTTATATACTGCCATTTATTTTTATTAAATACGTAGGGTATACTTTTATACTGCAGTTTATTTTTATTAAATACATAGTGTATACCTATATGCTACCAGTTATTTTTATTAATACTTATTTATAAAGATTCTCAATAGTAAACTTTTTTATTTTAAATATGCACTTATGGTAAAATAATTTAAATCAGTATTATTGTAGTGACAAACGTCACTTTAAAAATGAAACAAAGTTTAAAATTCTTATTTATAAAGATTTCTACTCGTAAACTCTTTTTTATTTTCATATTCTTTTCTCCACTTAAAAAAAAATTTCTTTTAACACTTAGATTTTGGGAGATTTTTTTTTAATTACAATCAGCGGCCACACTTTTTTCTATACTGAACACGTTAGGTAAAACCCAACACGTTCAGTGCCAAAGATTTCCCATCTATACCAGTTCATTCCTAGCCTAACAAGGTGAGCATACACACATATTGAACATGAAACAAATATGACAGCATGCCAGGATGGGAAGTTATTTCAAATATTTTTTATGATTGGTTTGGTACAGTCATCGGTACGTTTATAAAGTATTGACTTTTACATACCTTTGAAAGATTTCTTTAATTTAAATTCTTTGCACCACTCCCAGAAAGAAAATGATTAATTCCCCCTTCTGAAAAGATATGTAAGGCCAATAATAATATGAAATAAATGAATCAAATGAAATCTAATAGAAATAAACACCCGATGACCAAAGATTTAAATCCTGATAAGGGAGTATCCCATATGCCAGCTCATCATTCTCTTTATCTCAGGTAAAAAAATGGAAAACTAAAACTCACACAATTATCTAAGTGTTTTATTATTTTAAGGAAAGAAATAATAAATTATCAAAGCAGTAAGATAGTTTTATAAATATTAAATAAATGTTTGTTGAATCTCTTCACCAATTCCCAAGATAAATATAATAATAACAAACCCCAATGCATAATAAATTTGTTATATATATCTATATATACTCTCATTTATATATATATATATATATATATATATATATATATATATATATATATGAGAGTATTATAGATATATTAACAAAGAAAGAGAATGTAAAATTATAAAGAATCAACTAGTGAGAAAGTGGTTTGAGAATCATACACTCGCACATGAATACATTTACAAATACTAATTATTACATTAAATAAGTGTGATATCTTACACAAAGAAATATAAATGAAAAATATGTAACACATAGTAATAAATATGTAATCAATAAAATAGAGTGTACCATATAAAGTCTTTTTTTGTACTTCTCTGGGCTCTAAGTAGGCTATTCATCTGTTCATCCAGGATGGCAGGGACTTCTCTTTAACACAGCATCATTTGGCTTTCAGCTTCATTGGATGGCTAGATTCAGGAGACATTTCTGATATGGCTTAACAGCTCTCATAATTGTTCGATAACTGGATTCAGGAAACCTTTCTGGTATTGTTTCATGGCTCTCATAATCATTTGATGGCTGGATTCAGGAGACCTTGATGATGGCAGGAGTGGAGCTGGGTGGGCACACTGACTGGGGTTCCTACCCCATGATCATTTCAATGACGTGAGCACATTTGTGTTTGAGGTTTAGTTATAAATTTTTTCTTTGTTTTTGTTTTCTACAGCACTGGTAATGATTCCTTTACTTTTGGCTTTCAAATACAAACACCTTCCCACAAACATAGTTCTCTACTGCACTAATATGAATTGTCTAATTGGAAAAAATATTGAAGTTTATATCAGCATGATTTAAGAAAATAATTAGAACTGGAAATTCTTTAAGTTCAAACAAGAAAATTCAGAAAACTCCAAAAAGTTAGCATGAGTGAGTCAATAATTGACTTAGTGACTGTTTGACTGCCTGTACCCGATTGAATGCCTGTGCTCAATTGAATGCCTGTGCTCAATTGAATTCCACTAATCTAGTCAACAGCATATAGCCCTCCTCATTAGAATCTCAATCTAGTTATCCCTCTGAAACATGTTTAATTAAATTTGACTTTTGTTAGTGGATTCATACAATGCGCGAAGCATTCCTATGATATCCACTAATTAATCTCAAGAATTTATTTATTTTTAATTCAATTGATTATCTACTCTGATTCAACATTTACAAAAAAAGAGAAAAGGTTTGATTATTTAAGTTATTTTCCGATAATCAGATTCCACTTAAAATATTTTCTGATAATCTGATCACATTTAAAATATTTTTTGAATTAAATTAGATATTTTTCCCCACCCACATTAACATAAATTTTAAGAACTCTTTTGTTGAGTTAAAACATTTAATAATTAAAAAAGAAGAAGAAACAAAATTACTTATCTATTAAAATGTACTTGACTTTAGGTTTTTCTTAAATTTGGAACAATGGGTTTGTAGAGAAAAATATGTAGTACAACTTTTGATTTAAAATTACCCATATATGTTAAATTTTTAAATATTACTATTTTCCTTTCTTTTCACAAACATTTAACAAAAAATTATACCTACAAATTATGCGTAAACATCTTTGCATTCTATAAAAAAAAATGAACATAAAATAAAAATAATAAATTATAAGCATAATTATTGGCTTTTCTTGTGTGTGCGAGTATATGACATATCCACAGACTTCTCTCACTTATTTTATAATTTGACTTGTATAAACAGTATACACACACATTTAATAGCTTTATTACATATTTTAGGCCCATTTTATTTTGGAATATCATCTTATGCTTGGCCATACGAAGTGTGCCAGTCATAATATTAAAATTATATAATGGCTTATACTGCAAATGATTATGAAAATACTGATGATTATAACATCTCTATAGACTGACTTCTCTCTTTAATCATATATATTTTTATCATTTATTACTATTATACCAAAGTTTTAAATTATTACTATTGTCTTAATTTATAAATTTAAAATTTTGGAGCAAAACTTTACATTTTATATGCTATTTTTCCCATGGATAACCAATCAAAACATTACAGTATATATATATATATATATACTGTAATGTTTATATTGGTTTATGGTTTTGCATATATATATATATATATATATATATATATATGCAAAACCATAAAACAATACAATACTAGATTAAATTCAAAATTTTACCAAAATCCTTACATAACCATGGCTTCATCTACTACAAATAGACCTTCTCAAGTGAAAATCAACCCAAAGGAAAACATATATATATATATATATATATATATATATATATAAACAAACAAACCTTCCCATAATTCATTTCAAACTCCACCTTCCCTTAATATCAAAAGAAGTCTTCATAAGATTGATAGCCTCAGAATCAAGGAGTTTTATCATCAAAGTCTCCTTTATTCTTCTTTTTAACTCATTCTTTTCATAAAAAATAACCGAAGCATTGTTAAACAATATTCTATGGCCTGTATTCAATTCATGAATATATAAAGCTGAGTTAAGATACCTATGGTTAACTCTACTTATGTGAACCTTAACCCTTTCATTAAGGCTAAATTTACTCTGGCCTACATAAAATTTACCACAACTACATGGAATTTTATAAACAATACCAGGAATGACCTACTATCAATAGACTGCTTTGAACCATTAAGTAATGAATTCAAATCAGAGCCTTTTCTCCATGCAACCTTCTTTCCACCTAAAAAATGACTATTCCTATAAACCAAATTATAAATTGATGCTTTAAATGGTAAAGAAGTATAATCATCATCCTTACCAACAAAATTCTTATCATCCAAATCACGACTATAAACATTATTATTAAATACCACTTTTTTAATAAAATCATGACTATAACCCAATTCTACATATTCAGCAGCAAATTGACTTCTTTGAATATCAGCATCATTATTAAAATTATTAAGCCTTCTATTCCGACAACAAATATTCAACAACGACATTTTTTATGTATAAAAAGCTGATAACTATCAGGCCTAATCATATTTCTCAAATTTTTAGGTTTTATAAAATGACTACAAAACAAAACATCATTAACATTCTCAACATTTAAATCTAAAAATTTTAATTTTACAAAATCAACCCCCCCCCCCCAATTGTAAACTTAATACTAGAATAGAAGGCTTAATAATTTTAATAATGATGCTGATATTCAAAGAAGTCAATTTGCTGCTGAATATATAGAATTGGGTTATAGTCATGATTTTATTAAAAAAGTGGTATTTAATAATAATGTTTATAGTCGTGATTTGGATGATAAAAATTTGTTGGTAAGGATGATGATTATATGTCTTTACCATTTAAAGCATCAATTTATAATTTGGTTTATAGGAATAGTCATTTTTTAGGTGGAAAGAAGGTTGCATGGAGGAAAGGTTCTGATTTGAATTCATTACTTAATGGTTCAAAGCAGTCTACTGATAGTAGGTCTATACCTGGTATTGTTTATAAAATTCCATGTAGTTGTGGTAAATTTTATGTAGGCCAGAGTAAATTTAGCCTTAATGAAAGGGTTAAGGTTCATATAAGTAGAGTTAAACATAGGTATCTTAACTCAGCTTTATATATTCATGAATTGAATACAGGTCATAGAATATTGTTTAACAATGCTTCGGTTATTTTTTATGAAAAGAATGAGTTAAAAAGAAGAATAAAGGAGACTTTGATGATAAAACTCCTTGATTCTGAGGCTATCAATCTTATGAAGACTTTTTTTGATATTAAGGGAAGGTGGAGTTTGAAATGAATTATGGGAAGGTTTGTTTGTTTGTATATATATATATATATATATATATATATATATATATATATATGTTTTCCTTTGGGTTGATTTTCACTTGAGGAGGTTTATTTGTAGTAGATGAAACATGGTTGTGTAAGGATTTTGGTAAAATTTTGAATTTAATCTAGTATTGTATTGTTTTATGGTTTTGCATTTTTATTTTTGCTAGTATAGTATTAGACAGTTTTGGTTATATATATATATATATAATTCATACATAAATATTTACTATTATTTGTAAATTGCCACCACTTATTATATACACATATAACAATTTCAATAATTTAAAATAATTAAAACATTTAATACGTATGTTTAACATATAAATCAATATCTATCTATCTATCTATCTATCTATCTATCTATCTATCTATCTATATATATATATATATATATATATATATATATATATATATATATATTGTGACAGTCAGATGATGTATGTTGGTTTAACCCAGTTCGAATACTAGGTGAAAGTACCTCGAGGCCATCCATATGTGAGATATTAAATCAAAAATACTATGAACTCTGCCCTGTTCACCTATTCTTGAGGCTAACTACTAACTAACAACCTTATCTGAGACATGCATAAATTATTTTCTCACTGACCCAAAGCTTAGCATCAGCAGTAGAGACATGGATGGGAACACCTACAGAGCTAAATAGTTAAATGTGCATAAAAATACTATGAAAAATGTGTTTTGAATGCCTGGATCATTGGAAAAGTAAAATAAAGCATTATAACAAAATTAGGAAACTGAAGCTTTTTAGTTAAATAATAGATGTTTAATTAATGAGTTTAAAATATTAATAATGATTAATGGCCTCTGCTATTCCACTAAATGAATGGAAAACTAAGTAGACAATAAAAACAGATAGTAATGATATATTTATGCAATCTAGGTCTTTTCTTCCCATTTTTAATGAAATTGTCAACTCGAATCTCCTCGATAAAGTACAATAATAAAAATCTTTCGCAAAGCATTTTCTAATTGCTTTGCACTAAAAACCGACAGTTTAAAAATTATTTAAAACGTATATAGCTAAATCTGATATACATAATAAGCCAGTGGTGGACAAAAGAGGCATTATCGAGGAGATCAAGTTGGCAAACAAAGGAAACTTACTGGTATGGAATTTAGAAACATAAATAAAATTGGAAAGAGATCTTAAATGAAAAAATTAACTTTTAAATTTAACTGCAATGGAATACAATATATATATATATATATATATATATATATATATATATATATATATAAATATATATATATATATATATATATATATATATATATATATACATGTTAGTAATGAAGAATAGTGAAGGAAAAAGGATTAAATATATATATATATAGATGATCACGCAATATATATACTAAGACTAGTCTAATAAAAATGGTTACATTACAAATATCATTAAATAAAACAATTCAAAATATAATTCAATTAAGAAAGGTATGAACAAAAGGGTAGAAAGTAAATAGTTCAATGGAGGAGAGATGTGATTACCATCTGGTTCCTTGGTCATGTTTCCTATGGTGTTCGTGGCTTGATCCGACCATTGATAGGTATTTGTCCAGACAAGGAAAATGGAAATAAGTAGCATGACTTCACAAAAAGTCCTACAGATACGGCACAGAGTTCAGATGACTATTGAGTGGATACTAAGGCATTTTGATGGTATTTAGGAACCTCGGTGATAGGCAAAGCTATTTATTTGCCTAGCCAAGCATAGTAGAATCCATCAAATTTATATGACTTTTAGCTTGAGCATGTTCAAACTTCTCCATGATTTTGAAGACGACAGTTGTCTAACTTTTTGGAATAAAATCTCCACAAGCAAAATCTGAAAGAGTTCTCCAAAGAGAAATCTGAATGCCAGCAAGAAAACTCTGAATAATCTAGTCTTTTGTTCTCACTTTTATTTATACCCTCTTTGTCAGCTACCTTCTATTGTTTGTATGATCTTAGATCTTGATAAGTCCCTCCATGCTCCTTTGTTTCAAGGTAACATTTTCTAAAAATAACTTTTACTCTTTTACTCTAAATTTCTTTCTTTAAACTTTGAATTTTATTGACTAAAAAAAAAGAAAGAGAAGGCCATCTTTAATTTGACTTGAATGGGCTCACTAATTAAAATATATGTTCTTTTAGAAAATGTTGGTGAGCTTATCTCAAAATAAATCATATGCGATATTTTAACAAGATTTTAACAAAAAAATATATTATTTCTTTTAGTAATATAAGCATTTTATTTCAGCAGAATTTTGCATTAACTCATATATATACGCTTGATGTATATATATGTTTGACTAATAGGTTTGACAAGTAATGTTTATTACCAAAAATTTAATCTTGAAATGGAATTTATTTAAAATAAAATAGTTAAATGCAAATACAAATTATATAAACGTCATTAATTTTAGCTTTAATGCAAAACCCTGCTGACATTGGACTATAAACTTAATTCAGGTCTATAATACTAGCCAAGTTTATAGAATGCTGTGAAGCATGAATCAGACTTCAGATCCATTGCTTCAATATATATATATATATATATATATATATATATATATATCATATATATATATATATATATATATATATATATATAATGACAGAATATCAAGATATTATATATGAAATATTTAGTGTGTGTGTTATTCATTTAACTTTGATTGACTACTATCCTAAGTAAGGAGCTTCCTAATTAAATAATTATAAATGAATAATTCCACATACTAAACATTTCCATCTAAACAGCCATTTGTAAATATTATATTACAAACATATAAACATCTGCATATACTATAATTTATTCTATTGTTATTACTATGAAAACATTCATTAATTTAAAATGTATTAGTTCAATTTATGATATTTTTGTTTTTTATAATATCATATTAACCAATTACAAATCTATTTTAAAAAATTCTCTATACTTCTCTCTAATATTATTAAATTAGAAATTAATAAACATAACATGCCCTGAGTGGCAATACTGTAGAGAGTTTTGCCTGTTTTAAATTAGAAATTCAATAATAATTTTTATTGTATATGTATATTTTATAATTATTATTACCAAAATTATATCACCTAGGTCTCTTTTTACATGGTCTTATTTAACACAATTTTGAAGTTATGCGATTCCTGTTTCACCAGAAGTCGACCTCTGATAATGCGCTATTACTTTAATTAAATAATAAATTTTGCGCACTTACATTATATTGAAAGTAATAGCACATTATTGGAATTCGACTTTCGTCCTAGTAATTACAATATTTTCAGTGCTTTATAATAGTAAGATTTTATGCAATAATTAAATTAAAATCATGATTTCCACATTTTATGTATACACACATTAAATTTTACAAGATTATAATGTAAATTTGTTCAAACATTGTGCGTGTTAATTTTGCATTTTAAATCACATTCTGTTTTTGCTTTTTTAAAAAAAATGTAATTAGTGGGCACAATTAAATTTTACAATTAAAAATTAAAATCTGATTTTTAATTGTAATTAACAATTTAAAAATTATTTGGTGACTTGAAATTAATGTGATGTGAAATTTGATTTTTAAATGGAATTGAAAATTAAAAAATTAAAGACAAAAATAAGAATTTAATTTTTAGTTGTTAGTTTCATAAACAATTAATAAAATCATCATCTCAAAGATTAATTACTAATTACATTGTCACCAGATGACCATTGACACAACATGAGTGTGAAGTTGGCACTAGTTGTATTTCCTCAGTTTGCAAACGAACGTGTTTTTTTTGGCAAATAGCGATAATAATTAAAACGTGTATAAAAATGTAAATTACTGTACTGTAAATTATGCATAAAAATATATTATTTTGAATAAAATTAAATATTATACTTAAAAAAAGTTTGTCTTGTATCAATTTTTTTCAAATTTGAAATTTTTTATTAGTCATATTTTATTTCCTTATTTTTTTTGCGTGAATTTTAAAGTAATTTTATGTTGGTGCTTTGCTTTTACGCAAATGTTGAAAAATCACAGACAACATCCCCTCTTTTTCAATGTAAGTTACGTCTATTTTTGCATGATTTTATTTGCGCATGTTTTCTGAGGAACCTATCTATCGCGTAAAATGAGACCCAGGTGTACTTAATCTATATCTAATAATACATATGCCAGATTATGTAGACAATTATTAACTATTATAGTAATAAATCTGTGGTACAAGACAATATTTGTTACTTTGCTGAGCCAAGCTTTTGATAGATCATATTTTTGTCAAAACAAGACTACATTAGCATGTATTTGACATCTGTCTACAAATTCTGATAGAATATATTTTATTACATATTATCTACAGTATATATTTATAATATAGTTGATTTTTCATCTATCTATATATTTATTTATTTAACACATATTTCCACTTTTTTACATATACATATCTATATAAACTCACACCTTGTGACACATAAAAGTCATTAATTAACCATGAATATTTTAGTTTCAGAATCAATGGTTCATTTTAAACATGGTTTTTCTATACATAAAAATTATTTCATTTTCATTTCTGTTCTATTTATAATAAAATATATTTTAATAACATTTTCATTAAATATATGTCCTATGTTTTTGTATGTGTTTTGATAGATTTTTTAATTAGCCATTTTTAAAATCTTTTTATAATTAAATTATGTATATTTCCTATGTGTACATTTATTACATATCTTTGTTTTCCTTTTTATGTATTATTTCATAAATACTGTTTGAAACTTTGTTTTTTTTATTATTTAAATATTTATTATTCACTATATTTATCATATTATTTTTTATTAACTATTTCCATATTCAAAATTTGTTTTTATTTTCACGTATTTTATTAATAATTTTAGTCATTCTTGCTATTATTATATTCTATTTATTAAACACCTTTATTTAAGTTACAATTTCTGATTGTTTGTTGACTTTTTTTATTGAAATTAAAAAAAAAATTTAATCAAGATTTAATATATTTATATTCAATATAACATTTCTTATAAATCACTGGCAAAACAATATGATATTAAAATATTTTTGTTAGGTTACCTGGTTTTATAAATCCACATGAATGGACTGATTCAATTACAAATATTTTAATATCAAATTTGAAATATGTTCATATCATTCCAATACATTTGAATCATGCATGTGAGAAGGCATGCTAATAGCTCTAAACAGGCTTATTTATTTTTATAAATGCCACAAGAGATAGCATTTGAAAACTTTATCTTGGATTATTCCCATTCCCAGACTGGTTTTTAACTATGGCTCTTTTTAGTGGCTCTCTATTTACTAGACATGTATATTTACAATGCCAATTAATTAATTATCATTATATTTATTATTTTTCTTACAATATTTTTTAATTAATGGAGATTCTATTTGTAGATATGTATATATTTAAAAAACTTTAAAAAAATATCTTAATGTTTTAGAATTAAAATGAAAACAACTCTTGATTATAAAAATTCCATTTTTTAAAGAGTATATATTTTTTATTTTAATACTTGATTTTGTAAAAATGTTTTTTTAAATAAACAAATTACATTGTAAATGATTTTTAATCTGCATGATTTTACTTTTGAATATTAAGTAGATTGCTACATTTTTCTAAATTCACATTAATGGCCACTATATTGAAGCAAAATATATGTGCTTCACTTATATAATTTGAAAACTTGGTAAGCAATTTTTAAAGCATTTTCAACATTTGGAAAGACAGAATATATATATTGTACCAAGATCATATTAGTACATATATCTAATTTTGTCTAAAATTATTAATATAAAATACAGTTCATTAAAAGCAAATAGTATGTAAAAGTTTAAACAGGTTTTTTATTGCAGTTACTTTTCAAAAAGTAAAATTAAACATCAAATAGTTTTTTGAAATAAAAGTTACAACTAATTAATTAGGAGGGGGAGGGATTTGCTTTAGATATGTCAAGTTAAAAGTTTGTAAAAGAAGTTTAAAGACTTTTTTGCTAAAAAAGCAATTAATTTATAGTAAGGGAAAAATTAAAAAAAGTTGATTTTCAAATAAGTAAAAAATATCTCTTTTGAGTTAAAGACAGAAAAAGTAATCTTAAAACTATTATTGAGTTTATTAGAATAAAATATACATGTACCTAAATGATGAATTAATGTGAGCTTGTTAATAAAATATTTGTGTGATTGTAAACAAGCATAAATATGTGCGTGTTAAAATAAAATAAATGAAAGTTAAAAAATTAAAAACACTCAGTGATAGCTACTAATTAAAAATGTAAAAACAAAACATACAATGGCTGCTAATTAAAGATCTCCAACAACATGTAATTTAAAGCTTATCTAGAGGAATGCAATTAAAAACAAGGAAGGAATTTTGACAACAGATAGTGCTGGTGGACATAAAAAGAACAACAGGTCTTATTAATAAATAGTCCAGTTTTTCATCAGACAATCATTTGAGTTGAGATTACAATTGAGAAAGAGTGCAGTTCAATTCAGTGAGACACATCGGATTAAATCAGTCAATTGATCAGGTGACAATGCAGTGTTAGAAACCTCAGAAACATATGAATTTGCTCTAGCCTGAGTCCAATGAAACAACTGACCTGTCCATAAAATAATGCCTGCCTAAAAACTTAAAAATCTGCTTTCAATATCTAAATGTCTTAAAAAATATTTTGGAATACTAAGCATTAAACCTCCTCAAAAAAACCCCATATCCAGCTGGCTGGAAATATTCTCACTTGAAGCAGCAATCAGGAAGAAAACAAAGTCCTACTGAAAATAAAGTACATCACAAACAGCAAGAAGTATCCACATTTTAAAATCCTAAGTAATAACATTTTTTCGGATTCTCATTTCTAAAGTAGCCATTGCACTAGTTTGATGCCTCCCAGAGTCAAATAATAATGAACTCTATGGCATGCACAAATGAACTATTGATGTGCATGTTCTAAATGCCATGTATGTGAATATTCTTTGTCATATTATATTGATTTTATGTATATATTTATATGCCATGTATTATTTAATGCATAATTAAAATAAAATACTAGTTTTCTATTTCACCTTTAAGTAATAAGTAATTTAGATTGCATTTTACGCAAAAAAGTGAAGCTTGTCTCAATCTTATTAAAAATTTATATGGCTAAGCACTTTCAGAGACCTTGAGTCTCCATAATCATAGCCTGCTTTTAACTGAAGTTTAGCTGTGGTTTATGTAAAATTTATGCAAATTTTATTGCAAATAATAATTGTGCAATAAACTGGAAAGAATTATGCTTTGCAATCTCCAGAAAATGGTCATTATAAAATTTGCATAAATTTTACATAAACCACAGCTAAACTTCAGTTAAAAGTAGGCTATGATTACGGAGACTCAAGATCTCTGAAAGTGCTTAACCATATAACTTTTTAATAAGATTGAGACAAGCTTCACTTTTTTGTGTAAAGCGCAATCTAAATTACTATTTAATGCATGTTATTCTATAGTTTATTATATGAATGCAGAATGTGTGCATAATCAGTATACATAATTATCATTATTTAAATTAATTAAGTTCTTACCAAATATTTAAAATCAGAATATAAATGTGCAATAATAAGTGTTAGTTAAATAAATTATCATAAGCTAAAATTTGTCGGTCAATTCTTTTTACCACTAATTAAAGCAATAATTTGTTATTGTTATTCTATTACTTTAGATTGAGCTAGTCTTGAGATATTTTGAATGCTGGATTAGGTGCCTACTGCCCAAACACGTTAGTTCTAGTAACTAGCTGGTGCCCAGGGTTTACTCTGAAACAAATAAAGTGATTGGATAGTAGGGGTTTGAATCTAGCAATTGAGGTGGGTCACTGTCTGGAAATGTGATCGTGTTATGCGTTGCATAGCTCCATCTGATCATGGATATTGTTGATAGTTCTGCTATTGATAATATTCTCCACTCTGTTCGAAGGGCCAGTCTGTTCATGTAATAGTTATTATATGAAATGTAAAATCATAATAAATAAGGTTTAAACTCAGCAAGACCTAGCAAATAGAGTATGCTGGATCTTCTACCGTATGGACCCAGCACTATATATATATATATATATATATATATATATGCATGGACAATATATATTAGGCCTTATTAAATCTAAATCAATTTAAATAATTTAAAACAAAATATTTTATTAATTAACAACTGAAAAGGTATTTGATAATTAGGTGGGTGGAAATGACATTAATTAAATTAGGAGATAAATATCATATGTTATTAGTCAAAACATTATTCTTTATTTTGTTATAATCCCTTTTCAAAGCTATTTTTTGTAAAATCTGTAATTTGTCAATAAGCCACAGACCATGGGAAAGCTTAGGACTAATCTGAAACAAATGGATGGAGATTAAGCCATCATGAAATAAGGCAGGTCAGTAAACTATAAATAAGGATGACCCACAAGAGCTTGGATTAGTATTGTTATGCTTACACTTTGATTTTTCATTCATTCATCATTTATTTATTGCAGAAGCAGTGTTAAAATATAGAGTAGAGAAGCCCATCATCTGCTTCATTCTGGACAAGCCAGAAGAATGCTAATTTAGTTCCATCAAAATGTAGAAAAATTGTCATAAGATTCTGAGCAACTGTTACATAGTCATTGTGTCTGAATTGTATGCAAACTGTATGTGACCTAACTTTAAAAGTGGTTATAGCTATCAAAAAGAGACCAGCCATCTTTCAGTAACAGATACACTATCAGATGCTGCCCATTGAAGGAAAGAAAAATGTGATACTGAAGACCATATTAATCAGCAATAACAATCTCAGAAGCTTTGCAGAATACCAGCAAACATAGCAGTGTTATACCTACTGTGTCACAAAACATCTAGACACCTAAATTCAGAACATGAACTATTAATGATGAAATGAGTAATTTGTATGAATTTTGATTATATACTATTATAACATTATTTCATTAACATTAGATATTTATTCAACTATATCTATATATTTCATTTCTAAAGAAATCGGTTATGGTTTATTTTACATATATATATATATATATATATATATAGTAATTCTGAATAGTGATGACTTGCTTAATTTTATTAAATGTGCCATGGTTCGGTTGGCATAACATTAAAAGAATTATTTATAAAAAATATTTATAACAAAACAACTGGCCAATTATTGCAAATTCTTGCCATTTGCTAAAGGTTTCTTTGGTATTATTGTAGTCAAGTATTTTAAAACAAGAGTTAATAATGATCATTTTCACTAGCCTTTGGTGTATTAAGAATTAGAACAATTTGACCATTAATGTAAATACTGCAGATTAATAGTCTCTGGATAAAATAAAGGGCTGCATAGACAGCTTAAATAAATTAATCAAGAATGTTTTTATAATTATAAATGTTTCCAGTTATAAGCAAAATACTGTCATAGATGTGGGATATGCAGACTTTGGAAAGAATATGCATGTGTATTACCTTATTGTTGAAAAAAAAATTTTTTTTTCATTGGCCAAGTGAATTAAAGTTTTACAACTTTTGATTAGTCAATTAACAAACTCAGCTGTAAAAATATATTTAACTTTTAATTTTATATTCATTTTAGTTTCATTTGTAAAAAGTATATTAATAATTTGTCAGATTATGAAAGTGAATGAAAGTTTTTTCAAAAATAAATTTCTATTTATAATTAAAAATATTTGATAGCAAAAGACCTAAAAAGAAAGTTTATAACAAATTAGAAAGTGCTGCAGACATCATTGATTTCTTTCTTAATTTATGTTAGTGTAAAAATAAAGAATTTTTTACTAAAATCTTACTATTTTCTAAAATAATATTTTCAACATTTTTTACCAAAATACATTATAATATGTAAATAAATACCAGCAAAATACTCTAAATTATTCGTTTTTGTTTGAAAATAAAATAAAGAGCTTGGGGCAATGAAAATTGTTGATAGATGTCAAAATTGTTGTTAGTGCTGGCTTCTTTTTCAATTTATGTTCGTGTAAAAGTATACATTTTTTTACTAAAATCTTACTATTTTTTAAAAATAATTATATTTTCAGCATATTTTATGAAAATAATTTACAATATGTACAAAAATAATAAAAAAAAACA
Organism: Epiperipatus broadwayi; assembly: GCA_028023455.1. Lineage (NCBI taxonomy): Eukaryota > Metazoa > Onychophora > Udeonychophora > Euonychophora > Peripatidae > Epiperipatus > Epiperipatus broadwayi. Next base: position 2,861,052 of record JAQFVV010006289.1, read on the forward strand.
TCCTATGACATTAATTTTCATTTTCAAAGTCAAAACAGAAGTTGGAGCAGTGAAAATTACTGACAGATGCTCTTCTATTGTCTGAAATGCAAACCAACCAATCAGCATCTAGAAAAACATGTCTTCTCCTTTTGTTGTAGCTTCTTACATCAATGTTATTGATTTTTTTACTTATAAAATAATTTTAAAAAGGGCAACATCTTACAGTACATTTTAAGCTTTAAAATAAGCATAAAAATACTACCGTAGCTCAAATATTGATGATTTTTGAGCAACTTGAAGCTGTGAATGTTCTAACATGGCATTTTCTCAGGGAAGGTTAAATTTTCTTGACCTAATGTATTTTTATTTTGGCTGTTTTGTATATATAAAGTTTTTATTGTCCAGAAATGAGTGTAAAGCAGAGGTGTTTTTCTTACCACTCACATTCAGTAACTTAATTTGAGTAGTATATATTTGGTAGATGCACATTCCTACCATAGATTTATTTGGTAGATGTACATCCTACTATATATCATATGTTTTTTTATATTCTTTGATCATTCATACATAAATGTAAGGTAGATGTTCTTCTTGTCAATGTTTTTTATTATTATCATTATTTAAAAGGCAGATACTCATTCTTACCAATTAGTTCATAAGTTTTATCACTAATACCAGGTAGGTGCAAAATTCCTATTCATGCATTTAGTAATATTTATTTTATTAATATTAACAAAACATTGAACAATGTCTTGCTTACATGATATTTAATTTTCCTTGTTTGAGTCACATAGTATTTGTTTGCCAAACTTTATGGCCTGAAAGGATTTATGTTTTCTCTACTTCTTTTAATAATATAGTTTATTAAGCGATTTTTGGTTTATCCTAAAGCTTGTAAGATTCTTAAAACTGGGTTGTGATCTATCTGTTATAGTAATAGATATTAGTAGTTATAGGTAGTTTGTGCAGCAAATATAGTGAAACTGTACAGAGCTGTATATTGTCTGTGCATAATAAAGCAATGAATATAAAATCAATAATTTTTTATTCAACTACTAGTGCAGTTAAATAAAACAATAGATCATTAAGGGATGTCATTTTAAAATCAATCAGATCAATATGCTGATGTTTCCTGAGGATTTCTATCAATTGTGTTATTATTTGTTTTGACATTATGTATATATGTAAATAAATCGTAAATTCTCATTATTCTAGCATTTGTATTTAGTTGCAATCAATAATGGTAATTAAAATATGATAAGAATCTCTTGCATTTAACTGAGTCTATAGGAATCTAAAAAAAACTTTGTGATCATATGCCATCGGAACATGTTAGCTGTGCATTATATATATATACAAAAAAAAATACTGGCTATTTTTATATAATTAGCATGCCAACGTGGAACGCGATGTATAATCATGCACCCCTGAGATTAAAAGTTCAATTGCGATTGTATATCGATTGAAAAATAATTGACAATTTTTAATGCTATATTAAAATGAAAATGGTGGAGATTTTTTTGTTTGTTAATTAAAAGAGCAAGAAGTAATATAAGTTGATTTTAAAATTTATTTAAATTTAGTGATTGAGTGCAAAAAAGAATAACAAATATATTTATCAGAAAAAAAAAGTTTTATTTGACAAGTTATTGCTAGCAATATGGCCGTAAGATAAAAATAAATTCAAAATATAAACTGTATATATGTGTGATGTCATGAAGTAAAATTTGGTTTTAGCATATATATATATATATGATATCACGATGTGTAAAAAAATCAAATTATTTTTATTAATTATAATAAAGAATTCTTATATCGTCAATATAAAAATAAATCAAATTCAGTATATGTGTATGTGCATAACATTCCATAATATATACACATAAGACGGTTAGTTTAATTGTCAGATTATGCATAAAGCTATATCAACGAGGGACACAATGTGGATGGCAGACTCATGACTTTAGTATGGGATCCGTGAGAAGTCACATAAAGAATGGGAAGTGGAACGGATCAACAAAGCATAAGTAGTTAATATTTAAAAATAAAGCAAAGTTTAAATAATAAAATAGGAAAGTTTACTTTTATAAAATAGATGTTTTTGTTTTATCCTGTCTTTTTCAACATGGAAACTGAGAGGCAAAGTGATAGTTCAACACTTGAGGAGCTAGCAGGGAAAGCAAGCAGCTCCATCACTTTTAAAAGTACTTAGGATGTTGAAAGAGAAGATAAGCCCACATAAATGCAAATGGTGATGAATATAATATTATAAATGAAACAAAGTCACCAAGCAATGATGCAAGAGATTAAACAAGAAATTAAAGAAGTTAAAAAAAATCATACAAATAATAAAACATGATTTAATTGTAAGTGTAAGTGATATGAAAAAAGAAATGAAGCAGAAAGTTGTTCAACTTCATCATGCAATGGAAGGATGTAAAGAATCATTAGAGAAAAAATAGGGCAAAGCTATTTAAGAATTAAACCAAGAATTGTGGTCAGAGAAAGAAACCATTAGTAGTGTTAGAAAAAAATTAAAAAAAAATGATAGTATGGAAGCCACAAAAAGTGACATTAATAGCAGTGAAGTCACAAAAAGTGGCATGGTTATAAAAGATAATAGAGAAGTTGTAAAAGTAGAAAGTGTAAGTGTAGAGAAGCAGAAAGAAGGAATTGAGCAGGTAAAAAATTTTTGGATGAAAGACAGTGAACAAAAATAATAAAAGATACCAGGATTATGATAGAGTTTAAGACTGACTTACATGCAAAAAATATCAGGTATTGATTTTATCAGCTATTCTCATAATTTTTTTTTTTGCAATATTGACTCTGTCTTCATAATTAAACAGGATATAAAATATAAGACATATATCTTTAGTGAAACTCTAGGCAACCTGATAAATAAAATTCAAAGATTTTGAAATGAGCAAGCTAGAAATTTTTGTAAATATTTTCCCATATCATTGCCTATGGTGTAAGTAATAAAGTATATAAAACTTGGGCAGAAAAGTGATATTAGAAAGCTGCCTCATAATGCTACATATATGGATATTAAATTATATGTCTAGTTTTGTACAGCTAAGTATAAAGATTTTAGTTTATTATGAAATTATCGAGGCCTTCTTAAGAAGACCTTATAGTATATTAGTGGATAAAAGTCCATGCATATTAGTAAGAGGCCACCAAGTTAAAATAGCAAAAAGATAGAAAAAATCATGAGATAAGACCAAAGTACTAATTGACTATAGTAATACCAATAACCAAGATCCAAATGGTATTTGGCATAAACTTTCAGAGGTAAGAGAACAAAATCCAGAGGGAGATTATGGACGAGACAGTTATAGACATTGATAGGCTTGTATAAAAAATTTTTTTCATGTATAATAAATTGATTTTTTTAATATATATATATATATATGCATTGTTACAAATAATTTTTGTATGTGTGTAATACTAACCATGTAAAGTCTTAACTATTTTTTTGCTGGACAGTATTGATATGAAGTGATATATATATATATATATATATATATAATATATATATATATATATATATATATATATATATAAATTATTAATCAATGTCTGTATTCCAATTATAATAAAATATATATAATTATTCAAAACAATACAATAATTAATACAGTAACAATATTTTAAACAAATATATACCAATTTAATAGAAGTACTTTCAACTATCTATGTAGTCGTTGTCAACTAGACTCAAATTGTATTAGAAAAAACCGTTACAAATGTAAACAAAAGCAATACGTCATACATCAATTTTCCCACAATTCATTAATTTTTATATTGGCTGTCTGTCTATTTATCAACTGTTGCTTTTCACTTTTTATTAACATAGCTTCTTTAATTTTGCGTTTATTATTATTTCTTTCAATACACAGAATTTTAACTTTATTAAAATCAAAATCAAAACCATAATTACATGTTACATTATGATCAAAAAATACTGATGGTGATACATCATCATTTCTAATATTCTCTTGTCTTGATTTTTGCACTCGTTTATATAATAACAAATGCTCCCTTGATCTTTTCTCCAATGTACATCGAGATTCCCCAATATATGCCTTTCCACAAAAACATAGCCATTTATATATTGCACAACTTTGATTTAAAATACCACACCTATTTTTTGAATTATTTATTAATCTATTTAAATTAGGAGTAGTATAAAATGCAACTCGACATATATTTTTATATATCTGTTTTATAAATTTAACCTGTTCATTACAAATAAATGGTATTGATATCCAAGTATATTTTATTTTATCAATATCTATAGCATCTAAAATATTTCTATTATTATTAAACTTAGTAACAATATTATAAATTAATTTATGATCATATCCAACATTTAACAAATCAATAATAAATACATTTATGTTACCTATTTTATCAGAATTATATTTACATAATTTATTATTCCTAAATAAAAATGATTTTAAACTGGATAATTTATGTGCAATTGGCACATTTGAATACCAAGGAATATATCCTCTTTTTTCAATATCTTTTATTACCATACAATAATCTAATTTATTTTTATTACGTGTAACTTTAATATCTAAATACTGAATTGACTGTTCTCTTTCTTCAAAAGATTTACTCCATTTTAAACCTTCTAAACTATTTAATTCATTGAATAATACATTTATAATATCTAAACTTCCACAAACGAAAACATCATCAACATACCTGTAATAAATTTTAATACCTTGGCAATATATATTAGTATTAAGAATTATATCTTCATATCTTGATACCACAAAACTACATATTTGTGAAACTACAGGAAGTCCCATAGGCCATCCATAATCCATTTTATAATAATTTTCATTAAATATAGCATATATATTTTTATCAATAAAATATAATACATCATTTACAAATTTTACTTTTTTAACATCAACTTTTTTTAACCTTAAAGCATCTAATATAATTTTTATAGATTTTAATCTATCTATTGAACCGTACATCTCACATATATCAAATGTACAAATACTATCATTATTATTAATATTAATATTTTGAATTTTCTTTACAAAATCAAACGATGAATTAATAGTATATCAAATGTACAAATACTATCATTATTATTAATATTAATATTTTGAATTTTCTTTACAAAATCAAACGATGAATTAATAGTATATTTTCCAAATACTATTAATTCATCGTTTGATTTTGTAAAGAAAATTCAAAATATTAATATTAATAATAATGATAGTATTTGTACATTTGATATATGTGAGATGTACGGTTCAATAGATAGATTAAAATCTATAAAAATTATATTAGATGCTTTAAGGTTAAAAAAAGTTGATGTTAAAAAAGTAAAATTTGTAAATGATGTATTATATTTTATTGATAAAAATATATATGCTATATTTAATGAAAATTATTATAAAATGGATTATGGATGGCCTATTGGGACTTCCTGTAGTTTCACAAATATGTAGTTTTGTGGTATCAAGATATGAAGATATAATTCTTAATACTAATATATATTGCCAAGGTATTAAAATTTATTACAGGTATGTTGATGATGTTTTCGTTTGTGGAAGTTTAGATATTATAAATGTATTATTCAATGAATTAAATAGTTTAGAAGGTTTAAAATGGAGTAAATCTTTTGAAGAAAAAAAGTCAATTCAGTATTTAGATATTAAAGTTACCCGTAATAAAAATAAATTAGATTATTGTATGGTAATAAAAGATATTGAAAAAAGAGGATATATTCCTTGGTATTCAAATGTGCTAATTACATAAATTATCAGTTTAAAATCATTTTTATTTAGAATAATAAATTATGTAAATATAATTCTGATAAAATAGGTAACATAAATGTATTTATTATGGATTTGTTAAATGTTGGATATGATCATAAATTAATTTATAATATTGTTACTAAGTTTAATAATAATGAAATATTTTAGATGCTATAGATATTGATAAAATAAAATATACTTGGATATCAATACCATTTATTGTAATGAACAGGTTAAATTTATAAAACAGATATATAAAAATATATGTCGAGTTGCATTTTATACTACTCTAATTTAAATAGATTAATAAATAATTCAAAAAAATAGGTGGTATTTTAAATCAAAGTTGTGCAATATATAAATGGCTATGTTTTTGTGGAAAGGATATATTGGGGAATCTCGATACATTGGAGAAAGATCAAGGAGCATTTGTTATTATATAAGCGAGTGCAAAAATCAAGACAAGAGAATATTAGAAATGATGATGTATCACCATCAGTATTTTTGATCATAATGTAACATGTAATTATGGTTTTGATTTTGATTTTAATAAAGTTAAAATTCTGTGTATTGAAAGAAATAATAATAAACGCAAAATTAAGAAGCTATGTTAATAAAAAGTGAAAAGCAACAGTTGATAAATAGACAGGCAGCCAATATAAAAATTAATGAATTGTGGGAAAATTGATGTATGACGTATTACTTTGTTTACATTTGTAACGGTTTTTCTAATACAATTTGAGTCTAGTTGATAACGACTACATAGATAGTTGAAAGTACTTCTATTAAATTGATATATATTTGTTTAAAATATTGTTACTGTATTAATTATTGTATTGTTTTGAATAATTATATATATATATATATATATATATATATATATATAATCAAAACTACCCCAAATCTAAAATTAAACCAGACCAGCATAAAAATAATATTAAAACACAACCTAAGGTTTCACTGCTACAAGCAGACTTCTCAAGTGTAAAGAACTACAAAAAACTACACAATATATATACTATTAAAAACTGCCCACAAATCCATTCACTTCCCATCCACCCTTAATATTAAAAGAACTTTTAAATCACCATCCACCCTTAATATTAAAAGCACTCTTAAATAAGTTAATTGCTGAAGCAATTAACTTATTAAGAGTTCTTTTAATATTAAGGGTGGATTGGAAGTGAATGGATTTGTGGATAGTTTTTAATAGTATATATATTGTACTATTAATATATATATATATATATATATATATATATATATATATATATATATATATATATATATATATAGTACTATTAAAAACTACCCACAAATCCATTCACTTCCCATCCACCTTTAATATTAAAAGAACTTTTAAATCACCATCCACCCTTAATATTAAAAGCACTCTTAAATAAGTTAATTGCTGAAGCAATTAACGTATTTAAGAGTTCTTTTAATATTAAGGGTAGATGGAAAGTGAATGGATTTTGTGGGTAGTTTTTAATAGTATATATATTGTGTAGTTTTTTGTAGTTCTTTACACTTGAGAAGTCTGCTTATAGCAGTGAAACCTTAGGTTGTGTTTTAATATTATTTTTATGCTGGTCTGGTTTAATTTTAGATTTGGGGTAGTTTTGATTTTATATTGACTAGTTTAGCTTTATGCTTGTAATGTTTATATATATATATATATATATATTGAAGCAGATCTGATGCTCAGATCCTGCTTCACAGCCCACATCCAATCTCCTAGCATCTAACTGTATTCAAACCCACCTTTACACACATATATACATAGCTACTAATATATATATATTTCTTTTGGTTAATATTATAACAAATAATGTAAACGTATGTATTTTAATTTAAAAATATTTTATTTAATAATAATATTGTCATGTGTATGCAGGCATAAATAATAAATATCTATATATTTCAGGGTAGGAGATTGCGAATGTATTAATAGTGATATATATATATATATATATATATATATATATATATATATATATATATATAAGGTAGTATATATGAAACTTATTATTTTTTCGTATATAATTTTGTAGCCAGAAATTATGCAATCTTGTTAAAAAGTCTCTCGAAAAACAATTACCCGGAAGACCCCTTAGATTAAAGTAAAAGATTATGAATTGGTAATAATAAAAGAAACCCATTAGTGGAAATTGTCCATGCTAGCTTGTTTTAAAATCATAAGATATATTTTAAAACAATCGTTCGAGAAACTGATAACAAACTTGCATTGTTTCAAACATCTTACTAGATAAGAGTATCCGGTCACACTATTCCAGAGAAACCTTAAGTGCTTATACTGATTCAGGTCCAGCAGTAGTTGCTAAGTAACAGCTTCCAAATAAAAGTATATATACTGCTGGATTTGAATCCACGAGGGAGAGGAAACCATTAAATAACTATGTTGCTATACATATTTCACGCCAGTTTTAATTCTCACTCAATGTGTCATGAGTAGGAAATTTCACCTTGTCCCTCCGTTCTAATATGCTGTCCCCATCAACGAAGCTCTGCATCCCATACTACTGAACTTTAGATATTTTCTAGTAAAATAAAATGCTATCTCTCAAATAACAATGCTACCCGAGATCTCATGAAATAATACTGATGGACTGATTCCTAGTGAAACGCTCTTCCAAATAATCAAGGTAAAAGAACTTTGACCGCTTATAATTCCTAAATCCTGCCTTCTCTGTAATAGTTATATTTTAAATCATCTATATTAATTGTCTTCAAATATGTATTCTCTAACTCTATATAACTAATCTAGATTAAGCCTCCTATAAAATGTTTTTCCTTTTCTTTTATTTTCAAGCAGCAAACAAATTTCATTTACATTTATGTATGTATATTTTAAAATAAATGCCAATAGTATTCTAAAATCGCAAGCATATAACTCATTTTCGTTTCCCCACCCATCATTTACTGGGTAAATAATTTATAATTTGATCAAAACAAGTCTTATTCAACTTTCCCAGGTGCTCGCGATTTTAGATAAATAAACTAATTATATTTTTCATGTTTACTGTCAAAAAACAGATTTGACATCTGTTTTTCACATTTTTCTTCCTAAATAATGTGATATCTTTTATTCTTAAATTATGTTATATATGTAAAACCCATTTTAGCTAATACCACCACCCACTTATTTTGTAATCAATTATATATTTTCACAAGGGTGTTGATTAACCAAAATTGAGATTTATTAAATGTGTAAAAAGTAATGAATAATATTAAGTAACATAACGTAAGGGGGAGGGAAATCTTAAGAGCTTAGTTTTATATTTAAGTATAATTATTCTCCATGTTTGCTTAGTGAAGCCATATCATTACACCGAATATTTCATAATTTGTGGGCAATAAATATGTTTCAATAATCTTTAGAATTATATTATATTATTAAGCGTTTCGTGCATAAAGGCCATTTCATTTTATATATGTTTGTGCTTCTCTCTCACATGGAGGCATCCGCAAAGTTGGGCCCCATCATCGTTCTCTATGTCCTTAAACCAGGCTGTAAAACCATCCTGGGGACATCCTTGGTCATATGTGCATGCTTTACATGGGGAGCAATCTGGGAAACCAGCCCAATAAAGTCATTGCCGACCACTCTTCATCATCCATGATTCGCCTATACCTCATTCCAGGGAATCTTGGACCCCTTCGTTTGTCAAACCGACCCTGCCTATGTTTGCAGAGGAAATCGGCCCTTTTCGTTATTGAAAATTCATGAAGCACACTCCAGGATCCATAATTGGACCAACCCAATCAGCCGCCATGCATGCACCACCTTTCAGTGTCTTATTAGTCACCCAGAAGTATTCATAAGTTGTAATGAAATGATTTCTTTAAACAAACATATTTCCATTAGTTTAATATTTGTATTAATGCGATAGATTTAGTATCGTTTATATAATTATTCATTACCCATCCTGCGCATTAATTATCTATAACTCCAAATTAATCATAATATTGAATGTAACCAAATGTAATATCTGCTTATGAAATTATTATTGTCTAAATTAAGTAAATGCTCTTTTTGCCTCTGGGGGTGTAATAGTATTCCATTAATGTATTGTAATAGCGCTAATTCATTAAATCACACATATATTATTGGCATAGCGGCAATTATAATGTTATCATTAAATATGAATCAAACACATATATATAATACTCACGAGGCTAACGTCGGCTAAATAACCTGACATAATTTTGTTATTAATAAATCTTAAATATATGTATATCAAACTTGAACCATTGCTTTCTTTTAGTTAAGATAATATATTAAGTTATTACTTATGCTAGATATGACTAGATGATCTCCACTCAATACATAATTAATATACTAGGTCATGAGCCTTTATTGCTCATAAAATATAACTAGTTATTAAGTTATTCTATCATATAAGTTTAGCCTAGAGTCTTTTTGTGTCTCCAATGATCGATGCCGGTGGATGAGAAGTAAATTAATCGATGTCATCGGGATTGTTGCTCATAATGTTATAGATCTGGGAAATAGGCAAATAGGGCAGAGTTCATGAATGTTCCTGACCTGTGTATCTTGCGCATGAGTGGATTCGAGGTACTTTTGCCTAGATGCTAGATCTTGTTACGTGAACATACAAATCCGACCGGCACAATATATATATAATTAGTTTCCAACCAGTAACCACCTAAACATTCACAGTAAATATAGCAAACAATATTTCTAACTGCTGTCAAGGCAACCTTCACACCTTTTAATAGCAAGAATGGAAATATATATATATATTGTAACTTCTCCCTGATTTAACTGGTCATCAACGAATCATGCCGCACGTTTTAGCGACTAAATTCTTCTATGCAACCTATCATACTCTCATTATAAAGTCTATAAGCATAAAGAAACAAAAATGTAAAACTAATGAAATGATTCCTGTATTGAATAAAACAAGCATGAAACTGTAGATCTAAAGAAGATCACAAAGTGATTAATAAAGATAATAACTTCTGGTCAAACCAGCTTTGAAATCCACACAAACAAAAGGTGATGAGTTAAATTTGATATTTAGCAAATTAATAAATAACTAATAATTATATCTCTGGAATGATTATGAAAATTAAACTTATAAATGAAATAATAAGTAAATTATGATATAGATGACTAAATGGATGATGGAAATAAGTAAAATTAAATAGTGGAATGAAATGAGGCTAAGAATGAAGAGAAAAGACTGAAGATGTATGGGAATAATGACTGATTAAGATGATAATAGACTAAGAGTTAATGAATAGTTAAGATTATAAAAGAATAAAAGTTAATGTATGATTGATCAATTATGATAATGAATTAATGTCAAATGAGAATGAATAAGTAAAAGGACGATCAAGATGAAATTGAAGAACAATGTTAATGATGAAGACTGAAATCTTAAACTATAAACTAATATGGTATTAAATGGTAAAAAGATAAGCTAAATAAAAATAGGGACTTCAAGCTTGACACAACCAGAATGTTATCATGAAGTTAAAACAAACTTTACTTTTTACAACCAAAGAAGTAATTTACATCTTAAAGTTTGGTTGACTTTCATAAAACAGTGAAAGTAATTTATTTCAAGTCCAACTATAATAATTAACTAGACATAAAATTTATTACAAATTCAGATTCTATTTTGAAACATAACAATTAATTCTTCTCAGTGTTCAAACACTCAAAATCATTATATAAACTATGTTTGGGTCAGTAAGAGGGATTTTACCACTACCCAAACATAATGCACATAACAGCTCTCATTATAAACTCAAATTAAGAACTATATTTAGCATTTCTAAAGAAACTTTATAACTAATATAAACTTTAAAATGTATGACTGGGAATGACTTTTAATAATTAAAAGAAAATAACTTACCAAATTTTTTTTTTTCAAATAATTATAAACCATGTGATCAAGATCAGTGAATGATAGCTCTTTATTTAACTAAATCAATCAAATCAATATTATATTTATTTTTTAATCTATTACTTAAAATAATCTGTACTATAAGTAATTAACATTTTGATTATTGTGTGATAATGCATTAGATGTACCAATAAATTACAAGACTTACCAAAATTATTATGATATAGCATAAGATAGTTAATAGTACTATATTGGTCGATGATGATTTCAATTTATAATCTTCTGATAGGTTGATAGCAATAATAATAATAGTGTATATATGTGGTAATTAGCAATAAGACTACAGGCAACTAAATAATTTTTTAAATACAACAAACTTTATTTAGAATATTTACAAATTTTTAATTCACAGACATGGCATGAAATAAAACCCATATATTAAAAGAACTTATGGATGGGAAAATACCTGGTATCCCATTGACCATATACTCAACAAATGATACAACCTGCTTATAAAATGATATTTAAAGTATCATTTGTTATGGTTTAGTTTATTTTATAGAATAGGATAATAAAACTTATTTAAGTTGACCAGCACTTAAATTACATTTAACAGTATATTTCGACCTTTAGGATATGCACAAAGTTTAAATTTAGAATTCAAAGAAACTCATAAAGTATTGCATTCTCCTAAAACCCTTTCTTTTATCAGAATATGATAAGGGCAATTATCATATTCTGCACAATTAATAACTTATTCAAATTTGAAATGAATAGGTTTGGTGCATTAAAGTAAGAATAAACATCAAAAGTCAAATACACATAGATCTCACTACAACATTACCTATGTCCACAACTTAATTATTGAATAATTCTGATCTTACCAATCTATTGTCAAATCATTATTTGATGAAGATGAATTCACACTGCCAATGTGCATCTCTTGCTTTTACATCTAAAAATTTTACCATTATTAATAATCTTAGTTTGATCTGTCTATAATTGATAATGATCCTATAACATCATAAACACTATTATAATTAGGCCAACACTATAGCTAGATTAGTGTTCCCAAATCTAATATTTTTTTTGATCTTGCCATATGGTTTTGAACTACTATACTTCACCACACATGGTGGAAAAACTAACTCAATATCATCATGAGGGTTTTAACATTAATAAGGGAGGCTTTATAAAACAACATGACAGTTGTATAATAATATGGCTAATTCTGCTACCTCTCTACGGGTATATATATGTGTGGGCTTTACCTCATCATGAAAAAATAGAATTCAGACCATGGATATCCTTTCTTTAGGGTTATTTATGCTAACAAGCATTAATTACTACTTAGCCTCTACCAATCTTTCCTCTCATGGAATTAGCAATAGGTGACTCTCCATCAGCCCATGCTCAATATTAATATTAATCTATTGGATGCCATTCTATTGGAACATCCTATCAGCTAAAAACTGTCACTAATCATTCTTAATATTATAGCAAGATAAAACAATACCAACAATATCAGTGGAGATATACATATTTTATTTTACACTGCAAAACCATTAATGTATCTATAGACAAACCAAAAATACATATGTCAAATGATCACTAATTATTTTTAAATGACAACTATACTCTTGTTATAGAGAGCACAAGGTATTTGAGCAATAAAGATCAAATCTGTATTTGTATTCAAAGTGGACAAGTTCATTTCTATACAAAATTACAAAATGAAAAAGGTTTATATCAAATTTTCTTTTATTTAAGAAAATAATCTGGCCATTCTAGTATCTTTGACAAAATCTTTGTTTGTTTACCTTTAATAAAATACATTAAAATCTGTTTTAAAATATGAGAGAAGTAAAAATCTCTCTCAACTCTCTCTAGATAAACAATATATATAATCTCATGTTTTTCCCCTAACTGAAAAAAAATAAAATACATGCAATAGATGTATATATTTTACACATTTTCTTCTTTAACTCAATGTATATATATTTTTCATGCCACAACAAACATATATATGTTTAAAAAAAAACAAAATTCCCAAATAACACATTACATAAGTAATATACATAACTTAGCAGTAATAAAAAAAATAATAAACCAACATTTTCTTCCATTAAATTTTATATAATTCCTCCAAGTTATTTCATCTTTGTGAGTTGCACTGATAATAACTGATATTATGCTGAGCAAACATTCCAGATAATGCATATATATTTTATTATCCTGTTTGATGCTAACATAATAAGGCTATATTCACATGTCTTCAAGTGTATCACAATTAAAATCAGTTATCCATTTTTCTGGAGATAATTTTCCTTAAATACGGTATAGGTTATTGTAGTCTTTACAACAAACTTTTATATACATTTATTGATTTATTTGTTATTATATAGTGAGACAAGGTTTAAATGTTCAAGTGGGTTATAACTAAAATTAGTTTATTTACGTTTTAATCCAGATGATTTCCTTGAAAAAAAATGACTTTATAATTTTATTGCAATAATTATCTCTAGTTTTTTTTTCTCTTTAAAATAATAATTTATTATTTCTGTTCTTTCCTTCTGGGTAATATATATGTAACAAACTTTAACCCTTTTCCTGCCTATTATGAAGCTCCTCATCGACATCTGATGTCACTCTAACTCTGCCACTTCTTATGCTAAAATATTCGTTAGACAGGTATTGAATAGGTTTTTAAAAGTTCTGTAAGATGGTGCCCTCTTCCAAATTATTTTACAAGTAAAAAATAAAAAAAAACACATTTAAACCTAAACAAAGAAAGAACATTACTTGTGATTGGTTCTTAGCATGCTCTCAGCCGAAAAAGACATTCTGATTGGCTGGAAAGAACAAAGAAACTGCCTGATCAAAGAAAATAAAGAAAAACGCTGAGATTTTCATTTCAAATATGATTTAAATTATTATAAAAAAATATTTTGAGAAATTACAAATTATTTTCAGAGAGAATACTAAAAAAACAAAATTATTTTCGAAAAATATTGAAGATTTTAGTAAAAATATTTAAGATTTAGTAAAAAGAAATATTTACTTTTCTATAACGTAAAAGTTGACCTTTTTGTTTATATTATAGCTTTTATGTTGCCGAAATTGAATATTTTAGAATAAATAAATAGCAATTTATTTTTGAAAGAACTTTCATTCTCTTCATAACCTGAAAAATTAGTAATATTCTTTTTATAAATGTATCTGAGTTGAATTTAATATTATAGGCGAATATGTTTTAACAATAGGCTTTGTCTTCAGTTTGTGAGTTGGCCAATTAAAAGATTTGATTTTTACCTCATACAACCAATAATATAATTAGCGGTTTAAGGGTTAAACAGTAGGACATTTTTAAAAACCATTTTCAAAATCTTATTTATATGTATTGCACAGAAAACTTTTATAAGCAATTAATTATTTTGTCCCATTTTGATTAGCAAAATATTATATAATTATCATCTTAAAAGGAATTTATCCATTTATCACTATGATATCCTTGGCATTTTAATTACTTGGTAATTGATTATTTTTATCATTACATAAGTTCCCACTATAAAAATCAGCAGACAATAGAGAATAAAATCATGCAATTATTTTTATTTTTACTTTATTAAAGTTAGATGATTCAAAAATGACTTTTAAATTTATTTACTATATATATCATACATAAAACTTGTTTTCAAAATTATCTCAAATTATTATTATTTTTTTTTGATATTTTACTTTACAAGCACAATCTTGTTTTGCTGGATAATAAGAATATGGTGCAAAATACAAACATTATCAACTTTTTAGTCTACTTATAAATAATTTGTGTGTCATTTTCAAAGAAAAGATTTTAATAATATATACACAACATAAAAACAAAAGCTTGCTTTTTCTTGAACTTTCCTGGGTTTGAAGCAATACTTATTTAGATAGACTTATTTCCATGGTTTTTATTTCTTTCTCCAGTATGAATCCTATGAAATATGCGGTCGTGGAAATGGTGTTTACAATGATAGCAAGGCTTTTTAGATTTATTCCATCATTTCTAGATAGCAAGATATTATAATTCCATTTAATTAGATTCCAGAATTTTATAATTTTTAATTTTTTTTCTCCTTATTTTAGATCAGAATTGAGTTATGTGGTTGCTTAGTTCTTGTTTTTCTTAATCAACCCCCTCTACACTTTATTTTGATAATATATATTTTGTTTTACCGTGATTTGTGGGAGTAATTTAATCCAATAATCTTGGTATGCATAATTAATATTACCCCCTCTGGCTTCATTTTTAATAACTACCCATAATGATTCAAGACAATTTTAGATTTACTACTGTAAAGGATAGCTTACAATGCACACATTCATAAAAAGATCAAGCCTATTTATTGAACCCAATCCATTTGGAATTTATATTAATAATGGGAAGATTATTTGTTTATTATTTATTATACGTATACATATAATGCACATTAGATTATTTTATTATAAAATAAAATACGATCAATATTTTACAAAGTAATATTGTATATATATATAACAATTTGATTAAATAAACTGTAATGTATATATATGTTTTTTAATTTAAAATTCACTATTAATTTATAGTTAAATGAATTTGGAATTGCCTGAAATTAAGTTGTGGTGGGCATGTGTGAAAGTAAAACTGATTTTATTATTTTTTTTTATTTGTAATAAATGAAATGTATTTAAGCAATACATATAAAAATCTAAATGAATTTAAACAATAGTCAGTTTAAAATATCAGCGTTCTCAGTGTTTTATATAAAAATAGAAACTTTTTACAAATTGTTCTTATAAAAAGAGATAGCAGCTACAACAATAGACAGTAGTTTAAAGTAAAATTTAGAACGCTAAAATGGAGTTTTACTTTTTCTTTTATTTAAATTATAAACATTTTTAAAAGTCAAATGCTGTAATTAAAAGTTTACCAACTTCAGAGGAAAGGAAGTAAAATAAGAAGTAAGAGTAAGTGATAAATTCTTAAATAATTAAATTGTGTTTTAAAAGTTGTTGGAGTTAATTTTTTTTTACTATTTTAAATTTTTTCAAAAAGAATAATGAAAATTAATCTGCTGAAAATTAGAAAAGAAAGAAAAATGAAATAATTTTCTTAATATATATATATATATATATATATATATATAAAGTGCTTCTATATTATATGATATAAATTTATGATTACAAATAATTATTAAATTGTACTTTAATATGAAGATGGGCTAGAGCAAAACATGCTATTGTGCATCATGGTATTTCCTACCAGCTGCATTAAACCTCTCTCCCCCCCTCTCTCTCTCTATATATATATATATGATCAATAGATGGCGTCTTTACCAAAACCGCCGAAACAAGTGTAAAATATTTTTACATAAACGCAAAAGGAGTCAGAATTAACTACCTCTCCTTTTGCGTTTATGTAAAAATATTTTACACTTGTTTCGGCGGTTTTGGTAAAGACGCCATCTATTGATCATAAATAACAAGTGATAGCAGGTTACATGACTAACTTGTTTTAATATATATATATATATATATATTGTAAACACACAGGATGCCTGCAGTCCAAAGTAAACAAGGATTGGAATACTTTATGGTGAATCAAATGAGGATCAAGGTGTTTACCATTAAACGCAACTACAGGAGATGCCATTGTACCTATTTATCCTTGCTAAGGAAAATGATTTACTAAGTGAAACTGTTTTGAAAAACAACTTGCCTAAATATCAACTACTACTACTTCTATTATGATGATTTTTATGAACTTTGTTCCAATTACAATTTTAATCAAAGAATCAATATTGTAAATTTTTGTTTATTTCTTATTTTTTTTATTCATGTTATCTATTGTATTTTCACACTCGGACGCTGAAGCCTCATTTTTCAGAATTAGCAAAGAAGAAAAGGGGGGATTATTCATTTTGATATTTTTATATTTTCATTGTAAATAAAATTTAGGTTCACCCACCATCACATCAGGTTATCCACATAAATATTGAGGTAAAATTCTCTAAATTTATTTTAATAGGTTAAATTACAACACTTATACAAAATACATATTATATGTTTTATTTTGTGATTAACCTTGTACATATATTTTCCAGTATGTTTGACTAATCAACTAGTATCTGTCTCTATCATATATATAAATTGGGGGAACTTGTTAAATAGATTGTTAACATCTGAAAATATATAATTTAGCTAGCCAGCATCTCAATTATCTTAAATAACTAAAGTTTATTTTTCTATATAATTATGATTTATAGAGAATGGGTGACATAGGTGGATTTCTACCATGGGGTATAAGGGTTGGATTATAATAATCATTAATTAGTAAAATGGTAGAGGTTCACATGTGACACATGTACATATGATTATTATTATTTTTTATATTTTTTTATTATTACTATTGTTGTTATACTTGATATTTATTATTGTTAATAAATGTTTAAGAGTTTGTTTTATTCCAGTCTCTGGTTTATTGAATTGTTCTGACATTCCACAGTCTATAAACAATTAGGCATGCATACACATCTATTTTTCTTATTATATAAAACCTTGAAAATAAAACAAACATAATAAATGCTAGTTGTAACCTATAGGTAGGTGCAGGAGTTGCTGTGTGTATCTGTTCATACCTGCTAAAGGAGTTAAAAGCAATATTCTCTCTGGGCTTGAATATTAGGGCATAATGGAATTAAAAAGGGGGAAAGTAAATGAACTAACCTAAATTGCATTTAATATTATTAAATAGGGTTAGAGTTAGTCAATTAAAGGGTATGCAATCATTGGTTAGGCATTTCATCGGGTTCTCATTAGCATTCTATCAGATGACCGACAGTCTGAACATAGTTGGATGCAACTTTTTTCCCTTCTAAGCCTAGTAGGTCTCTGCAGATTGTTTTATTAGGGGTAATAAATTAGAGCATATTAACTTATCCCCACACCATATTGCTACATCTGCATACTAGTACAGTCTGGAAGTTAGTTGACCATCCATTACATCTGGTGCACCATCATTGGGCTTGGTTAGTTTATGACTGTTGATGAAGAGTACTGCCCATTATACTGGTGTTAGCAATGTTTGGGATTAGTTGTAATCATTCTGTCCGTTATATCTGGCATCATCAACTTTTGGGGCTAGTGGTCATCATTCCATCCATTATATCACATAAAAAATATGCTTAAGTAATTTACTGTAATGATTTACCGAATGTCTATATATTTTGATCAAATATGAAAACCAAAAACATAATTAACCGATAACGAATCCATGCAACTTCCAAACCCAACGTAAATTTAATGCATTTTTATTTAGAGTGTCGAGTATGAATAGACTACATAGATTTGCATTTGAAAAAAAAAAAATCTATCCTTATTTAACCTTAGGCCAAAAGTTTGCAGTCAAACCAGCTCCAATCCATCTGATACATTTATGTATTCAATGTAGCATGAAAATACGACAACACAAAATACTATACTGTCAAAAATGTACATCTGAACAGTAAGTAGAGTTAGAGAAGACATTGTCTCTCTACCAACAGGAATGCTACATCTGTTGGTGAGTAGAACAATAAACAAAAAACTCCATAGGAATGGACTGCGGTCATTTGCTGACTTACAAACCTTTCCATAGGCAAACAGAAGGTGTGTGGCATATATATGCAATCCTGCCCATAGCGGATCTCATACTACATCTACTAATTACACCAATATATCCAATCCATTGACCCAATTTAACTACGAAACAAATAACCTAAGATTACCCTCCCCTAATAAAACTTTACAAATTTATATAGCCATTCACGCCCGACTTAAGTTTAACATTTATATAATTTAATTTATCGCACAACAAAAATCATAAATAAACTTAAAGAACAAAAAAAAATAAATGGAAATGATTTTACAAAAGTAATACATTAAATAAAATTATAACTAATTAATAAATAACATTGGTCAGATAGGATTCTATTTCTTATAAATTAAAGACGGAGAAAGTTTACATTTTAAAGTTCTTAGTGTTTCAAAATGTTTTTAAAGTTTTTACAATTTTTAAAACGTTCCTTTTTATCCATTGCATGCCGTTTGGAATACACATTAAATTTCCTGATGATCCTTTTGTCCTCAGTATAAGAAAAGTGATGTTTAATTTCTTTTTTTTAACAACTGAAGGGATTGAAGAGTGCGTCTTTTCAATTCCTTTTTCTTCAACTCCGCACTAACACAGATGAATTTATAAAATGTGTCTTTCTTTCTCCAGGTTGTTATAACTGGCTACCCAACTTGAGCCAATCTTTAATAAACCACCAGTATCCTGACCAAATTTTTTCAAAATAAAATATTCTTAACTATTTACATAAAGTTGTATATGTTAAATCTTATAAATGTGCTGCCAGAAAGAAATTGCACATATATTAAACATGAGAAAATATTAATAATTTTAAATTGTGTTTGTTAAAAAGAAAGTCAAAATGTTGCAATTAATGTTTTTTTTGTTAATATATATTATGCTTTAACATGTTTAGGCACACAGCCACATAAGTTTATGATTGAAATGTACCTTACAATGAGTACCTTTGGGAATTACTTCAGTGTAACCCTATCTAAGCATTTCAGTCAGTCATAAATAAGTTGGTGGTATTTATAATTGTGCTGCAAATATACACGTATAAACCCATTATCTATTAAAATGTATTTACCTCAATGCAACCTTTTTAAATAAATAATTTATAAAATTTGCTTGTCATGCCATGTGTAAAAATAAAGTGTATAAAAAAATAGAACTTGTGGGGAGGAGGTGGACGTAAATGGTCCTTAGGAAAACGATAGTCAACATTTTTTTTTTGTATATAGTTTTTTTTTGTAAAATTACTAACTGGATGTTTTTGTAAATGTCTTCGTTAATCATGCACTGTAATTACTAACCCTAAGTAAAATATTTTTTTGTTCATTTTTTTTAAGCAAGTTTACTGATATGTAATGGGCACAGACGTCATTACATTATTTTCTTATTAGTAAACATGAAAAAAATAAAAGTTCGCAAATAAAACTTTTTTTTTTAAGAATTAAAAATTGAAAATTAAAATTCTATACTAAACTCGTATCTATATAATCACACAGATGAAAAAAATTATTAAAATAAAACTGTAGTAAAAAAAAAAGTATTCTAAAACTAAATTGTTAGTAAAGATTTAAAGATAAAAATATATCTAAGTTTGTACAAAACAAATTAATTAATGTTATTGAAAACATGGAAATGATTAATTTAATTAGTCAAATGTAAACTAGTCTTGGGAATTTAAATGTATAAGCATCAGTCAGATAGTAAAACAATAGAAACTAATAGTCAATGAATGAAAAACAATGGAATCGCACCTCAGCGAAAGAACCATCACATCGCCATGATGTAATGTCCACTGGATCTGAAAGGCTACTATAAAAAGTATGGGGATAATAGATTATTATGAGTGGACAGATGTGCGGAGTTGAAGGAGAAGGGATTGAAAAGACGCACTTTTCAATCCCTTCAGTTCTTCTAGGAAAGAAAGAAAAATGAACTATTGTTTTCTACATTGAGCTGGAGTAAAAAACCTCTGCATGAATAAATAAATCGGCCAACAGAATACCAATATTTTTAGGACGGTGTGGGAATTCATGTTCAAATGGCCAGCAACAGATAAAGATGAATGGTTTAAAACCGTAAGAACTTTATAATTAATGAACATTAAATTAAAATCTTTCTGTATTTAAATAATTGCAATAGAATCCTATCTGACGAACTTTATTTACTAATAACTAATTTTAATTTGATGTATTTCATTGTAAAATCATTTCCATTTTTTTTTGTTCTTTTAAGTTTTATTATGACTGTTTTGTTTTTCATTAAATTAAATTTTATAAATGTTAAACTTAAGTCAGGCGTGAATGGCTATATAGATTTGTAAAGTTATATTAGGGGAGGGTAATCTTAGGTTATTTGTTTTGCAGTTAAATTGGGTCAATGGATTAGATGTATTGATGTAATTAGTAAATGTAGCAGGATATCCGCTACTGGCAGGACTGCATATATATGCCACATACCTTCTGTTTGCCTATGGATGGGATTGTAAGTCAGCAAAAAGGACCACAGTCCATTCCTATGGAGTTTTTTGTTTATTGTTCTGCTTGCCAACAGATGTAGCATTCCTGTTGGTTGAGAGACAAAGTCTTCTCTAACTCTACTTACTGTTCAGATGAACATTCCTGACAGTATAGTATTTTGTGTTGTTGTATTCATGCTGCATTCAATACATTGATATATCTGATGGATTGATGTTGGTTTGTCTGCGAACTTTTTGGCCTAAGGTTAAATAAGGGATAGAACTTTTTTTTTCAAATGCAATCTAGGTAGACTATTCATACTCGACACTCTTAAATAAAAATGCATTAAATTTAGGTTGGGTATAGACCCTTGCATAGGTTCATTACCGGTTAATTATGTTTTTGGTTTTCATATTTGATCAAAATATATAGACATTCGGTAAATACTGATACCTTATGGTGATTATCTAAGATGTATTTATGTCAGATGTCTTTTAAGTTATTGGTGTCTTGCAGCATCTTATGGTGAATGCTACTGGGTTCTTATAAATTTCTCTCTGCAATTGACTTTATCAATGACTTTGTATTTTGATCGGTTATGTTTATTTTGAAATGTTTTTAACCGTGTACTCTATGTAACTGATCTATACTCAACATTATAAAACAAACTTTCATAAATCCATCTGTGCGAACTTAATTAAAATGTAAACTTATAATATTATAAAAATTAAAATGTAAATTTAAATTCTAAAATCAAATTAAAATATAAAATAAACATACTAAAATAAAAATGTTAAATTTTATATATATGTGCATAAATAAATGTTTGTATGTTAATTACTGGCAGTGGCTTATTTTATTCTTTTTTTAAAATATTTTTAGATAAGAATTTATTGTAAATATAAATCTCTGCTGTTCCATTGAGTGAATGACAATGGGCTAATGACTGGATATCAAAATATTAAAATATTATTATTTTTTACTTACATATCTGCCTACTTTATAAATTTTTCTAGATTCAAATGCCTAGATGGCACCCTGTAGTGCAGACTATGTTAAGCTACCTTTCTCTGGATCATTATAGCTGGCACTTTGACTTATGTATCTGCCTACTTTATAAATTTTTCTAGGTTCAAATGCCTAGATGGCGCCCTGTAGTGCAGATGATGTTAAGCTCAAAGCTCAAATTCTCCGGATCGTTATAATTGGCCCCACATTGGGCATCAATTATAATGATCTGGATAATTTGAGCTTTGAGCTTAACATCATCTGCACTACAGGGTGCCATCTAGGCATTTGAACCTAGAAAATTTATAAAGTAGGCAGATACATAAGTCAAAAAATATTTTTTTTATTTTAATATTTTGATATCCGGTTATTAGCCCAAGTCACTAGCTCATTGGAATAGCAGAGATTTATATTTATCATAAATTCTTATCTAAGAATATATAAAAAAAGAATAAAATAAGCCAGTGCCAGTAATTAACATACAAACATTTATTTATGCACACATATATAAAATTTAACATTATTATTTTAGCATGTTTACTTTAACATTTAACATTATTTTTTAACTTTTATTTTAGATTTTAATTTTTATAAATTTACATTTTAAATATTATAAGTTCGCACAGACGGATTTATAAAATGTGTTTTTAAAATGTTGAGTATAGATCGGTTAGTGTTTGCACAATTGGCTTGAAAGGCCGATATGAATGTAATTACAATTATCTACAGACGCTATAAAATAAATGCTTATTTATATATATGATTAATTTTCAGTTGGAATGACATTTAGTAAATTCTAGAAAATTTCATCAGCGTCATTCATTCAGACATTGTATATAGTAATTTAAAGTGACCGTTCTATCGTCACGCCTTCTGTGCCAGTACTTCAGATTTGCTCATATATAAATATTTGAGTTGTAGGAATAAGAGGATTCTTTTTATTCCTGCATAAATTCTATATCTTGTATTGGTCAGAGGGTATTCATTTATTATTTAACACCCACAAAGCATTTGCACAATTGGCTTGAAGGGCCGATATGAATGTAATTACAATTATCTACAGACACTATAAAAATAAATGCTTATTTATAAACTGATACAAATATCTTTCATACCAGAATGCCATATATTGACAGTCCTTGGGATGGAGTTGGATCTGCCAATAACTGGGTCAGATCAAGCATAAAAATATTCATTTGCTCTTGAACTCTCCCAATAATTTGTGTAGCAGCAGCAGAATATTATTGTCCAAGATCATTACCCAGTCCAATTATTTAGAATCCAGGCATAATCTAATCACACCACTCTTCTTCTTAACCACCACTAGAGAGTTAAAATAAAGTGATGAACATTTAGATATTATTTCCCATTCTACCATCTGGCTTAATTGTTTTTTACCTCCTCCCTATATTGATAAGTCATTGGTTATGAGCAAAATATGCAATGATTGGTTCTGTTTCAGTTTGATGCACTATTCAAGGCTTTGGGTCATGCCCAGTACTTCTGAAAATACTTAATAGTATTAATACAATGTTTGTTTGAAGGCCTCCTTCTCATCTCTGTTTGCAACAGTTATTTACTGAATTTTCTTTTCAATCTCTTCTGTTTCTTTTTTTTTCTACCCAGATTACTCCTATTGACCAATGCAATTGTGGTTAACATGGTCAGCCTCCCCTTCACACATAAATTGGTGATTCTAAAATCTATTGCAAATCTATATCTATTTAAAAAGTCTGATCCTATCAATATGTTGTGTATCAGGTTTTTCATGACTAGATAAATTTGGGAAAATGATTTCCTATTCATTTAAAGTTTCATCCACACCTTCCT
Source organism: Epiperipatus broadwayi (assembly GCA_028023455.1). Taxonomy (NCBI): domain Eukaryota; kingdom Metazoa; phylum Onychophora; class Udeonychophora; order Euonychophora; family Peripatidae; genus Epiperipatus; species Epiperipatus broadwayi. The sequence goes on from JAQFVV010006289.1 coordinate 2,885,665, forward strand.
GGGTTCAACCCTTGCCATTATATTATTATGCCATCATTATCTGGATGGGTTTAATAGGAAGGGTATGGACACTGGTCTGCTGGCTCATGATTTGTGTATAGAACTCCTCAGACAGCACAGAGATTTGACTGCCAGTCTACCAATGCCTTTGCTGGCCTTCCAGAAATCTCTATGTCTATTTTTGGGAAGACCTGACTTGCATATTTTGGTTTTTTTGCTGGCCTCCCAGCAAACTATTTCTATTTTTGGATAGCCTTGGCCATTCCTTATCTGAACATAATCAAATTTTCCATGCACATCTCTTCCCCATTCTGATCCCAGATTTTCTCTTTTTTTTGCTTCCACCATTGTTCACTAACCTCCAATTGTCCAAGTATTTTATTGACTTCTCTCACTCTTCTCCCTTTTGTATGCCCAATTCTTGTCATGATTTTATTTGGTAGGTTTCTACATACAATCTCTAAAATATGTTTATCTGATAAGTTGCATGTCTCCAATCCCTTTAGTTGTATCACCTGACATCTGAAAAACTGGATGTGCATCTTTCCTTTTCTTTCATGAAACTTTTCCTGGATGATGTGGGCTTTAATCCATTCCTGGTGCTCCTCACTCCAGAATTCTTTCTTCACTGCCCTTTTGTACTCTCCAAATGTCCTACCAGTTCAAGATGTATTCCTGTAGGTGGCTATGGGCCACTATTAGTTTATCACATTCCCCTATCTTGTGCCTACAAAAGTATCTTAAACTTTTTAAATGTTCCCCTGGCATCTCCATCTTTTTTCCATTGAAGGCTTGTATTTTATTCTCATTTCCTTCCTTCCTAATCTCTTTCATCCTTGTATCTCTTTGTTTATTTCTTTGAGTTTTCCTACTTCTTGTTGGATGTCAAAAGTATATTCTTAAGCTTTTTAAATATTCTCTTAGCATCTTCCTCTTTTTCACATTGAGTTTTCCTACTTCTGGTTGGATGTCTCAGAGTCCATTCATCCATCCCAACACCCTGCACTGCTTTCTTGTTAGCCTCTACTACCATTTCATTACCTTCCCATGTACACTTTTGATTCATTTTTTATTTGATTTTCAAAACCTCACTAAAATAGATTTCCCTTTATATAAATCTAAATGCATTTCTGCCTTTGCTAAATATATAACCAAATTTCATTAACAATACTTACTTTATAATTAAAAAACTGGACATTATTTCTTCTAGAAAACAACAGCTGATTTAGAAACTGTATATGTTTTGTGATCCAGTTTCCACCCCAAATTTATCTTTTGTATTTCTCCTTTTCATTCCCTATTTCCCTCTTCTTTTCTTTGAAGCTCTAGTTCATCACACCATTGTAACAAAACCTCTCACCAACTCTAAACATATTTGCTTACAATATATTTGATCAAAACTATTGTTGATTTACTCACTAATTGATATGAAAGTCTTATAAATTTTTTCTCAGTAATTCTAATAGATTTCCAACATGTATTTATGGACATCACTAGGATTCCAAATGCTGATCTTATAATAAAATAAGAATTACGTTAAGTGAATATATTACCAATAACAGCCACTGTCTTAAGAACATATGAGAGAGGTTTTGACCATCAGCTAGCTCAAACTCAGGTCTGCTGGCATCAAAGCTGAGAGTACACATGAATGAGAATAAGAATTTTAATAATACATAAAATCCACATAAAACTACCACAAGATTTCTACATACTGTTTCATTATTGAATCAGATTTATTAAATGCTATTCCAAATGACAATTATTATTTTCTAATCACATAATATATATATATATATATATATATATATATATATATGTATATAGATATATAGATAGATAGATAGATAGATAGATAGATAGATAGATAGATAACATAATTTAACCCTTGTCCCATTAACATAAATATAGTTAAAGCTTTGTCATTTTGATTTGTCACATATGCACACAACATTCTTTCAAATATTTATTATTTATAAATAAGACAAATAGTGAAGATTGATAGAAAGAGATTTTCCTTCCACTATCTTTTTATTTTGTTTCTTTATTACTACTCAAGGCCACTTCATTGAATTTCCAGCATGACCTCAATTTCTAATAGCAATAATTAGTATATGCAAGTAAAATGTAAAAAAAAAGTTTTTTTATTGAATTCTCCTATGCAAGTCTATAGAATCGGTTAACAATTTCTTTTTTAGTTTTTTATTATAAATAGCAAATCAATACATAAATTTCTTTTATTAAATTCTCACTTGCAAGTCTATAGGATCAGTTAATAATTTCTTTGTTAGTTTCTTATTATAAATAGCAAATCAATACATAAATTTCTTTTATTACCTGCACATACCTGGGGAATTCATGGAAGAATATGTTTTTTACTTTTGATAGTTCAGATCATCATCGGTAACTAAATATATGATCCATCATGAGATTTTCCATTCTTTGATTTATTACACAGTCTTCATTTGATGAGGATCCACTTCATGGTTCTGATGTTGGTTGTTGCTTTAATCCAGAGAGGCATATTGTCTATTGTTAAGGGTAGCAGCAGCAATTAGTGGGAATTAGGGGTTTGGGCTGATTATGTTAGGCTTTTACCCCAACATTTCCTTTTCGGTCACCATTAGATAAACTTGCAATCTTGATTTTTGAAATTTACCTAATGATTCTACTGTTAAAAATTCAATCTCTGTAGGGACAAGACAAGGGGAATTCTGGGTCTCTTCATTTTATAGCTCTCTCCATTCATTCTAGAAAGATCACTCAATCTGCACTTCCTGTTTCTTTAATTGCTGCCTAACCAGATTTTCGTCGAAGTGTGAAAGCTTTTATCATTTTCTGCTTTTTTTGTAATAGCAAAAAAAAGCAATAATCCACTTCTGCTGAAACTTTCTAGGCCTTTATAACACAAGTGAAATAAAACCTCATTTCTATCTCTCCAACTATCAAACCCATTTGTACACACATTTATAACATACACTTACATACCATTTTGAAATGACAGAGTACCCCCCTCTATCTATCTGTGTATTTATATAACCATCACCACCCACCATATAATATAATAATTATATCTATAAATACCATGACTCCTATATTTATAATGACCACCACCTCTTATACTAATTAAGACTGGGTTCACCTCTTATACTAATTAAGACTGGGTTCGAACACCCATTCTGTAACAATATATAAATATTATATTTGTAAATTTGTCAGTAAAATTTACTATTTTTATAATCATTATTTATTATTTTCTATATTTCAATCTATATATATATTTTCAACATACTTTTTATCCATACACATACAAACATTTATGGTATAACTAAGTTTGAAAACATTATTAAGGATAATTCATTTTTTCTGATATTAAATTGATATTGATACAATAATGTTGGAATTATTTACAAGTTTATTTAATTGGTTTTTTGAGAATCCACCTTGTAAATCATTGCTATAATATTTATGGATATAATTATTCTATAAATACATTTATATTTTTAGTATTATGTATAAAAAGCCATAATTTATGTATAACCCCATTAGACCAATGGTGTAAAACAATTAACTTAAAATTTTTTTTGTTTAAGTAATTATAGTAAGTGCAGTTTTCAATTATATTAAACATAGGACTATATCATTGCTAAGGAAAATCAAGATAGTGATCATAGTTGAAAATTAGTACAGAAACATGTTGCCAAATTTTAGAAATTGTGGTTAAATTTAAAATTCAGTAAAAACATACATTAACAAAATTATGTTATCCATCTGATATTACATCAAGGCATATTTTATTATTAAACAGCCTTCACTATATAAATAAACCAATTGCAACATAATTGCAAATTCAGTAATTTATATCCAACTTTAAATTAATTGTAATAAATTTTACTTTAATATAACATTTATGTATGCATGTATGTACTTAATTGTATGTGTGAATATAATAAAAAGATGTTCTGTAAAAATTAAAAAATATAAATAGTATAAAGGGATAATAAAAAATCCTATATATATGAGAACAGTTAATTCCAAAAAATTACATTGGTTATTCTAATATTTACTAAGGCTGTAATTTCAAGAATATGTGCATAAAAATGCGATAGTGGGGACCTCTACAGGTCTTAACCACAAGCTTACATTTTCTTCCAAAATGTAAGCTTGTGGTTAAGACCTGTAGAGGTCTCTATTATCACATTTTTATGTGCATATTCTTGAGGTTATAGCCTTAGTAAATATTACTTACATAATCAATGTGCATTTAAATAAATTTAAAATTGGTTATTCTAATAAATAAAGTAATAATAAGTAATTTACTGTAAAAATAAATGTAAATAATTATGTATTTATTGTTATAATTTTAATTAAAATATTTTTATTAGTAAAATCTATTATAAATATGGCTGATTTTTGCTGTGATAAAACCAGTAAGATCTTCATCACCTGGAAAGAAAACATTGCTAAGCAACTACTCCCAAATTTCATGTACAATTTGTGATTGAGTGAAACTAGAGTTTGAATATATATCATTTTTAATTATGTATCTTACACTATAAAAGCAAGTGCTTGAAAAATTCAGATTTTTTTTTCTTGAAAGATTCCTCCAATAAATTGTATAATTTTAAGTATTAAATTTGCCATGTCTGACTAAAAAAAAACTTTTGACATTTACCCTCAGAAGTGGATACCAACCTGATGATCATTGTCAACATGATTTAATCATAAAGGATTAATGAATTATTTGGTGAAGTTGATGCAATGTTTCTTCAGTAAATTTTAATTGTGGAATTATTTTAAAAAGTATATTCAAATATTTAGTCTCATGTAAATTTGAAATGATTCAGCTTGCTATGATCAGTAGATTGAATTTTTATTTTTGACCACCAGTTCTATGTAAATAGTTAGTGAAGTACCTGTGAAAATTCAAATTTAATCTAACAGATGTGTTTTTGCTAAGTTTTTAAAAAACCTACTCTATGGAAGATTGAAAACTAAGTTTTTAAAAAACTTACTCAGAGTATGGGAGATTGAAAAATGAAATAGCATCCCTCACTTCTTAAAAGCCCAATCAAAAGAAAATATAATCATTTTATGAATATATTACTTACCTCCTTGATGGATTTTAAAAATTCGTAATAAATAACATTATAAATGTGTTTAAGCCAAAAACACCATATCATTGATATATATATATATATATATATATATATATATATATATATATATATATATATATATATATATATATATATATATATATATATATATATATATTGTGACGACTCACATAAAGTCATCAACACACATATATATTTATTAATAAAATTAGAAAGTAATAAAGGTGAAATAAATTAGCTAATAAATTTTTTTAAAAAAAGAAAGGAAGGAAAAGAAAAATTGAAATTCTAATGTCAAAATTACTGTGGATTGTGTAATAGTAAGAGAAGGGGAAGGGGGGCTACATAAATAAAGAAATGTGTCTCTTTCTCTCTTGTAAGTCAAATGCTAGAAAGTTATTTTGTTTATTGTGGGAGAGGGGAAAAGGAAGCATAAAGAAATGTGTGTCTTCTCTCTCATTAAAAAAAAAAATATTATAACAAATTAAAATAAATGTAAAACGTAAATGTGAAAAAAATGAATGAATTGTAAACTTTAAATAAAATAAATGTAATATGAGATATATAAAAAAAGAAACAATATGGCCGTAGGTGTGAAAGTCTGTTGGACAAATTAAATTCCATGGACAAAGAAATGTTATCAACAGAAGATCTTTGCCTGATCTGTTAAATTAATTGGGACTTACATTCCAGCCATTAATTAAATAAATAAACATAATGATAAGAATTGGTTGGAAATCTAAGTCTTAATTAAAAATTTTAAAAAACAAGGAACAAAGAAAGAGATTAATAAAATTACAATTTTGTCTGGCATTGCTAGTAGAGACTTTAGAGAAGCAACAGCTAAAAGAAAATGGAAGAAGTGCATGGCTAGTGGCGTTAAAGGGACGTGGGTTCGGATTCAAGCCATCTCATCACTGACTCACAATGTAAGATCTTTGCCTGACCTGCTAGAGGGACCACCACTTCTGTAGCTGTCAATTAAAACTCAACCTAAAGAATCAACCAGCAAACTGGATGAAAATAACCCCACAAACTGAGGAAGTTAATGGAGAACCTAAGGAATCAACAAGCAAAAACTGGAACGAAAATAACCCCACAAACTGAGGAAGTTAATCAAGAGTGCTCGGAAAAAATACCCATGGGATAATTACTACAAAGCCTAGGTAAAAGCATGCATGCATTTTCATTCGTCTACTATTCATAATTAAATATAAAATTAATGATTTGATAAATAGAACTCTATCAACAGGACTTTAAGAACTTTTATATCTGATCTATTTTCATATATTTATTATAGCCAAGTATTTATAAGTGTGTGTTTATTATTGTTATTATAATGTAATTTTTTATATAAAGTGTGAATATTAGTATTAAACATATTTGTCATTAAATTTTGTATCCTTGCTTTATTCTCCTATCACCAAGCTACGACAGGGGGGCAACTGTAATTAGTGATTAAAGGGGCATACTGATTTGTTTAAGATATTCATGTGCTGCTTGTTCGTGTGGAATCCCAATTTTAAAAAATAAATAGCAAGCGCTGGACATTCGCTAAGTTTCTTGAAATAGTTTGCTCTGTTCAGCAGCCGAGAGTTTTGGCTGGGAAAAATAATGCCAAGATAATATGTACATATTGCCTTGGGGTTCAATCAAGGGTATAGATATGAAGTTAAATTTGTATCTGTATTAGCTCTCTGCTTGTATTGTAATGGCATTGGTTAAAATAATGAATAAGATAATAAAGAATCTAAGTTGAAAACAATAAATGGATAAAGAATCAAAGTCAGAGAAAGAATTAAAGTATAATAAATTAAGTATAATGTAGAATAAAATAATCGAAATAAATATAGTTGAAAGTACAAATAATTACTCAACCGTACGAAGTAACCATTTTCCGTTATAATATATATATATATAAAATTAGTTTCCAACCAGTAACCACCTAAACATTCACAATAAATTTAGCAACTAATATTTCTAACTGCTGACAAGGCAACCTTCACACCTTTTTAATAGCAAGAATGGAAATCCATTCTTACTAATGGTCCATTGAATATATATGGACACTTAAAGATTGCAACTTGACTACAGAGTTTGAAATATTGTTACAAGGAAGTTTAAATAAACCTCTTTAAACATGAAATAAACATGTCACTATAATGCAGACTAATAAATAGTCATCTAAAACATTACTTAATGCAATACTTTTAAATTGCCCATGTATTATTTAGAAATAATAAGCAAAATAGTGCCTAAAGCTAATCTGGGATAATGATGTAATTAGTTTCCAACCAATAACCACCTAAACATTCACAGTAAATATAGCAACCAATATTTCTAACTGCTGTCAAGGCAACCTTCACACCTTTTTAATAGCAAGAATGGAAATCCATTCTTACTAATGGTCCATTGAATATATGTGGACACTTAAAGATTGCAACTTGACTACAGAGTTTGAAATATTGTTACAATGAAGTTTAAATAAACCTCTTTAAACATGAAATTTCACTATAATGCAGACTAATAAATAGTCATCTAAAACATTACTTAATGCAATACTTTTAAATTGCCCATGTATTATTTAGAAATAATAAGCGAAATAGTGCCTAAAGCTAATCTGGGATAATGATGTAATTAGTTTCCAACCAGTAACAACCTAAACATTCACAGTAAATATAGCAACCAATATTTCTAACTGCTGTCAAGGCAACCTTCACACCTTTTTAATAGCAAGAATGGAAATCCATTCTTACTAATGGTCCATTGAATATATATATATATATATATATATATATATTGCAATGGTCAAATTTGTCCTTTCACATAACAGAAATCAGAGTCCAAGCAAAAGAGATCGAAGCTAACCAGACTAGGATTGTGACATCCTGAGTCTGACCACACTTCAACTCATAAGCCAGTACCCCAAGACTCAAGACCATACAAATGACCACCTTGAAATTACATGTAGTATACTATTTTATTCATGGCTGACATAGGACAGGAAGAAACAATAAGTCTCATGATTAAAATTGCTATTATTGATATCATCTAACATATAACTAAGTTAATGGAGACTTTATTAATGCATAGATTTTATAAATATATAATCAATAATTAGAATTGGATTGAGCAATGAGACCAAGAATGGACTAGGTTAATTTACTACAGTTTTATTTTCTCCAATAAATCATAATTTAACTCAAGATGTCTATTACAACTTGTATAATATGTGAAAATGTGCACAGACATTTAATGGCTGAAGAGTGTTTAAGTATACTCTTCGTACAGATTCACTTACGTAAGATTAATGCAAATAATGGTTATACTTAAGTAAGATGAATGTAACAGGTGTTCATCTTATAAATTCATGATAGCCATAGATAAATAAATCTCATTGCTTTTGATGAGTTACAATTTAAATACAAATATATATAATGAATTTATATAAGGTGTGAATAATGCATGCTGGCATTTAAATAAATACCTTATCACTACATCATGTCTATAGAGGAACATATGCCAACTTAAACTGTGGCTGTATATAAGTAATTAGACTAAGCTTTGGTTAACTCTTATGATGGATATCCGTGCTTTTAAAAGTATCGATCGTTATGCTGCACGAGAAAGAAACAATTAGTTCAGGAATGGTGGGGGACTTATGTGCTGACCTGGACTTAAACTCAGGCTTCAGGACTGCTCTACCCTATGAGAGGAAGATGTGCTGGCTTAACCGAGACTCCATCTTAAAGATGTAAATATACATAGCAGCAAAATGAGAAAATGTTTGACTAAATTAATCACATCTGCCAAGCAAAGAATTTTATAAATTTAATATTCTACAGACAAGAACAATAGATTATTAGCTTGATCAAATAGAAGCTAACTATTAGATAGCATAATAAAAATATATGCTATAAATGGGAATAGTTATAGATATTCTTGCTGTTCCAGTTCAAACTGATTTGTTATTGATCAAATAATTAATATTAAAAAAAGGGGGGAAGTATATTTGAAGGGATTTTAAAAATAAATTAACTAGCAAATATACCTTATATATATTTCTCAAGGCCTGTCTATCTCACAGTATAAAATAACTTAAAATTAATTTCTTTCTGAAACAAGCCACATCGTAAATTTACAATCAAATAATTATCAATAAAATATTAAATAATAATGAGCACAGAGTTAGTCATTACTATTTTCATAAGAGAGTTTCAAAACAATGTGCGAAAAATATTAGGCTATAAAATAATTATTTGAAGAGGTTTTAATTATTCTCTTTTTAAAATATTGAAATTTAGTGTTCACTGTTTAAAAACTATGTAATTAAGAAATAATTTTAGACATAACTGCAGTAATATAGTTTAAATTAGAAAACAATTCATTTTCTTAATTAAGGAAATTTTATAAAAGCAAGTGGGTCATTTAAAGATTTTAACAAAAAAAAACTTTAACATTTAGATAAAAATGTACATTTAGTGGTTAGTTAGCTAACTTGAATTTAAGAGTTTAAAAAGGTGATATAAATTAACATAAAATTAACACAGAGCTCTGCAGTTTCAGGTAATTTACCAGTATTAGTACAGGTACTTGAGCTGGAGTTTAGTGAGCTTTCTGGGTGGCTTGCAGCATCCTCTCCTTTTGCAGTTAGGCTGTAGATATTATAGTGGCATGCTGGTTATAATGGTGTCGGATGGAAGCAAACCCATCACCTCATTACAGACTGACAGCCAAGACTGCCCCACTAGCCTGACATTTCAGTTCAAAACCTAAACTTGGTTCTCATGGCAAATGCTATTTAAAATGGGGTTCTTTTCCAACTCAAAATATGGCATATTTATACATTCATTTTATCAGCTTTAACACCTTTAAGAATTTTCTTTGCCCCAGGATTATATTTTAATTAATTTAGCCAAACATATAATCTGATTTCAAATATGGTGATATGTTTCTGAATTGTTATAACTTTTTCTTAATTCTGTTTTAATTAAATTGCCAAAAACATGTAATTTTGATTTTAAATATCGATAAATTATTAAGGCATTATAGTTATGACTTTTATGGCTTTTGTGAAACCATTTTGCCATAAACAATTTTAATTAGTAAGGTCCAACAATAGCTTAATTTTTATATCTGGCACAATTTCAATTGTCCAGATTTTAAAATGACTTTTTACTTGACCTAAGGTAGGTGCAGTCGTTAATTACATACTTGTTTACAACAAAATCTGTTTCTAGCCAAAACTTTTAATTAAAAAAAAACAACATTTAATTTTAAAGAAAACTTTTCAGCACATTTGAAATAAACCTTTTTAACATATTTGAAATAAACCTTATTTAAAATATTTTATATCTTTTAATATTTTAAATGAACATAATACATTTAATGTTTTAAATCATTCCACCCCTATATACATTATAAATATAGGTTGGATTATATATCCACATATGAATTAAAATAGTAACTTTATTAATAAATTGACCCCTATCATTACTTAACATAATAAAAGTATTTTATTAAAATAATACATGATGCTAATAATAATACACTATAATTCTGACAATCCTATTTAATTATAGCATTCTTTCATATGTAAATATATAATGCTGTTCAGATAGCCATGATAGCGAATTGTAGCTTTATTGTATATATATTAAAGTTTAAATGAGGTTCAAATCTAATACAGATGAGTGGGCTATTAGGTTGATGATGAAACAGCAAAGGATTAGGAGGTTCACATTTCAATATATATATATACACACCTAGGTATCATTTTATGCGGTAGATAGGTTTCTCAGAAAACACACACAAAAAAAGCACACAAAAATAGACTTAACTTACCTTGAAAAATGGGGGATATGGTCCAGTAATTTTCAGAAATCAGCATAAAAGCAAAGCAACAAGAAAAAAATTCTTTAAAATTCGCATTAAAAAAATAAAAAAATAAAGTATGACTAATAAAAAATGTCAAATATTTGAAAAAAATTAATACAAGACAAACTTTTGTTATTAACTACTGTATTTAATTTTACATTTTTCATACATATTTTAATCATTACCACTATTTGACAACATGCACTCATTTGTGAACTGATAAGAAATCAGATTTATGATGTGATGTACAACTAGTGCCATTTTCAGTCTTGTGCTGTGTTAATGGTTTTCTGTTTCTATATTAAAAAATTGAGATTACAATCAAAACAAAAAGATTATACATTATTATGAGAAAGATTATTTTCAGTTTAAAAAATCTTCATTATTTATTTTAACAATCTAAAAAATTATTTCTGGTATATCTAACAAAATACGTTTTAAAAGTTTAAAATTTTTGAATATTTATTGCGATAAATTTTATTTGTAAGTATAATCTATTATTATTTACTCATTGGTATACATAAGTTATTTACATAGAAGCTAAGATTAAAAATACAGCTTCAGGCCATATTCACATTAGCTGCTAATATAATGTTATATGTTTAAAAAAAAGTATTTCAAGTCAAAATAAGTTATTAATAATTTAAATTTCTTGATATCTAATAAATATAGTAAAATGTGAAAGATATTAAAAAGAAATATGAATCATGTAACTTCAAAATCACATTAAAATAATCTGCATAAAACGAGACCTTGGTGTGTGTATTATAACATGAAAATATTATAACATGAAAATTTTTAAGTAATAAATAATGATTATCATCACAAAAAAGAAATTTTATTAAGAAAACCTTTAGAAGTGTGCATATCAAGAATGAGAAATAAGGTTCATAAACTTCCATGAATAAGGATGTGTAATTTATTTTCTTAAATGGTCTTTCTGTTGTGTAATAATTGTTCATTTCATGTATCTGTTGTGTAATAATTGTTCATTTCATGTATTAGGATTAATCAATGTTCTTATGAGTAATAAGAAGATCAGGTAGTATTGTTTCAGTATTTAGATTGATGTGTTTAAAATATACTACTTTAAAGAGAGGTTGTTGTATTATTAGTATTTTTATTAAATAATAGTATTCTTAAATTCTCTTCTGGAGTATGAAATGCTCATATCTTATATAACTTATATCTTGTTTACTTATTTTCTCTGGTATCATTATATAAAAATGTTTAATATAAACAAATGAATAAATATATTTTAAAATGTACTTGTAGTAATAATATTAGATATAAAAAATAATGAGTTATGCCATAGCTATAGATCAACTAAAAAGTTTTGTTTTATACCTTAAGGCTGCACAAATGGGCCATGATGATATTTTATTTGTTTAGAGAAAGGTAAATGTTTTTTCCAAATGAGGTTGGGCTGATGGTCAAGGGCTCCTAGTGTCATATCCTATAAATATGACTAGACATTATGTACTGTGGAAAGTTGATCCATTCTTGATTGTGCACCCTGGGACTCCTTTTGGATTTTGTCTTGCAACTTCTGTTCTGCACACATCTTGTCTTTGAAGATCTATTGATTTTTGTGCATTTCATCACATTTGACATTTAATTGCCCAATGATGATATACTTGAATTCTTTGAACCTTTACTGGAATTTGACATTTTCTTCATCAATTTCATTCTTCAAGTTGCCAAGTATTGTTTTCTTTTGGAATTGTCTCTCTGAACACTATCCAAGTTTATTGACAGCTGCCCATATCCATAGACAAACTAGTCTCTATCTTCTTCACATCTGTCTTTATATCTACCCTTACACTGTCTATATTTTGTTTTAAGTTTTTCTCTATATTTATCATTCTGTTATTGATTCATCTCCTATATCTTCCTTAATATTGTTCATATCATTCCTTGGGCTAATTATGTTACTGTTTATTTTCTCTTAGACTTTCCATTTTTCCCTTCATGCTTTTAATGTTATTGTTCACATCAATCAACCTCGCTTCCATGTTACTGTTCATCTTGTTCATTTTTGCTTCCATGCTGTTCATGCTCTCATCATCATTTGAAACATTTGTTCTCTGGCATTGTCACTTCTTGTAGCCTGCTTGGGTCATCTTGTCTTCAAGTGCTCCTTGAACTTACAGTAACATGTGATCTGTGACATATGCCTATGGAAGGTAACACTATCCAAGTTTATTGACAGCTACCCATATCCACAGACAATCTAGTATCTATCTTGTCTGTCTTTACATCCACCTAACAGTCTATATGAAGACTTTTTTCCATATTTATCATTCTGTTATTGATTTCATCTCTCATATTGCCTTCATATTTTTCATATCACTCCTTAGGCTAATTATGTTACTGTTCATTTCATCTCTTAGACTGCCCATTTTTCCCTTCATATTTCTATGGTTACTGTTTACATCATTCAACCTTGCTTTTATGTTATTGTTCATATTGTTTATTTTATGCTTCCATGCTGCTCATCATCATTTGAAACATTTATTCTATGGCATTGTCACCTTGCAGCCTGTGCTGATTTACTTTCAGGTACTTAGGTCATCTTGTCATTGAGTGCATCTTGAACTTGGAGTAACATGTGATCTGTGATATATGATTATGGAGGGTGATCAATTCCGGTCTTAGACTCCCAGATATTGGGATCTGCAAAGACACTTCCCCCATACTAAAATTACCTTTGTTTCACTATCGCTAATATCTTGTAATTCCTAAGTACATTTCATATGTTTGCTTGTTAACAGTTTATGACTCCTTAATATCACTAAAAATTTTCTTAATTATTAAGTATACTGCTATTTACTTTTTTTGAATATGAATAGAGATATGTCATAGGACCTTCAGTTATCTCTTTGCCATTTAGCACTTATGTTTAACTTCTCAATGCATTTTTATATTGGTGTATGTATTATTTTTAAGGAGTAGCTTTTAGGCTGTCTGTTTACACACGTAACTCCTCTATTTTAATTTATTTTTATTAATTAATTATTTATTCATGGTCTTAGTTTATCATCCCATTCCCACCAATCAATTTATATACCTAGGAAAATCTATAAAGATGAATAAGTTCCAAAAAAAAGTATTTTAATACACCAGTCCAATAGTGGGATCTCCTTGGAATCTTATGTTTTGTGCCCCAAAAGTCTAGTATCAAAAATATAATGGAATCTATGATTTACTGCCTTACAGTTGGCTATGCCAAAAATGTGATGGTCTGGGTTTATCACTAGAAGAGGGGGAACACATCTAACTACAGTTAGATCCTGGGTGTTTGGGTAGGATGCCATTAATGACATGATGAAGGGCTATCTCTAGGTTTATACATTAAAACCAGACACAATTTAGGCTAGTTCATCCTAACCGCACCCCTCTTTTGGATTCCACACATACCTCAGAATTCAAACCCAGGGAGAATCTTGCGCTTGGCTCTCTTTAGGGGTAAATTTAACTTATATAGCAAGTACAATACACCTATATAGGTTCCTAACAAATAAAGGACTCATTTAACTATATTACTCTATCATAATATAAAAGTAACTGTGCATATATGCACATATATATGGTTATGAATTATTGAACAAATGGATAACTAACTTTGATAAACTAGGGACCTTTTAATGAGAATCAAATTAACAATGTTTATTTATAAACAAAATAAAAATTGAAAAACTCGTTTAACAAACAAAATAATTATATACATGTCTGTGTGTCAAGTATGTATCCCTATCATATTAATGATTAAATATGTTTGTTACTCCAACCCTTCCCATGGTAGGTATACATATTAACATTATCTATTTACAAAGCAGATAAGAGTAATGAAAAGAAAAATTATTAATTCAATGTTACAATGATCGCAAAGCTAAGTAACTATTTAACAAGATTATATGAAGGAGTGTGCAATAGCTTTGTAGTTTAATTCCATATCTTTGTAGTTTAATTCCAACTGTAGAGGTTATTTCTTCTTTGAGGACTCCCCTTAACTATGTACAACTTTGATTGAAAAAAACATTCATTTCAACAATATTAGTCATTCATATTGAATAAACAAATATAAACAATCATTAGTTAACAAAAATAATAAACAAATAAACAACACAACTTCTGTCCTACAGCAACAACACAACTTCTGTCTTGTAGCAAGTGCATGTTTTTAATATGAAATAATATTAAACAAAATCTTACCTTCATTCCATATTGTAGTAAGGATGATGATGATACCAATGTCATGTCACTACAGAGAAAGAGTTACCTAAATTTTATTCAATAGAGAGAGAAAAAAGAATTGTCTAACTTAACAAACATCCTTTTTGCTCTTTCTTGACTTCAACTACAAATGACTCTTCCATGTTATAGAGATTTAGATTTCCAAGTGCGGAAGTGAAATAAATAAATAAAAATAACAGCATTCTACAAATGTAAATAAAATAAAAATTACACAACAAATTAAAACTTTCTTCAAGTTATCTTGCATAATGTTCATGAATTAGGCAACTAATGTCTCTGATAGATGCAGTTCATTGTTGTTCACATCATCTTTCTATAGAAAATCATGCACTACTCATAGGGACTCCTTGGTGATGTATTTGGAATGATGTTATTTCCATATTCTGTTGTTATTTTGTTATGCATTCATTTGAGATATTTAAGACAGGACATTTGATGCTTTAGCAGGCATTACACAATTGAATATTAAACCATCATGCTTCCTATGGTCAAGGCTGATAACGCTTTAGCCCTACAACACTATTGAATTAGCCAGAGTACATTGTTTTGCAGTTCATAAACAATTAACATTTTCTTAAGTCAGTGTTTGGTATTTAATAATTTTTATAAGAACAGAATTATTCCATCATTTATATATATATATATATATATATATATATATATAACTATGCTGATGACATTCTATTTTGTTATTTTATCTGCATTTGAAAAATAGCATGGTCCTTTTTATTTTAAATGTCTATTTCAATCAGTTCAATTATTTTATCCAACTGCACAAATTTATTAGAATTCTTTCTGTTTAAATATCAGCTGTAGTTTCTCATAATTTGCTTTACAATATTCTAACAAATAATTTGGAGTTTTCAAATAAGCCGTCCATGTTATCTAAGATTCGAACATTCGATTTTCTGAGGTTGTTTGTTACACAGATTTTGCATCCTTTGAAAATAATAAAAGCCAATAAAAATTAACTGGGTTTGTTTTTATACTGGACTCAGCTTCCATTGTTTAGTATAGTCACATTTTATTTCTTTTTCCATCATTGTGTGAACCATATTGTTGTATGTATTATATTGGTTGTAAGTAAAATAAAATTACGTAGGAGAATTATGCTCATCTTCCACATTTGGTTACCTAGTGACTGGTTTGATATTAGATCATTATCATGTTTACTTAGTCTAAGTCTTGCATAATGATGTACAATACACTATATATTAGTAGAATTTCTTTTTAATTAGCATTTCATTTTTCCGATAGATAGGTAAAACTAATCTATAGTGATACTTCTTTAATATAGTAAAAAATAAACATTTGTTGTGTCTATGTATATAGGTTTATTTTCTCCATAAATGAAAATACATGCTTAACCATCTATTAACTAAATTTACATTATAAATAAGTTTGATTTGGTGGTGAGAATGAACAAAGATTATATTGTAAGCTACCCTTACAATTATATAGAAATTTAAAACCTGTCATATAACTAATTATATTAATGTTTATGATATTGTAACATGATTTAGTTTTTCATATTCTAGCTAATGCACTGCATTGAAAATGAATGATGTTTCTTTTTCATTTCAAAAATAAACTTTATTTACAGAAAAAGATACAATATAAAGGATGCAACAAAATGTGAAGTACAGTGGGAACATAGGTATAGCATTCCGTAGGTTATAAGGATACATTTAAAAATTCAGAAATATGTACAAAGGAAATTATACAATAAAATTAACATAATTAAGGTGTAAGGATAGTTGTATAGTAAACATTTAATACAACCACCCATAGATCAGGCAATAAATCAAACATATTACATAATTCACAATATTAGATCATAGAATTATAGAAATTGAGTATAAATATAAAAAAAATGGAAAGATAGACTTCAGTCTGTAGGCGTATAAAGCTCATGGAAGCAGAAAATAATCATACAACTCTTAATACAGGGATTATATAAGGCTAGGAGCATCCATTGTTGTTGCAATAACAGGCAAATCAGGTAAAAGTCCATAAATAATTCAATCAAATCACGCAAGTCCATGTGATTGGTCACTGTCCACTATATTCTCAGCTGGCCCCAAGTTTGGTCAGCCAATGAGGGGGGACAAATTTTCTTATCTTTTTTTCTAGCCTTATGGAGGAAATTAACAAAGAAATCTACATGTGTTTAGTGATTATTTTTTAAGTTTCGCTATAGTTTTAAAAAAATCTTCTTTAAATGCCCATAAGCTGAATTTTAACACAAGCTAATTAAACTTCAAAATTTTTTAACATACTTTCAGATATCAACTCAAAGAATATCTAGTATTCATTCATTATTATTCGATAAACGTGTATCTGGATTTTTTTTATCCAGAGAATAAAATAAAGATGAGTGAATGATCAAATCCTCATCTCTACTAACTTGCAACTCTTTTGAATACTTTCTCACTCTCTGTGAAGAGTTTAAGAGAAACTATTTAAAGACTGTTTACTCTTTTTATTTGTATTATATATGTAGCTATATGCATAAATTAAATAAAAAAAATTATATTAATTATTATTAAAATGTACTCTAAATGTGGAATGATTGCATATATTTTACATTCTATTGTAAAGTAAACCTTTTGCAATAAAAGACTAAAACACAATTCTACACAATGCTGTAGTGCGCTTAAGATTTTGGCCTGGTTTATTTTCCTCATTTGCTAAAGTTAGATCAAAATTAATTTCCTGGAATAACCTCCTTTATAAGTTAGTTGGCACTTCTTGGAATTGTAATGCAAGTACTTTTCAATCAGACTTGTTATCACTAAAACATTCATGTAGTACATACTGTACTTTTATAAGAAGAAAAAATTCCCACAATTAAACTTCTGGATTTTCATTAAATGATACCATAAAAATATTATTGGCACACTCAAATATACAATTTTTTCTGTTCCTATTTTCACATTTTTCTCATCAGATATCAGAAAAGAAAGTTCACAGAAAATGTATAAAAAAATTTGTTAAGCAGATCAGACTTACCTAATAATTCAAGATTAGTATCAATACTTAAAAACGCATCACAAATCAAGATTCTCATTTTATTAATCAATCAAAAAATTATAATTAAAGGATTAACATGCAAAAAAAAAATGAAATTTTTATGAGATTTTAAATAAATTTCTTTTTCCAGCTGTAATCATAAAACACAAATTGGATTTGATCTTTTTAGATGCAAAAAGAGTCTTATCAATAGATTTTAGACAATAGATGGTCATTTTGCTGGATCAGCTTCACAATGAAATTTACTAGCTATTAGTTTATGTAGATGTCAACACATAAACCTCACACCACATAGATAATGACTGTCAAATCTATGGTAAATGAAGATTTTAATAAAACTATTAATGAATGCAACTTCTGGTTGGAATCTCTACAAATTTCATTGCCATTTTAGTAATATTATAAAAGTTCATATGCTATATAAATAAAAATATTCTAATTTTAAACATTTTTCTTCAACTTTTTAAAACAATGCATAATTTGGATTCAATGCAATTAAAAAAAAAATCACATGGAATTTACAATGCTTTTTGGAAAAAAAAAAACAATAATGTTAAAGTGGAGGAAAGGAATGTATCAAACAATTAAAAACTTGTTTCTGCTAAAAAAGAAAAAAAAACTAAACCAGTTACCATTAATTAGAGTTTTTTAAAAAAAATATTTATATATTAATTTTAATAAATATTCTGTTATTTATATAGAGCATCCTAATTAGTAATATTATAATGAATGAACAATGCCTCCAGTCATGTACTTTAAGAATCACTTTACACTTATCTGTGAGCATTGACTTTAAAAGCATAAGTGTATATTAATGCTTAGGGTTTTATATACAAACCAGTACTTTTTTACCATGCTGAAATCAGGGCTCGAATCTATTGTGAATCTGAATATTATATATGAATAAATCCTAAGCATAAGCCTACTCTTATGCTTCTAAAATCAATGCTCACAGGTGAGTACAAAGTGATTTTTAAAGCACATAACTGAGAGAATTGTTGCTTCATTATAATATTACCTTAATTTTAAATAAAAACACAACCTTTCAGAAAAAGATATAGTCTGTATTATCAAATATATTTCACAATGTACAATAAACACTCAAGTAAAACTCCAGTTATAATAATCTTGGATTGTTCAGTTAAAAAGTGAAAGTGTCCAAGACTTCATAAGTACACGTAAACCTCACTTAGTGATTGCTACTTAGCGATATTTTACAATAGCAATCATCATCAATTTGTACCCAATATTTCAATTTACAATTGATTATTCACTATAACGATCAAGAATTTTTTTTTTTAAATTTAGAATGTATAAACTTAAAATATATATAATTAATGAATATATAATACTATATACTGTACATATAAGTGTTGTATGTCTTTAGAAAAATTAAACTTTATTTAAATATAATGTACAGTACTTGGATTATTTAAATAAAGTTTAATTTTTCTAAAGACATTCAACACTTATATTAGATGATGAAATAGTCCAATATATAAATATGGTACAGTATTATATAAAACTAGTTATTGATTTTGTAACTTTGTTAAAAATGTTGTTTATACCTAAGTGGTTTTAAATCAAAAGAAAAACAACCTTTTAAAATGCCAATGTTGAATTTAAAAAAAATTAAAAAGAAAAACAGATTGCATTTAAAATAAGTGTTAATGAATATTTTTTTAATATGTAGTTTATTCCTAAGTTAGTGTAATTTTTAGGTTTTAGGAACCGACCAATTTTTTTCCCATAGACCCCTATTATAAATACGTATCCTGTATATGATATTCTTGACAATGATGAGTTTTGGAGAACCAATTGCCATCGCTAAGGTGGATATGTAAAAAGAAGTATTCTAAATGGTATCTTACTAGAGGTAAATGAGAAAAAAGTTATCATATGTTAGTGCCAAATAAAATAATTGAAATAATGTAAAATTTCAATGTGTTTTATTATTTGGATTCCAATTACTTTTATATTTTATAATGCTACATTAAGTCATTGTTCTGCATAGTTTGGTGCCATAACAGAGTGGCAGATGTTGGATTTTAAGATTCATGGGTCATTTCCCAGCCATTTAACTTGTAATGCTCAAATTATGGATTCTTGATCAATAAACTATTTGATATTTTTTAAACCAATAAACAGAATAACATTTTTCTGAGTTTTAGCTATTATTATAATTATTTTTAATTGTAAACATTATCCAATTTTTTTATAATTTGACAGAAAATATGTTTTTATTAGTATAAAAACTCAAAATGATAAAATTTAATAATAATTTTAAAGATAAAATAAAAATTTTTCATATTCCAAAAATTCAACAACTTCTAAAATATAGATCAGTTATGAGGTATAACTTTTCAAATTTTCATGTTTACTCATCTTTATTATTTTAATAAAATCTGTGATTTACTTTAAAAAGAGGCAGCAAACCCAATACAGCGAATAAACTAATACACATTAAAATTTCAAAAGAACATTTCAAATTTTCTATAAATTAATAAGTGTGAAGTTAACTTTGTTTGTTTTTAGTCCAAATGTACTTAATTTATGCTTTTCATTTTTTCAAGAAATTAACAATTGAAAATTTTGTAACTAACTTTTTTTAAAAATACATTTTATAATTGATCTTTACAAAAATAATAAACTTTAATTCTAAATTTATTTTATTATTGAAAACAAGAAAAGAGAATCAACAGCATACCATTAAATAAGCTGACAGTATTTTGCAAAGCTGTAGAAAAAAAAAATCAATAATTTTTATTATTATTATGCTGAATTGATATAAAAATAAGATTTTAATATATCAAATATATTGTAAATATGTATCCAATAAATATTAAAATGAATTTTTATTTAACTATATAAGAAATTTTTTTATTACTACTAAATAAAGAGACTATAATGATATAAAAATAAGTTTAAATTCTGAAAATATTATAACTATATATCTGATATTGTACCTATTAAAATTATTATTTATTATTCACATTTAATTTCAAAAACAAAATGTTTTTAATGAGGGAATTAGAATCTATTAAATGTACTAATTATGAAAGACTTGGAAACTAATATTATTGAAACAATGTTTTTTTTTTTTTGAAAATCAAAATTGTGTTTATAATCTTATAATATTTCAAGGATTCTTTAATCTTTATGCAATAAATAAAACAATATGCATGCCATTAGAATTACTATTCATAAAGCTGTTGTGTTATATTGTAATGTGTTAACGCATGGACAGATTAATCTCTGATTGTACTTTTGGCTAGATTGTGAAATTAATACAAATACCTATAAAACTACATAAATGATTTAGATTAGCCTCACTTATTTTGTGATAAATAAATTTTGTAAATTAGATATACTTATCATAGTAAAAATATTAAATTGTAAAAAAAGTACTAAAAATATCAATATATAAGTTATTATAATATATATATATATCATAATTGTGTAATTAATGCTTTTTGGCATATGATTTTATGCCCTTATCAAATGTTAAACATCTCTTTTAATCATTAATCAATTATTGCATACAGTGCCATCTCCTGTATTATAATAGAAGTAAAAATAACTACAAATAAATAAAATAAAACATAAACAACAGATATAAAAAATATTTATGATAAATGCATTTATTTACTATGAAAACTAAAATGCAAAAAAAAAAAAATTCTTATTCAATTACAATTAGATTTTTATATTTAATTTGAAATGAAAGTGTGTGGTAAGGGGTGAGCAGAAAGTAATTAAGTCAATCCCTTGTTATAAAAAATGTAGATTGACTTAAGTAATTTCTGGATCCCACATTTTTATTTCATGTTCTCAATTGTAGTTGAAGAAACAAGTATTTTCTTGGTTTTTAGT
This sequence comes from Epiperipatus broadwayi, assembly GCA_028023455.1. Taxonomy (NCBI): domain Eukaryota; kingdom Metazoa; phylum Onychophora; class Udeonychophora; order Euonychophora; family Peripatidae; genus Epiperipatus; species Epiperipatus broadwayi. The sequence goes on from JAQFVV010006289.1 coordinate 2,907,825, forward strand.
TTCCATAGTAAATAAATGCATTTATCACGAATATTTTTATATGTATTATTATTTAGATTTTAGCATTAAAAATATAATTGAAGATTTATTTCTATTTCAATTTTAAATGATGTTAAAATGCTTTTAAGGTTGAAAGTAAATTTATAAGTATTAAATCAACCTTGCTTACAATATAGTTTTGTTACTCCACTCACTGCTCAATATTTAAAAAACAAAGTAAGCTACCTAAAGTATTTTAGTTTTATATTGCTTTGAAAGTGATGTATAAGAAATGTATCAATTTTTAATATATAGATATTAATATATTAAACCTCAAATTTAAAATTTTATTTTAACTTCAGTAAAAGCATTTAAATGAACAAATAATCTAACAATATAAATATATACAAATAAAATGTCTATTAATTAAAAATCTATTGTAATAACAATAAAGATAATAAATAGAATGGTAATTAATTATTATATACAGCCTTTCACTCTACAGAAGTACAGTTTTTTAATCCACAGAAATCCACAGAAGTACCTTCAAAAGTACTTCTGTGGATTGAAAGACTGTATATAATAGTTAATTACCATTATACTTGAGTCATTTTATGCAGTAGATAGGTTCCTCAGAAAATGCGCACAAAAGAAATCACACAAAAATAAACTTAACTTACCTTGAAAAATGAGACATAGGTACTGTAATTTTCAAAAATCACATAAAAGCAAAGTAACAATGTAAAATTACTTAAAAATTCGAATAAAAAAGTAAGGAAATAAAATACGACTAATAAAAAATTTCAAATTTGAAAACAATTGATACAAGACAAACTTTTTTAATTTTTTTATTAACTACAGTATTTAATTTTACTCAAAACAACATATTTTTATGCACAATTTACAGTATTTAACAATTTTTTATACATGTACAGTGTTTTAATCATTATTGCTATTTGACAATATGCAGACTTGTATGTGAATTAGTAAGACATCAGATTCATCACAATAGGAAATGCAACTAGTGCCAATTTTATTTTTTTAATAAAATGTTCTCCAATTGCTGTTGATTTTCTCATTTTGCTAAGCAATCTAAAATTGAAATTTTTGTTTCCAAAGAAATTCATTTTCTTGTGTGTTTTTTCCTCTCCATTAGAGCAAACTAAAAGTTTAAAATAAAAATAAAAACCTAGACTTATGATAATAAAAGAGACACCTACTCACCACTCTTGGACAAAATTTAATTAAAGCTAACAATTAAAAATTACATTCTTATTTTTGTCTTTAATTTTCAATTCCATTTAATAGTAAAATTTCATTATTCCACAACAAATTAATTTCAGATCACATTACTGTAATTTTTAAATTGTTAATTACAATTAAAAATCAGATTTTAATTTTTAATTATCAAATTTAATTGTGCCCACCACTGTTACTCACCTTTTAAAAATAAACTTGTGGACACTAAATGATTAATTGATTGTGTACTCTTTTTTTAAAAAGCAAAAATAGAATGTAATTTAAAATGCAAAAACAACAACATGTGCAATATAGATATCTATAGCGTTTGAACAGATTTACATTATAATCTTGTAAAATATAATGTGTGAATATATAATGGGGAAAGCCTGATTTTAAGTGAATTATGAACTTCTTTATTGCATAAAATCTATTACAGTAATATTGAAAGTATTAGATGGAAGTTGAACTCTGATAATGTGCTGTTATTTTAAATATGACATGTGATTGTGTGAAATTTATAATATTTAAAGTAATAGTGCATTATCAGAGCTCAACTTCTGATCTAATCATTTTTATCCCATAAAAGAAAACCACATACAAAAATATTAATAAGAAACATGAATTGCATAACTTTAAAATTGCATTAAATAAATTTGCATAAAATGAGACCCGGGTGTATATTTATAATTTCTATTGTTATATACATATATATTACTGTCTTGTGCACATTATTATTAAACTTTTTTAATTTTTAACAACTTATTTTAAAGTTTGATATCAAAATATTTCAAATTTCATGCATTCACTGCTCTGGATTTAATAAACTAAGTAAATTACCTAAAATACTTTAGCGTCATACTGTATTGCCAGTCATTGTATATAAACATATTCAACTTCAATTTTAAAATTTTATTTTAAATTAAATAAAAGCATTTAACAAAATAAAATAAAATAAAATAATGATATAACAATTTAGATTGTTATATATTCATTAAAGATTGAAATAAATTAATTATATAACATAGCAAATACAACAGAGTACATATACATATAATCTTATTCTAGCAGGTGTGTATGTGTGATGCAACTGTTCTTAAAAGCTATAAAGTGTTAATATAAAATAGATAACTAAAAACAAATGAGATGAGTGCTTTCAAAGAATCTTGCCTTCATAATCATAGCTTGCTACTAGTTTAATGACCTGCAAATATGCTAATTCCATTTCTTCGATAAAGCATAGCACGTGTTATATAATTTTCCATTCATTTTTAATTGACCAGTTATTAATTGAAAATACTGAAGTTTTATAATATTCATATAATTATTTATATTGTACTTAATATAATTTTGTTTCATATATTTATCTTATTTTTGGATTTTTATGTTAATTTTAACAAGTAGCTGGTTTATAAAAAAATAACCCTAAAAAATTAAAAAATATTATTTAATTGTAAAAAAATCTATATTAAATAATAACATTTACATGTAAAATGATTATAATGATGGTAATATCAATAACTCAAATAAAAAATGGATCAATTTTCATATATTTTAAAATTTATAATACATAAATAAATAAACCAAAATTATATTAACAAGAATATAAATATTGGATGGACAAATAGTAAAAGTTTGGAAAAATTAATATGTAATTATAAAATATAAAAAAGGAACATATATAAAATGTAATATTTGTAATATAATTTACAATAGACATAAGGGAAACAAATGAAAGAACCAAAAAAGATAACAGTGAAATTAATGAAAGAGATGATACATCTAATTTATATATTCACTGCTCAAGAATTAATATAAACATAAAATAGATACTATGAAATATTAAATCTTTAAATTATATTAAAGATTCAAAATTACGACAAATATATGAATCAAATTATATTAAGCATAACATAGATAATTGTATGAATATTTTTAAAACTTTAATACATTTAGTTAATAAATCATCAATTAAAAATTAATAAAAAGTATATATATATATAAAGTTGTATAATGTATGTTTTAATTTATTCTGTTATTTCTTATGTTATATAGTTAATGTATTTCAATATTTATTGAATTTTTAACAATCTGGATTGCTTTATCATGATTTTATTTTATTTTATTCATTTTTTTTTTATTTATTGAAGATATTATTACTTCTATTATAAAACAGTAAATGGTGTTCTATATGTAAAAATAGATTAATGGTTAAAACAGATATTAACATTTGTTAGTGGCATAAAATCTTGTGCCTAACATGCTTGAATTTAATGTGATAAGTGTTATATATTGATATTTCTATTATTTTTTTTATAAATTTATATGAATAAAACAGAATGGAATTTTTTACTTCCATTGATGATATTAGTAAAAATGTTTCATTATAGCAGAGATACATTATAAATATTTGTAGAACTATCATATATACAAGATATTTTTCTAAATAGAAATATTTCAGTAAAGATATAAATAAATAATGTTTATATTTAGTAAATGTAAATGATATTTTTTGCTTTTAGCTTTAAAACAAATTTAAAGTTTAATCAACAGTGCTACTTTATCTGTGTGCTCTAAAATATATTTCAGCTCTATATAGTTTTGTATAGTCATAGAATGGCAAATTCAAATTTTAAAAGTTTCAGGATTTAATTCATCTGGGTAGTTTAAAAATAAGATAACTTATTTTAGATTAATAAAATGAAATTATCAAATATTCAATCTTCTATAAATTACTCAAATGTAACATGATTTATTAAGCAATAAACACAAGGTATATGGCATAGTGAGACCATGATTTGGAGTTTAAGTCTAGCAAGGAGAATCTTTTTTTTTTCAGAATTTGTTAAAAAACAATCCATCTTCCTCTGGTAGAAGAATCTGTAACCATTATTAGTCAGAGACTAAAGGATGCAGATTATTTATGGGGTGATCATGAAAGTATTGATATATAAAGTGTAAATCAATCTTCACTAGAGGAGAAAAGGACTCTATTAAATGACTAAATCCTTTTTTTATTTTTATTGAAAATATTAATTATTATGAATGTTATTTATTAAAAATGTCGTAAATATTTAATTTAAAAATAAACAAAATAAAATAAAATTAAAAAAATCTAATCTATATAATTTGCCATCATTTAAATTTATACTTACTGCGCCAATTTTATTTTGTTAGTGATTAACTATTTAAATAAACAGAGCTGTTACTTCAAAGATTAGCAGTTAGACTGACTGAAAAAATTCCAATGAAAAAAGAAACCTAAAGGCTAAAACTATTGCTTAGAATAAAATGGTATCAGAATAAATGTTTTTTCAATTATGGCAAAAATCCAGTAATTTTGTTGCTATTATTAAGCTTGAAAATTTATTTAACATATGTGTCTGTATGTACATATGCGCACTTACTTATGCATATATTGAAGCTTAGTTAATTAAATATACGATTAAAATATTTTTGACAGATAGCATGGAGTTAAAAATATTTTTGGGAAACTTGATAGTAATTGCTGAGTCTGAACTCAAAGAGAGACTGTAAGCACATTTACTTTATTTTATAAAGAATACTACAAACCAATTAGGCTAATTTATATGACCACTTTTCAGCAGTCTGGTATTTTATTTCACACAACTGATTAATACATAAATAATTCTGCAATTTGCCATACTCCAATTATGAATGAAAGTAAATAGAGTTAATCTAAATTTTCTTTGTTCATCTATTGGCCACTATGACGTTCACAAAACATATTCCAACTAATCTTTTGTAATCTATCTTACTTATATTTTATTAACACTTCCAGTGTACAATGTTTGTGATTGCATTATTTCTTTACATACACTGCATAATATAAAATTGAATTGTGTATCTACTCAATGTAGGGTGACCAGACGTTCTAATTTTTTGGAATTTGTTCCTATTTTTGATTAGATGTCCTAGTGTCCCCAAAATGCCTTTTCAAAACTGTTGTATGTTCCAATTTTCAAATACTCATTATTTGTCTTACATAAATAATTCATTGCAAAAACAATAGTTTCTTGGCCATCTCTGTCCATTTCAATCTCTACAGCAATATTATAAAAACTTCAGAGAAATTCCAATGCCAAAACAAAGATCGCTATTACATTATATGCCTGGGTTCTCAAGCTAGATATGTTTTCATGTCTATCTTGCCTTGGTGTGTGTGCAGTTGGATTTTTGTAGGCTAAAATTTCAACTGCACTTGCACCTGCTTTGATTGACAGTGTAGTTTTACTACTTTGATATTAATTTTATAAGTGATTAAATTAATAGGAATATTAACAACCTTAACAATAGACAACATGCCAAAGAGAAAATGTATTTACAATGATGAATATACATAGGAAAGAAGTTTTATATATAAAAAAGGTTCAATGCCGTAAAATGATTTGTCATTATGTCCGAATTTTGATTAAACCATTCTGGTCACTCTAACCCAATGTTAGTACACTATTTATATAATCATTTATTTAACTGCCTATTGTATTTTTTTTATTTTCTTTGCTCAATGTGAAAGCCTGTTGGAGTTATTTATATTAGCTATTTTATTCATGAAAATAAGTTCATTGAATAAGTTCAGTGCATTTGTTGTCACATAGTCTTCAAAGATAGTTGGGCTTTATTTTTATTGATGAAAAATCTTCTTAGTGATGCTTCCTGGGATGATCTTTTTGCTTTATATTACCTTTGTTTTTATCTTTCCAAAGGATAACAAAATGTAAGCAAAGATAAAGTTATAACTAATTGGTCAAGTGATGATTTAATAGAATATTACTACTTTTGGAAAAGAATAAAGATACATATGGTTATGAAAAGACCTAAGGCTACCATAATACATAGAAACTAAAATGATTCAGATTTATATAACTATACAAGTAAATAGTTTGGATTAAAAATAATTTTAGTTTAGGCTAGTAATTTGATAATATAGCAAAATGTGTACCAGAAGAAAGATGCATTAAACCCAAAGATCTAATTGGTCTATTAAGAAAAAAACAAAAAAATGCTCCTTATTGATGAAAGTCATAAACTAAAAATTACTCTGGAAATATTTGAATAGGACAGCAATGGATAATAATTTTTTAAACTTGTGATACTATTTTTGCTGGGATTCTCCTATGAATGTTTGATAGTACCTTCTGAAACTCTTTTAAAATTCTACCTGAAAGCGTGTTTGATTTAATCTCTTTTTTACTTTAATCCTTAAGGAATATGACAATAACCTACAAAAGAAACTTATGAGCTTTGTATCTTTATTTATTCGTAACTGGACCAGTTGCCAAAAGTAGTGACCTAGTTTACCCTAAAAAACTATTAGGTAGTTTATTTTTTATAATTATTAATTGTGTTAAGTATTAGTCATTTTTATTATCATCTTGCCAAGAAAAGGGAATTGGTTAGTTCAGTAATTTTTGAATTGATTATGAAACAGCAGTTCACAATTTCAGTTTTTTTAAAATTAAAATTTAAATAGTTTTAAAGATTATAAAAACTGAAGATATAGAAATCAATCTTATTAATATTTGTATATTGTTATATTATTATCTGACTCTATCTTTAAATCCTTTAGATTATTTAGTTTAAACTCTTGTTTAGAAGCTCAGCCATGGCTTTTTTTGTGGATTGTCTTCCTTCTTCTTTCCTGAGATGCAGACAGACTTCAATATGTTTAGCTCCATACCAATACTAAAAAAAACTGTAAATCTATGCAGGCATATTATGTATCAACTGCCTGACAATTGAAAGGTATAACTTTTGAATGACTTTATGAAGTATTTCTATTTTTTTATGAACCATACTTATTTCTCAAAACAGTTAAATTTATATTAGGATATCAAATCTTTATTTGGAATCCTGTTTTTTAATAGATGTATTTAATTTTCTATTGGATTTCTTTAGGAATAATTGAGCAATGGGAAATCAAAGATTGTATTTAGATCAATTAATTAATTGAGCTTCAATGTATGATGCTTTTACATCCAAAACTGATTTAACTTTCTGAATTTAGTTATAAAATCTAATACTTTTTCATTATTTCTTTGGCTATAATATATTATTCTAGCATATGGTCAAAGTTTATGAACAAAAATATGTATTTAGAGTACTATTTGTCTATCTATCAAATCTTTGCTTTAATGGATGAGATAATATTGTCTGCAAATGAATACTAAAAGTTGTATTTCAGTTTAGTGACTCTTTTGTAGAAAAAAATGTACTTTCTCCATATAACCAAGGCAGTTTATAGAAATCTTGGAATAATTCTTTCAAATACTCGATTTTTGAGATAAAAAATCATGCAGGATGTTTTTATGCGATGGAAAAAAATGCTCTATCAAACTTGTTTACTCTGCTGTCTGAACATAACCACCCACATGATTTTATGACATTTAGATTAGTTTACTTATAATGACTTAATATGGGTATATTATCTACTGCTCCTGAAATCCTCTCCTCTGCACCTGCTCGGTTGTACCTAGGTTCAATCAGAAGACTATAAATACATTTAATTTATTAACAATTTGAAATAACATACATACAATGGGATTAATTTATTTGAACAACATTTGAAAATTATAAATATATAATATATTATAAATCTTTATATAATTTGTAAATGTATACATATTTTTAGAAATAATTGGAATGATATTGTAGGATGATAGATAATAAATTTTTGTATTCAAAAAATAACTGTATGAGTGATGATTTTATAGCATCCTGCTCAAAAAGCCATAATATAATGATAGGTAACAGGAGGTGTTTAGTTAATTAATATGTATGCATATGGAATATTTCATCTAAAATTTTTGTTTTTGCAATTAATTCATAATAGAATCACCTAATCCATATGAATCATCATCATTTAATTAAATTTCAGATGAAAAAGTACTTTTTCTTTGTCAACACCTATAGTAGCTGCTTATTCTTACATTTTATTTGAAAATTTATTTATCCTAGAATACATGATTAATGACCATGTGACATCCGCCCTATCCATGCAAGTAAAAGTGTAAAATGGTAATAATGATTCTAACCCTTTCCTGTTGTAATACACCCCAGGTTTATTTAATCAGTGACTCATACCAACTCATGTTTTATATGAAGTATTATTAAGATATAATATTAAATGTCTTAATTAGAAATTGTGAAAGTAATTTTATAAAATTAACATTAAAAAGAAGTTATACAACAGGTTTAATTTGTTTCAAACAAACAATATATTAATAAATATTCATTTATCCAGCCAAGAATATATAGGATATAACATGCAATTAACAAATATTGGTTTAACTTGAATACTGATATAATTGCTTTTTAAAAAATATGAATAATGTAACTTAATATCCAAATTAAGTAGTTTATTATATGCTTTTGATGCTTTGTTTTAAAATATAATTTATAAACTAATAATAATGATAAAAATATTAGTAATTATATTCCCCTCCTCCTATTAAAAATTTCATTTCTTATATTAATACAAATGTAAATAAAAGCATTTATTATATTATAAAACCATGATAATGAAAAATATAAATATAAACTATAAACATGTATTAAACGTTTCTATTTATTTAATGTTGGTGAGCATTCCCCAGTTAAACTCTGATTTCTTAAAGAAATATAATTCAAAATCTTCACAATGGTTAATATATGATCCTAATAATTAATTTCACAAAAATTACTTGGCAATACTTTGGTAACAATTTCTATTTTAATACCGAGCTTAATACACAATGAACCAATTTATTTTTCACTGAAAGATGTATGCAATGGTTCAATTAAATTTTACAATTTTTTTTTTTAAATTGTTAATTATACTGTAAATAACCTTATGCAAACCTACTATTTTTAATATGATAATATCCATTTTTAAAATACTTCTACCCAGATTTTTTGTAATTAAAAATTAATAATAGTTAGTAATATTTTACCTATGAAAAAGAAGAATAGTATTTTTGGGGATTTTCTTCAAAAGTCACAAATACATGTTGATGGATTTTAATATCACAAAAATATATTTTAATTTTATATTTCAAAAAGTTCTTTAAATTAAACTATTTTAAAGTTTTTAGCCAATAACTTCTCTACCATTCCATTTCTTTCAGAACTTTGTTTCTAATTAAAAATAAATTGACTCCTTGGATACTGGAGTTAACATCATATACATTATTTTCAGAATCATTTCTCATTATTTTACTTATATAGAATATTAATTAGTTTTAAAATTTGTTAAACCTAAAGATATTAAGATTTAAAATCATTGTTTCATCTAAAATATAATTTTTAAGATAAAAAGCATATATGCTTTCAGTTAGTTCAAGATTTAGAAACACAACTACAGTTTAGGTGTAGTATATTATTAATGGTGAAAAAATTGTTTTATATGCATGTTTAATCTTTATCTGCTTTTGGTTTCATTTATTCTTTTATAAAATTACCTATATTCCTTGACAGGTAGATTTTTTTTATTGTTATTGATATTGGTATTGTTCAGATATAGATTGCTTTTCATGTATTTACATTTATTGATAAATTTATATAGTTTTGAGCATTATTAGTTTACTATCTAAGTAATACATAATTTCAGTGCAGTGTGAAAGTTATAATTGAATATTTGTTAATCAGCTTTTAGAACAGTTTATATACGACTGTTTAATAAGATTTATTTAAATTTCTTTGAATTAATAATCTAACTATCTTTAGCTGAATTGCAACATTTAATGACAAAAAAGCATATTGGACCATAAAAATAAAGATGAGTATCCACCTTTATAGTAAAAAAAGGGTTTCTTTGAACAATAGACTGAGATTTTTTATTGTTATTGATATTATTTAGGTGTGGCCTGCCTTCATTTATTTACAAATATATATATATATATATATATATATATATATATATATATATATATATATATATATATATATATATATATTATAATGGTCAACTCAAGCTCTCAACCCCTTCTGGCACACCAGGGTGTCACTAGGCTATTCAAACCTAGAATATTTATAACATAGCCAGATACATACAGGAAATGTTATTCTTTTGTTGAATCAAAAGCCCCAGTCTCTAATTTTTGGAAGAGCTGGGCTTATCATATCATGATGTCTATTTAAAAAAAATTTAACTTTTGATTTTTCAAAATATATTATTAATAAAAATATATAAAAATAAGTTACCACAAAAATTAATCAAACAAAACATTTCTATTATCATCCACACACATTCAAATAAAACTTCTGGAAACTAAATTAGTTATTGAATAAATTTAAGTTATTTGCACAGATGGATTAATTTAAGAGATTTAATACAATTTCAATACTTTGCTAAATGTAAATATGCTACTACATTATGCATTTATATATTAGATTCTTTTAATTCCAGGCTACATGTTTGCATTCAAACTAACACCAGCTTATTGATATATGGATGTGATCAATGCAAAATGAGGATGTTAGCATAAAAAATCATGCTGACAGGAATGTACACCTGTAATATGATATAATTAAAGAAAGAATAATGCTCATCCAGTACAGAAATGTGCATCTGTCTGATGAGGTAATCATTTGGAATATATATTAGACATGCTCCATAATGGGAGATTGTGGTCTTTGCATCTTACTATCACCAATCAGAGCATAAAAAGATCAATGGCATAGCAAATACATCTATGACCATTGGCAACATGATGGCTACACTTTTGAGCCATGCATTCACTTGGGTACCATGCCCTGTGTGCTAACACAGCACAAGGGAATGAGAATCCAATGTGCCTCCCCAGATTACATTGACATAAAACACCTGTGCATCCCTTCACCAGCACCCAGCCCACAATTAACACATTTAAACTAAGATAATCTTATGAATCTATGTACTCATTTATGCTTATTTTTAAATTATTAATTTAAAAGAAATTACAAAAATGGAAATATAATAATAGCAAATATATTAATAAAAAAAATAGAACAAATAGTGTAAATTTCTGCTTAATCAGATAAGAGACTTCATAAGTTAGGTACTGCTGACATAGAATATTTGAAAAGTTCTTATTTTTTCGATTATAAAGTTCATATATAGGTTTATTTGAAGTCTGTCTTGGCTATCCATGATGCATCGCACAACTCCAATCTATATCTATTTAGTATCAATCTTGTTTTGGGAAAGATCATCCCATTGTTTGCTGCTTTTCAGGAACCATAACTCTGGAGGTCACCCGAGCTAGTGCAAATATGGGAAGCAAATTTATTGCATGATCCTCACATTTTTTAAGTCTGCAATACATGTAAATATGCTTAAGTTATGTAATCAACAAGAGCAATATCAAGAAACAAAGTCTGCATAGACAAAGTTTTTTTTTTCATTTTATATCATTTTGAATTTTTTATCATCAAATTTAAGAATCAATCTTGCATGGCTTCACACTGATCTTATTGGTGGTGATGGTTTTCTCTATGGGCTGTGTGTTCATTCATATTGTTTATTAGGCAGTTCACTTTTTGAATGGGAATAGATTTTGTTACTAGGATTTTTTTAAATTGATCTCTTACCTGATTGATTGATTAAATGCCTTCAAGGACCTGTTTGCTATTATATCATTTCATTTAATTAAAAAAAATAATTTACATTCTAAGAGAAAATAATTAACAGCTTTTGTTTTCTTTTACATTCCCTTAAAATAAACTTTTATCTTTAGATTTTAACTTACTTTTAAATAATTATTTAATAGTTTTTCATCTGTGCAATTATATATCTTGGTTTAACTGAAATTTTAATTAATATTTTTACAATTCTACTTCAGAGTGATTTTATTTATCTTATTCTTATTGCTTTTTTATTGACAGAGATGTAATGTCATATATGTATACCACTACAATATATATTGTAATGGTATAAAATATGTCATTACATTAATTTAAGATTAAAATAAAAACTAAGTTTGTAAATAAAAACTAAAAGCTAAAAAATTAAAGAGTTGTTAAATGTGTATATGTATATATATTCGCACAGATGCAAAACTTTAAAAATTATTTTCTTTTTTAAAAAAAAAAAATATTTGAAGGTACTTTTTTTAAAAAAAAAGTACAAGATCTAAAGATAAAATATTTTTGTAAATGGAAATGATTGTTTTATAAATTAATTGAAAAGCAAACTAGCCCTTGGGGCTCTTATAGAAAAAAAGGTCAGTTGAAAGATATAGATAAGAGAATAAAAAATAAATTAGATGTCCAATATAGAAGCAGCAATGAAGGCCCGGACCATAATGGAAATTATTGCAACAGGAAACGATGTTCAATGAATCTGGAGGAGTACTATAAAAGGAAAAATATTGAAATTAAGTGGAGTTCCAGCTTGATTTTTGTGAGAAGAGCGATAAGATGCACTTTCGTCTCTCTCTCTCACTTATTTCAAATAAAATGACTGTAATACCAGGATTGAACCAGCTTAGGCCTCCTCCAGAACAACAGACCGGACTTCAAATAGAGATGTCATGGGAATTGGCACCAGGAACCATGATTCTCCTTCTGTAAGACATGAACTATAAAATTTAAAAATAATTAAGAACTTTCGTTCAAGCTTTTAATATTCAGAACCTAAATTTTAAAATGAACACTTATCTGACTTTCAAATTTCAAATTGATAATTAATGTTTAGATTTTATACATTTAAGTTTAAAAAAAATCATTTCCATTTTTATTTTTTTTATTTCTATTAATATTTATTTGTATAAATTATTTAAATGCATTAAATTTAAGTTGAGTATTGATGCTTGCATAGATTCGTTCACGTTTAATTATGTTTTTGTTTTCATATTTGATTAAAATATATAGACATTTGGTAAATAATGATATCTTATGTTGAATATTTAAAATGTATTTATTTGGATGTCTTTTTAGTTATTGGTGTCAATGCGGCATCTTATGATGAATGCCATTGGGTTTCTTGTGAATTCCCTCTGCAATTACATCAATGACTTTATATTTTGATCATTTATGTTTATTTTGAAATGTTTTTGAGCATGTAATCTATGTAGTCGATCTATGCTCAACATTAAAAAACAAACTTTTATAAATCCATCTGTGCAAACTTATATAAATGTTAAATTTAAGTCGGGCATGAATGGCTATATAGATTTGTAAAGTTATATTAATTAATTAGGGTAATCTTAGGTTATTTGTTTCATTGTTAAATTAGGTCAATGGATTGGATATATTGGTGTAATTAGTAGATGTAGTATGAGGTTCGCTATGTGCAGGATCTCCATTATATGCCACACACCCCTTTTTGCCTATGGAAGGGAATAGTAAGACGGAAAATGCAGTCCCTTCCTATGGAGTTTTTTTTTATTGTTCTTCTTGCCGACAGATGTAGCATTCCTGTTTGGTTGAGAGTCAATGTCTTCTCTAACCATACTGTTCAGATGTACATTCCTGACAGTATGGTATTTTGTGCTGTCGTATTTTCATGCTACATTGAATACATCAATGTATCAGATGGATTGACGCCAGTTTGACTGTGAACTTTTGGCCTAAGGTTAAATAAGGGATAGAATATTTTCTTTTCAAATGCAAATCTATGTAGTTTATTCATACTCGACAATCTTAAAATAAATATAAAATTCATCTGTGTGGATGATTTAAAATCTTAAAATAATAATTTAAATTAAAAGAATATTAAAATCTAAAATAATAAATGTTATTCCTCAAATTTTAAAATGATTATATATGTGCATAAATAAATGTTGTTTGTGTGTTAATTACTGGCAGTGGCTTTTATTTTTTTATATTTAAGATACAAATTAAACAAGTTATATATTATTATCTCTGCATCTCCACTGAGCTAGTGACTTGGGCTAATGGTCTAAATATAAAATAAAGTGGGATCTTAACAGCGCGTATCTGCCTACTCTATAAATTTTCCAGGTTGGAATAACCTGGTGGCGCCCTGTAGCGGCAGATATGATAAGACTCTTTTTGATCACCCTCTTCCTGACCATTATAATATATATATATAGAGAGAAGTGTTTTCTTACAATCAACAAAATTTATAAAGAAAATATGTGTAATATAATTATTGTATTTTGGAATTAATGATCTAATTTCACAAGAAAAATAAACTATTTATTTATTTTATTAATCTCATTCATCCAATCTGAATAACCATGATGCATGTCAAACATATATAGTTATATGTTGAATTATTTTCATCTTCTAATTGAATTGTTAAATTTTTTTAGAAAAATTCAGATATTATTTATATTTTTTGTAATTCATTTAATTGTTAGTATAGATTAATATAAAAGACAATATTTCAAATATATTTTCTCTTCTCTTTTATTCACATGCTGTTAATCTAATCAAGTAACAGATCAATAGTGGAATTGAATCATTGATCTATAGATTCAAGAATACTAAATTTAAGATGAAATTTTAGGCTGATTTTTCAAAAAGGAATAATCAATAAAAAATTTATATACTTATTTTATTAATGATGGGAGTAAGCTAACAAGTAACCACAAATAAAATGCCATTATCATAAAGTTTAGACAAAGTTGTCAAATAATGGTTTAATATATAAGAATATTTATAATTTGCTTGTTCTTCAAACAAAGGTAAATATTGATAGAGATAACTCAAATTTACTGCTCTCTTTGCCTAAGCTACCTGATTTGCTAGCTAATTTTTGTTGATTGTACTTCTCACAAATAATAAATACTACTTTAAGCAGTTTCCAAATAATTCTTGACTCATTTTAGTATAATAATGCTTGTGTTAATTTTACCTCTTTATACATAATAGCCATACACTGCTATTAAAATTGGATTGTGTATTTCCTCAATATTATTTCTTTGTATATCTTATTATTTATTAGATCAATTAGTTGATGTGTTCTTTTCAATTCTCTCTGCAGCGGTTGAACATTTTTTGAAAGTGTGTTTGGCTATTTCATGGATATAACTCTACTATGTTTGCTGCAGCAAAAATGTAAAATTTAAATAACTTTTTTTTCCTTTAAAGGAACTTAAAACTTACAATGAATAAGGATATATGAATTATTTCTAATTCTTGTAGTTTGCAAACATTAATTTCATTTTGGTAACTTGTTTTAGTTAAATCTAATTTAAGAATCTAAACTTTATCTGATAATTAAACGACTATTCTACTTTGATTAGATTAATTTGATTTGAAATTTCATTGAAGAGTGTTTTTTCTGGTACAGTTGATTGCAAATAACATTTTTCTGCTGCTTTTAATCAAATTAATTTTGATTTAGATAGTGCAAAATTTTCTTTTTAAACTTCATGCTTCTTCTACTTCAGCAAACCAATTTGATTGTCATTTTGCACTCTGCTAAACCCAAAAATTTAAAAATGTTATATAAAAATGTTTTTAGTTAGTGAATTTCACAGTAAAAAAGGCATACAAAAAATACTATTTTGGCAATAAGTTACAATTTTTATTAAGCATGTTATCAAAATATTGAAAAAATAAATTAATATTTGCAACGTGATAACAAAATGATAAAAAAAAACTGGGCTTCCCCGAATGATTGTTCGAAATAAAGCTTTTATAAAAATCTTTTTACAATTTTTCAAGTGTGTGATAAATTTAAAGAATGAGTTGATATTTTGTAAAGTGTTAATTAATAACAATAGAAAAGTATTTAAGAGTTTTTGTTAAAACCATGAATTTAAATATGTTCTTAATTTATTTACCAATATTATTGTTATTTTAAATAGCAGATGTGTTACGATGAGAAAAAGCAATGCAGCTTGTAAAAATGTTCTTGGGTGATGTTTAAATATGAAAACAAATTTTTAAATTAACAAAAAATAAAAATATATTAATTTTTATCTAAAATATTAAATATAACTAAATCAGCGATTTAAATGTATGCTTAATTTGTATATACATACTCTTTACTATGAATAAAGTTTGTAGCAAAATTAAATTATTTTTTCGCATAATTATTATTTTTGGTAAAAAAAAAATGAAAATATTTTAAAAACAGTAAAAATATTAAAACTATATTGGCGGTTGGGGTGGAGGGACTTACCATTATGTCTTTACCAATATCAAGATTTTTCTTTTGTTTCACCATGTGAGTTTCAAAACTTCAAAAAAAAAAAAAAACAGAAATTATAAAAATATATTTCATATACTTATTATTAAAAATATCATTCAAAAATCAAAAATGTATTTGAAACAAAAAGAAAATTTATCTCCCATCATTACCGACATAATGTAAAAAGATCAGTAAAGATTTACTTTAGCAACCACATCATATTCGCCCTCTCGTTTTTAAAATTAGAACTAAAATATTCTAAAATCTTACGTATATACTCCTATATTACAATTGCAGTAAATATTTAATAAAACATAAAAGATAAAAGAAATCATTTACCTTTTTAAGCATAATTCTGTCCTATTCATACTAGGAAGTTGGAGAAAAAGGTGGCAGTGCTGTGTCTACTCCGGAGGCAAATTCTTGGAGGTACAATGAAAATAAAGCTCTGTTGGTACCAGATTGGAATTTCAACTTATGCTTTGCTCTCATCCACATATTTTCAGTATTCTGGGTATGTATGTCTTGGTCTTTGGGATTCACAAAGTTGTCCTGCTGGATGACAACCGAATGCATATATACCCCATTGTTGAGTCTGCTGATGCTATTGTATGTGGCCCAGCCATCTGAAATTATGTGAATATCTGGAAAAATGTACCACTGGGTTAAGACCTCCAGTGTGACAGCCATTATATCCATAACTTTTGTCAAGAAGCATTTCACTGACACCCTTTCTATACCACCAATGACCCAATGACCTTTTTGTACAGTCTCCCTGTGGTATTTTTGGTGGAAATAATAAGTTTTGTAGAACTATAAAACTGTA
Source organism: Epiperipatus broadwayi (assembly GCA_028023455.1). Classification (NCBI taxonomy): domain Eukaryota; kingdom Metazoa; phylum Onychophora; class Udeonychophora; order Euonychophora; family Peripatidae; genus Epiperipatus; species Epiperipatus broadwayi. The sequence goes on from JAQFVV010006289.1 coordinate 2,924,954, forward strand.
CACATGCATGCAATTTGAATTTTTGAACCCAGAGAGTGTGTTTTTTGTATTAAGAGCTATAAATCTAGATAATTTAAATTCTTAAGTTATAAATGTAAATAGTTTAAATTCTTAAGTTTCAAATAATTGAAACTAATTATTTTAATTAATATAGTGTAATTATTTCAACTTCTTTAAAATGGTAAATATTTTTTTTATTATCTTTTACATTTTAATAAATTATAATGTAATTGTAATATAGTAGCATATACACAAGATTTTCGAATAATAATTTACTTTTAATTTTGAAAATTAGAGGGCGAACATGATTTTTATGATGTAGTCACTAAAGTAAACCTTTACCAAAAGATCTGTAATTTTTTCAAAGAGTAGTTCTGCTTTAGAACTATTCTTCTCCTGCCATCTATAAACAAAAATAAAAACTAAATTACAAATTCATTACCAATAAGATATAAGCTTGAAATATAATATTGTGGAAAGATCTTAGAAATAGTAATGAAACCACATTATGCTATATCTAAATAAGTCTTATAATTCAATAATTGCAATATCAGTCAGATTGATCACCATAATGAATTGTACATGAATTAAGATGTAGATATATGAAAGGAATGAAATTCTTTGAAATAAACATAGTAAAAAAAATCATTGAAAATATTAATATATTAATAAATGTGTGTTAATATATATATATATATTGTAACAGTCAGAATCGTCTATCTCACTAACACACTGCAGAATTCAAACCCCAGACACGAAACTGAACATTCTAGGAGGGGTTGCCCTCTAGATATACTAAGTTCAAATCTAAAGTCCAAATTTCACAGCGCCATCTACATGATAACACATCTGATGCCACTACTAGTATAACCTTGGACCGGTGCCTGGTGGTCAGGGAGAAACAAAAGACTCTATACTAAAAGAAGCTTGGGTGGCTAATTAACATCTATGGATTTACAAAAGAAATGCAGAAAATATATATATATATAGACCGAGACAGTGATAGGAATCAAATAAAATAAGAGATAAAATTTAGTTTTAAATAATTTCACAAAATTTATATAAATTATATATATAATGCCACTGTCTGCTTATATGAGACAGGGACACATATTAAATAATTGTGGGCATTATATTCCAATAAATGACAAAAAAGGTTTTAAAGCAAAATGATATATTCTATTCCTCAGGCTAATAGCATTACGATAATGCGCTTGATGAGAGAGGAACATGTGCGAGGTGCTTTGAGCAATTATACAAGTTTAAGAAAATATTTGAAAATTAAGTGTTCTATAATATTTATTGATTTCAAGAATAGCACAGACAAAAGCTTACTAAGCAACAAAGTGGGAATGTGATCAAAGTATTTATTCAATAATAATAATAATAAAGTTACATTGAGAAGTCAGTATTGCTGATAATGAATTTATTAAAGTTGGAGGGTGTGACATGTTTAAGTCACGGATGCTTTGTAAAATAAATATAAAATAAAACAATAATGGAATATTTGGAATGATTATGGAGGACACCTCATGACTAACCCGTAGGAAAGTAGTTTATGAACAGCCAAAACTTAGCGACTGGGTGACGATTGCATTTCATTCCCACGTGTGTCATTTATGGACACACTCTGCCTGGAAACTGCAATAAGTGAAGAGAATGGACTTAGCTGTGTAAAGAATCCTTGGAAAAGTAAATCAAAGCGGTCTCAACAACCAATTCACTTACCAGCAATATGAGACTAGTGTATATAAAACATACTGAATGGGATTTACTTGGATTAAGAGAAATTCCCAATTAAATTCCCAGAAATTCATTTAAAAGGGTCCGCACATTCTCGACGTCAATGATGAACTTTGTAATTAAAGTAGAACATGGTATTTAAAATAGAAAATGCGTGCATGCAGGTTTAAAAGGAAAGCATAGGTTTATTTATATAATCATGCATTTGGGGAAACATTTAAATCATTGACCTCGCACATACTCTCATATTAGATTAAAATCAATAACATGTAGATTTTAAACTATGTGATTATATTATATATTAAAGAAAAGAATCGCCCTCAAACAAGTTTGCAAGATAATAAAATTGGAAATTATTTACAAATTTAAAATATGCCTTCATAGCGGCATCTTATTTTCAACAAAAGGAATAATTCACTCGGTCAAAGACAATTCTGACACATTATCATAATAAAATAACAGAAAGCTTAATCAATTGAAAATATTAACCCAAGGATAGAGAGCAAAATGTTGAGTATATTTAAACATGTTAAAGAAATACATAATGAAGTTATGTGAAATATCAGAAAACAATTTAAAATAGTTATAGCATGTTAGTTATCACAAGAGCTCTTGGGTTAATTTAGGATTACCTCTGGAGAAGCATTTTTAGGCAGATTGATGGTCAGCAGGTTTTTATATAATCTAACAGAAAAATCTGGAAATGTTCATATTTTTGGCAGCAGCAGCAGATCTGGGGTTCCTTGTGTGATAACTTCCAATGGTCTATGGCAGCATACTTGCGCTCTACTCTGTCATGTCAATATTTACAAAGTACTACAATAATTTTGGTTAGAAACATTAGACTTCAGAATGATTTCTTTTAGAAACATTAGAATGGAGAATATATCGGACTTATCAGCTGTAATTAAATCATCCAAATGTCTAAAGGAATTCAAAATTAATTAATTTCTTTTGTTAATTTCCCTGTCGACATTCGAATTACAAACTAGATTTAATTAAAATTACTTTTACTAATTAAAGAAAACCTTAAGTGGACATCTGCTGTTTTTAGATAAACTTATATAACATTAACTAATTAAACTATTGTCCCTCATTTATTTTAACAGAAATATTTGGAATGACTTTTATTAAATTAAACGAAAATTATTTTACTTTTAAATTGCAATATTTGAATAAAGAAAAAAAGCAATTTTTTTTTAAATCAAAATATATTATGACGGTAATATATTTGTAAATAGATTCAAACAAAATAACTTTAACAATTTATAATTTTGATATGTTTTAAAATGCATATCATAGTGTGTGCGCAATTATGACTTATATAACCTACTTTATAATAAATCAAAATTATGTGAACATATACATAATCTATAATATTTTATTTTATTTGGGAATGAGTTATATATATAATATAAGCATTGTGCTCGTGGTTTAAAATTAGGCAGGATTTTCGGTATATAAGCGTATTGCAGACACACTACGATAGATTGGGGTTCAAACTAAGGTATGAGGGTAGGAAATAGGTGAGAAAAGGTGGAACAAAGATCTGCAAAGCAGACCTTACTGTTTCAATATATATATGGTCTAATTGTAAAATCACATTGATAAAGAAATTGATCATCAAAAATAAGAAAAAAAACCATTTTAATAACAAATAACTTTGTAATAATTTATGCAAAGATTTCATTTCAAAGGCATAGACTTCATATTGTTTGTATTATTATGATTATTAAATATGAAAAATTTGTAAGATTATTTACATATATTTAAAACCTGCAAAACTCTCTATACATATTGCCACTCAGTGCAAGTCAGAGTAATCAATGGATGCCAGAAGACTTGTCCATAAAATCCCCATCTAGTGCCTATTCATCCAATATCCCCAGACTAGTTTCTAGCTTATAGCCTTCATCAGTGAAAAGCCTTGGGTCTGAGAGTGCTCCACCTAGATCTTAGAATCTAATGCAACTCTTCAGCAGCCACCTTTTATATTTACATAACTACAAAAACTATGAGTCTTAAATTGAAAACCCTATAATATTTTCAAGCCAAGCTCATTAGCTTATATATTGATATAGGTCTGAACTCAGTTCAATATCCATACTATTTGGTGACTTTGGTTTTTTAATAACCATAGCCACCACTATCCTATTAGACAGGATTGCTTTGAGTGGCAATATGTATAGAGAGTTTTGCCTGTTTTAATAACAGTTATAAGCAAGTATAAAAAATCGTGATCATGTGATGTTTATTGGCTTAAAACCAATCGTGCCTAATAGAATAGTGGTGGCTATGGTTATTAAAGAACGAAGGTCACCAAAATTTATGGGTACTGAACTGAGTTCAGACCCATATAACTATATAAATTAATGAGCTTGGATTAAAAATATAGTGTTTTCAATTTAAGACTCATAGTTTTATAGTTAAGTAGTGTTAAAAGGTGGCTGCTGGAGAGTTGCATTAGATCCTAAGATCTAGGTGCAGCTTTCTCAGATCCAAGGCTCCTTACTGACAAAGGCCACAAGCCAAAATCTAGTCTGGGAATATTGGATGAGTAAGCACTAGATAAAGATTTTATGCATAAGCCTTCTGGCATCCATTGATTACTCTGGCTTGCACTGAGTGGCAATGCATATAGAGTTTGCCTATTTTGTTAAAAGTTATAAGCATGCAAAAGAAATGGTGATCATATGATGTTTATATTTAAAACCTTCTGTCTTATAATATTTATTATTTGCACATGCATACATATACTTACTATTATGTCTGAATGTAATTTAAAAATGGATGATTATTATATTGGTTTAAAAATCCAAAATATATTAAACATTATAATTATTATATTAGTTATTTATCAATATTATCGGCTTTTTAAATTAATTACACCAAATCATCTCCCTTTTTATTGCAATATGTTAAACACATTGATATTCTTTCATTAATAAAGGTTTTACATGGTAATTTTATATTTAAAAAAAAAAACATAGAATAAAAATAATCATTTGCTTAGCTTCTCAGAAAATGGGAAAATGTTCAAACATAACAGAATTTACTCCTGAATTTTAAACTCTGATGCACAATGCACTAATTTATATAAATCCAACAAAACATTTACAAATGACAATTATTTACTTGTTGCAAGAAATTAAACAAATAGAACAACTTCACAAGAGGGTTTTTAATACTGATTTCATTCATTTTTAAAACACTCACAAGATAAAAAAATATAATTTCATCAAATATTTATAAAAACTAAATATACATTGCTAAATATAGTTTTGTATATCACAGTCAGATTTAGAAATTAAGAATGAAAAAAATTATAGTATATATCTATAGGCAAATGAAAATGTATGAAAAACAAGCAGAAATGATGTAATAATGGTTTAGTCATTATATGTTTGTTTTATAATTTGTATTTTTGGTACAAATATATATTTTACATTTTTTTAAATCAAAGTCTAACTGTCTATGTTCTAAAAGTAAAACATTAATTCTCAACTTAGGGGAAAAACAATTACAAAGATAAAAATAATAGTAAGCTAATGGATTTTTGTATAATGAATGATAACGGTAATATCATTGTTGATAAAATTATTTCTACTAAAATATAAATTTTTTTAATGTCTAAAGACTTCAAAACATTTGTATTCATTTTTGTCATCTAATAATTATTCTGACATTTACAGTTGACCCATTCTTTTAGTTATTTTAAAAATAAAATAGAAGAGATAGCATGGAGAGAGGATTTTAAACATTTTGTAATTCTGCACATAAATATAATAGACAGATTCTGAAAAAAACTAACTTCTATCCTTAAACAGGTTTATTATATATAAAAATCATATTAAAACAGTTCTTTGAAACTAATAATTACAATATATATATATATATTGTAATGGAAATATATTGTATATTTACAATATATATATATATATATATATATATATATAAAGGTGTAAAAATATAGTGATGTTGAAAGAGTAAGTCAAATAGAGATGTACTATTTAGGAATAGGCAAAAAATAATCGATATCAGGTTCACAAAAGTGCACCTATGATAGTATCAGAAGCAGCAGCATCCATTCTTAATAGAAAAATGTTGTATGAAAGATTAAAAGCAAAAGGAGAAAATTGATGATCCCATTAATTATCCTACGTTGAATAAAATTTAATAGTGTGAAATATATCATCTAAATATGAGAAAAATATTTTGTAGAATTTTAAAGCTGGGAATTTATGTAACTAAAGAGTTAGAATGAATTTCACTCTTATACAAAAGTCTAAGTATTGTATTTGGAAGATCATTTTGGAAAAAAAACATGTGATCAAACAAAAGAATTAAAGATCACAAAATAGATACAATTCGAGAGAGCACATATTTCACACAAAACCTTAAACAAAAATTTTAAATTAAATTCAATCAAATTAATAACTAAATTAAAATGTTTTGAAAATAAGTAGAAATTTTTGAATGAATAATGAAAAATTAAAAAGATGCTTAAACATTTTAATACCATGAGATATACTACTATTTATGAAATGAATGTTCGATAAAACCTTACTTAACTCTTTAACTTAAAAAAAATAATTGAAATAAACTATATACATTTCTAAAATTGTGAGAGGATAAGGGATATATAGAGAAGACTAAAAGAAACACTTCTCCTTATTAAGCTATCTACTTAAGAATGAAGTATTTAATAAAATAATTTATCTTTGATTAAAAATATATTTAAATGATTTTAAGCATTACCAATAAAACTTAATTATAATCAATAATATTTATTAATATAATAAAAAATAATCAAAATATAATCATACAGTGCATTGAAAAAAAATAAGATTCGGGAAATTTTTCAGAATTTACTGTTTTGAAATTATATTGCAATTAAAAATTTCAAATTTTCTTTACCTTATTGTGTTAATAATTATAAATAAAACATTATCATTGGTATAATAATTATTATTTAAGTTTAAATTGTAAGAATAATTAATATTAAATAATTTCATTCAATCATTTTTTATCATGAATATATTTCAAATTTAATTCTCCTTTATTTTGATAAAATAATAATAAATCAAATATTGTTATTATTTTTAAATAATGCTATTATGTAACAGCAGACTAAAAAATAAAATATATTGTCTTTCAATTAAAGCATTTGAGGCCTTTATGATTTTTATGGTCTCAAATGCTTTAATGAAATAACAAAACATTTCTTTTTAGTTGGATTCCTTTGATTTTTTTTACTCTTAAGTCAACTGTTTGCATAAAAGTATTATTTTTAAAAAAAATTTATAATATTATTTTATTTTTTAATTATAAATAAAGCATATAATTTCAATTTAAATAAAACAATTTTCTTTGTCAGTGTTCTAATCATCTTTTTTTTTATGTTTCTTGTTTTTTTCACAATATAACACCTGCTATCAATGATTTTGATGGCTTTTTTTTTTGGAAATGAGAAGCGGACATATAATTATTTCTCTCACCTTTTTTACACATTTGTTCCATAAAATATTTATAAAATATTAATTATTTCAGAAGAACAATTCAAATTTTGGTAGAAATTATTTATTTTTAATTAATTAAGTAAATCAATATTAACAAAAAATGTCCTCTACAAATGAAATATTTTTATTAGTTCAGTTGGTAAGAGTATAATGTGGGAGTTCAAATTGTAAAGAGGATCATAATTTTTTTCATTTTTAAAAATTCAAAAATTTGACATACCAACAGAAACACACACAGGGCAAATTAATATAAAGGTATTTAAAATAGCAGAAAAAAATTATAATCAAAAGTAATGACAAACTTTAATGCATTTTCAGTAAAATTTCTATTTAATATAGTATATTAAACTTCATGTTCACTTTATTCATCTTATATTACTAAATATTTTATTATATATTTAGTACATACTTGTATTAATAATAAATATTCTTTCACTTGTGTTAAATTTGTAAATTATATCTTTAAATAAATTACCCAAATGCTCTATATTTTTTCTTTAACATTCTCACACTTTAAAACAAAAAAAAATAATGAATTTTAAACTTAGTGAAAATTAGATGAATTTTCTTTTTATTTACAACAATGTAAACATTATCATAAAAAATATGAAATTCTCATAAATTTCTCAATAAAAATTAAACAAACATATAAAATATTTTATAATAAAACATTTAAGCAAATATTAAAATAAATATTTTTATTTTTAATTGCATTTGATATAATAGCTATAGGATAGATTTTTGAGTAAAAGGTCAAAAAGTAAAACAGAAAAATATGTAAATATTTTTTATAAGAAGTTTCTCTATTCTTTTAGTTTCTTATAATATCATGCCAGTCAAACAATAATTTTAATAGGCAGATGTCTCAAATTGATAATATATTTTTAATGAGTAATATTAGATTAAATGATAAATGTAGAGATAAGTTTAATTTTGGTCATTTTCATGTACCTAAATATGATTTTAAATTTTAATCTTATGTTGAACAAATAAATATTGCAAAACCTTGATATTTTAGATAAAACTTGTATGCATTTTATTATACACATAAAGCTTTTTCATTTATTTTTATATGATATGGAATACAAATTATATAAAACTCTTTTTTATAACACTGAGATTTATGTAATAACAAAAAATATATGCTTTATCAATGATGGAATTTTTTACAATTCGTTTAACAAAATATTTTCTCCACAATTCCTGACTTTTTATTTCTTGACTAAATAAATTTACGGATTCTAGTTTTGGATAAATATTTGATCCATTTGTTTAGTTTTTAATGCAAATTGATAAAATTGTGTTGTGTAAAACATTTGTGAAACTTATATGGTTTTAATAGTTAGTAAGTGATGATAATTAAAAAATATATATTAAATATATTTCCTCTATTATATTTTATTTTTTTAAAAGATTAATAGCTAATTATGCACAATATTAACATATGAACAGGGGAATTTTTCTTTTATATGAGCTAAGATACATAGCTTATAAAATGTAATTATTATTAATGTCTGATGGCAGATACAATGATTCAGTATGACAATATAATTTATATCATTTTAAAATAATGAAGAACTAAGAACAATATTGTTCTGCCAAATTTTTCTCTTAATATTTTTGGGTATATATTATAGGGCATATAAATATATATTATACCAATCTTTATTATTATTTTTTAGAACCTTATATTTTTTGTTGCCAAAAATTATAGAACAGCCAACATGCCACAAGGTTCTAACAGTGTGAATAATTACTATGGCATTATATCAATTAATATTTTAATATTTTTCTCAAGCAATTGTTTTAGATTAATTATTTTCTTGTGGAATATGAAGTGCCATAAATATAAAAAGTTTGAACATATTTTTAAAGTGGGGTATCATATATTCTGGATGACTTTTACATAAGATACATGTGGGATTCATATTTAATTTAAAATGGTAATGAGAAATTAATCATAAGAATTAAACTTGGTTGGAGTGCTTTTGGTAGAAATAACTTGATACTAAAAGGAAATATGCCTATGTGTTTGAAAAGGATGGTTTTTAACAAATGTGTTTTACCAGTTCTGACTTATGGATCTGAGATTTGGACACTTAATAAAAGAGCAATACGGAGACTTCAGACCAATCAAAGGAGTATGGAGAGATATATGTTGGGAGTAACAAGAGGAGATCGAAAACGCAATGTATGGGTAAGACAACAAACAGGTGTTACTGACCTTATTGAAAAAATTAAAAGATTGAAATGGAGTTGGGCTGGACATATTGTTAGAAGAGATGATAATAGATTGACAATTGAAATTTTAAACTGATTCCAAGAGATTGTAAAAGACCCAGAAAAAGACCACATGTGAGATGGATGGATGGATGAAATAAGAAAATGTGCAGGGGTGTTGTGGAAAAGAGAAGCTAAAGATCGGAGAATATGGATTAAACTTGGAGAGACCTTCATCCTGCAGTGGATTGATAATGGTTGATGATGATGATGATGAATGAGAACATTTTTTGTAGGAATCGTGTTAAATAATAAGTTAAACAAAAATTTTAGCCATGATTGAAGAACATAATATTTTAAAGTCTGATTAAAGATTTGGCAATTGGGAGGTTTGATCATAGATGTCTGTTAGGTTATAAAAAAATATTTCAGATCTTTAAATGGAATATCAATTAAATATTTATTGTTATAATTGTCCAACTGATCTGCATACTCAATAACATATGGAAGTTAATCAAGCAATATTATAGGTGGAAGAGTAGCTTTCAGAATTGGTTAAACTGTGGTTGCAGTGTATACTTTAACTCTGATATAAGATTTCTGATATAGGATTTAAGAACATACTAGATTAAGATCACCTTTGAAAATAGAAAAACAAGCACTTGTAATTAATAGAAGAAATGATGTTGATCCCCAGATATATGCTTTTATTGCAATCATGATATTTGTAGCAGTACTTCTTAAAACATGCATCCATGGACTATAGTAAGTACATTTACTATCCAAAGTATCACTAACAATAAGAACTTTTATTATAGATAAACAATTTTGGGCAGAATGCTTTTATTTTTTGTATTGAATATGTTTAAGATCAGATGATCTAGATGATGACATAATTGTATTTTAGAAAAGTTAATTGGAATTTCAAGAAAAGATGAGAGTGTTCCTGTGGAGAATAAAGGCATATTGTGGCATATATCTATCTATCACATAGATGATTTACAAACTTGTATTCTGTTAGGGTTTAACATTTGTTCAGAATATGAAGAATAAGAGGAATATTTTGCAAATCTCTTAAGACTATCAGGACATGATCGACAAAAGATATCATTTTAACAGTAGTATCAAGATAAAAAAAAAGGTTTTCTGTGCACTGCTCACTCTCTTTGATCATGGAATCTATATATATTACAAATACTAGGTTCAAATAGCCTAGTGGTGTCCTGTACAACAGATAAGGAGACAATTTCTGACTGTTACAATGTATATATGTTTAAACATACAGCCATATACATAACAGACATTTTATCTAAGTTAAGAGATTTATCTTTTTTTTGGTCCTAATATGGGGTCATGAAGGTATTTCAGAATTTTCTTTACCAACTCATTGACATGGATTTTATCTCAAATTCTTATTTCTTCCTCTGTTACATGTAGTCAGTGTGGGTAAACTCAATTTCCTGTTTAGTATAATCATTTAGTATATACACTGATATCAGTTTTTTTGAATAAATCAGTTATTTCTTTCTCACTTTTGTCTTTATGCAGTTGATTGATGTGATTTCATAATATCTTTCCTTCACTAGTAGGCATGGATACCACCTGCTTTTATGGGTACTGTATATCTACCATGTGTTACCAAAATTCATTTCAGATTATTTTTTATCCATACTCTTTCATCAGATGCAAACTTATAGATATCCTCAGTTTATTCCCTATATTTCTGTGTAGGTATGAATTTTGTTAATTTAGTATGCAGCTTTCATTCATCAGGTGTGAATTTATAGGTATCCTCAATTTATTTCTTATAATCCAATATATGTACAGTTTTTGTTAATTTGGTATGCAGCTTTTGATCTAAATATACTTTAGCTGGTGATTTTCCAGATTTTGCAGCTAGAGTTGAATGCTGATAAAGCAGTGTGGTAAGGACTGCTTTCTGTATTATTGTTTTACCCATTTTGTTAATGGATGACTTAAGGTTTTGAATGGCTTTTTGGCCAATCTATTGGTATGAGGGTGGTAGGGAATGTGAGTAAGTGTTTTATTCCCCATTCTTGAATAGTCACCTCAAACTTCTCTGATGCAAAGCTGGTTCCATTATCTGAAATTAAAGTTTCAGGAAAACCATAGTAGCAAAAAAAATCATGTAACTTATCAAGTGACTCATCCTAACTAGTATTTTTAACTATTTTATATTAGATCTAACATGAATATACATCAACCACTATGAAACATAAATTCCCATTAATTGGGATACAGAGATAGATGTGGATACATTACCACAGCCTATAAGCTTTTGGTCATGCTTCATACTTTGACAGTAGCACTTTAGCACATGCTTGACAGTTATCACATTTTTAAATATAATTTTCAATATCATTATTAATGTTCAGCCACTAAACATAACTATAGGCTACTGCCTTTGCTATGACAATGCCCAAATGATCTTCATGCAATAACTTCAAAATATGATTTTTACCTCTTATTGGGATTGACATGTGATCATCCATTAGAATGCACCCTTTGTAAACAGATAATTTCTCACAAGTGTTCCATAGGAGAGATGGATATTAATTTGGCCAAACACTACAAATTTGATTTATAATCCATTGATAACTATTGTCTTCATCTGTCCATGTAGCTATTATTTTGCTACTAGGGCTTTGATTCTTCAGCTTATCAATACAGTTATTTTTGATAGGGTCTCAGGCTGGTTAAGCATATGAGATAGAGCATCAGCATGCCCAATTTTCTTTCCCTTTCTATTTTTAGTATGTAGTCATACCCTGCCAGAATATTATCACCTTATCAAAGGGCTAAGATGTTCAGGAACCTCTTTGTCTCCTAAAATTTACTATAAAAGTTTAATCAGTTATTATAGTAAATATATATCCAAACAAGTATTGATGAAATTTTCGAATACCAAATATGTCACATGAGCTTCCTTGTCAATCTGATTATTTTTTAGCTTTGGACAAGGCACATGAAGCACAGGCACCAGGTCATTTATCTGATTGTGTGTGGTCATATAATATGGCTTTGAATTTTAATTCAGATGCATTAGTCATAAGAGTAATTTTCAAATCACTATTAGTAATTTTTGAAGTTAGAAGTGACTTTGCATGCAAAAATACATGTTCTTGTTTCAATTCCCATTTTCTCTTCTGGTCCTGTTTTAAATAGATGATATAAGGGGCTGTTTATGTAGGCTTTAAAACTTTCAAAAAATTTTCAAAATGATTTAAAAGTTCTAGCAAAGCTTATAAGTGCTTAACATTATTATGTCTTGGAGCTTCTGTTATGGCTTTTAGCCTTTACTGTAACAGGAGATGTGTCATTTTTTGTAATGATATGGCCTAAATTTTATGAGACTTCCAATACATTTTTTGGATGTTAAGCTTTACCCCAATTTCATCAAGTTTTCTGCATGCCATAAATACATGAATTCTAAGTTCATTTTCTGTAGTGGCACTCACCAGAATGCCATCAAAGAAGATGGAATGACACCTTCAACTCCATTATGGAGGGTTTTAATTTTTCACTGAATGATGCTGGGGACAGAAATTATCCCAACCAGAAGCCTGTTGCATTTAAATAACTTTATGTATGTGGTCAACACTATAGTAAGTTTCAATTTTTTGACTAAAAGATGCTAGGAGCAGAAGTTATCCCAAATGGAAACCTCTTGAATTTAAACAACCCTGTGTATGGGGTCAATATATTTCCATGGCTTTCTCAGTGATTAGTATCTGACTGAAAGCAACATTTAAATCTAATTTTGTGAAAAAAAAAAGATTTTTGTATTTATCCAGCATTGGGAACAAGGTATCTGTTTTTAATAATAGCTTTATTTACCGATACCTGATAGTTGCCACACAAACAAATTTGTCTATTGGATTTAGCAACAATTATTAATGGCATATCCCAATCAGATTTTTGTGTGAGTTCTAACATGCCTCTCTTAACTAATTCATTAATTTCCTTCTCTACTCTTTCTTTCTGAGTGAACAAAACTGTGACTTTCAAATTATAAATATTACCTCAGGGATTACCTCTAATGAAACAGGGGTCATTTTACTTTTACCCAGCACACTATTAAACAACTTTTGTCTTTTATTTCCATTTCTATTTTAATCTTTTTTACAAATGTGAGATTTATGGCCATTTTTTGTGTTGCACAAGATTAATATACTAATTGGAGCAAAAACTAAGTATCAAATAACTTTTCCTCTATTCTACTCACAAGTGCTTTAACCATTCCTTTAAATTCAACTGCATTTAAATTTACATCCAGAGCTTTTAATTCATTTTTTTCTATTGCCAAAGTTTTACAATTTGCTGTTACAGACAACCATTCCCATTCTGAGATTAGGATTTGCAACACCCACTGGCTATCTCCATAGATGTGGGTGGATTTAATTTTAGCATTATTTTATCTGCTTTAAACACTGATATATTTTGAATATCAACATATTTCCCTTACTATATTTCTGTCTTTACCTGATTTATTTTTTTAACTTTTACACATCATTATAATATGACATTTTTTCTTACAAATGTGGCAACATTCCTCCTTGAAAAAAGAGTTGCTGGCCATATGGTCCATTTTCCCCACAACAAAAACAAATAAATAGATTTTTACTGGAATGATTATTGTTTTTGAATTTAATCAACTCTTTCTTGATGGGCTTATACATTTTGTAAACATCAGTTTGCATACAGTGAATTTAAAAAGATTGCTCAAAAACTAGTTTTTAAGCTATTCCCCATTTTATTGTTTCATTATAATTTATATCACTATCATCTAATAGTTGTTGCCTTACAAAGTCAATAACCTTCCCTCTCAAAAATTGCTCTAGTAGGGCCTCATCAAGGAAGAAGCCATAGATACAATTTTTCACCACATTACAAAGAACAATATCATAATCTTTAACCTTTTCATTTCTACCCTGATAGCAATCATGGAAATGAAGTTTGGCAAAATGCCTAGAGGAATGGGAATAAAAATAATATAATAATAAATCCTTAATTTGTTTGAATGAAAAATCTTCAGGAGTATTAGATTTGGAGAACATGTTTGCTATCTGCATCACACCTTTACCAGAAAACATCATAATACTGTTCCATTTGTCTTATCATTTTCAACTTTGTTTATCCAAAGATATTTTATATGTGTTGAATGCACAGTGGCCAACTACTTGCCTCATTAGTGCCAATCTCCCTGAATGATGATTGCATGTTAGCATATCTTTTTATACCTCTAATCTAATCACTAAAAGTCTAATTTTCATTCAATGTTCAAATCACAACTGCACCATTTACTATGTTTGGAAGCAAAATTCTTGATATCCAGATAGCATGAAATTTGAATTTCTGTTCTGGTAAAAACTACAAACTTCTATGTTAAATTTTAGTATTTAATATCCCTCTATACCAATTGATTACATTATTAATAGCATTATACAAATTAACCATATATATAAATTAATCTGAAGATATACAAAGATGATAATAAAGATCTATATGATCTTTTCAGTTCCCTAGACTTTCTTTTACATGCTCAAAGACAAGTTCTCCACCATAGAAGCTTAAGATATGTATGGTGATGTCCAGCATTGAGAGTAAAAGTCCATCTGTACACATGAAGCTTCTCCACAAGAGTAGTTTCTTTTTTCCACTTGGTTGGTATAGATTAATTGTCCAATTTTTTTGGATTTGCTCCTATTTCCAATCTGGCCGATAAGATAATTAATTCAATTATTGATGATACGTCATTGATTAGATAATTTTATTTTTATTTAGTTCTATTGAACTTATTTTTAGATTCTTGAGTGGTTATTTATGACTGCAACCAGAAATTACAATATATATATATATATATATATATATTAAAGAAGTCGGATCTGAGTTTGATCCTAGCTTCATGACATCTAGCCATAAACCCACTTCAAACCCTAGTACTTACCTTAAATTTCGGATGCAATGGGGCTTTATATGTCAATCCATGCTAATTTCCATAAAGAATAACTTATTTCATAAATGTGTATTCAAATAACTAGTTTCAGATTTAAATTGATTAATTCTATTAATAAATTCATGATAGAATTTTTCATGAATTTGTATATTATAACTGCATGGATTGTGCGTATATATTTGTAAATATTTAAATATATATAATTGTTTGAAAGTTTCATTGCATCGGGAATGTTTGATTTTATTTTTAGATAATTTGTTAAAGTTTTATTGATTAAATGCTACATTCTTTCGATAAGCTTTCAGATTTTCCCTTTCCAAAAACAAGAGTTAAAGTTTTATTAATTAGAAAAAAAGATAAGGATTTCCTAATTAAAATCATTTTCTGATTTCAAGAATTCATTTTCTAATTAGAAAATGAATTCAAGTTAATGAGTTTGAAAGCCTTATCGAAGGAATGTATCTAAAAACATTGATAATGAAAGAAGTGCTAGCCTGAAGGCATCAGAGGACAGTATATATAGCTCTGAAAGGTTTGGAAAAAGAGAAGCCATCTTTGTTGCAGAAAAGTGCCAGTAAATTATGTGCTGTTCAAAATCATAAATTCAAAAAGTGTTCCTATCATGGTAAGGGGCTAAATGTCAGGAATCTGGCTATTGTTCCTGAAGTTCCCTAAAAATCTTCAATGATGCTGCTGAATCTTTTCTGGACCAATCATGCTGCTAAAATTGTGAAAATTCATCAAAATACTGTTCAAGTAATTGACCAAATGCATGCCTAAGTTTTCCTCACCCAGACGTGCAAACTAAGGAACCAGCCCGGAAGAAATGGGTAATATATTTCCATAATGAACCTTAAACTTTCTGACCAGTTTCCGAACTTTACTTTGCACTCCCTTTAAGAGCTCTTTTCATTCTATAAATGTAATACTCTGTGTAAACCCTTTTATTTATGCTATTTTTAAATTTATATAAATTCTATCAATCTCTAGTTCTTAAGCTTTCTCTTTTCTTACTTGGCAGTTCATTTATTATATTATATATATATATATATGTATTTGTATGCTTTATTAATGTCGTTTATTTTAATTATATGCCAACAATCTTTCAACTCAATAAACTCCTTTGTTCTATTTGCCTTATGCAGAAAATATAATATTAAATCTGTTAATAATTCTCATCCATTAGAACTAGATTTATACAGTTTTATCAATCATCGAGTGGAAAGAAATTATTAAATGTTTGTTATTTTCATAATTGGCTAATAATAAATTATTAGCTCCATTTGCAATCTATGCCCCAGCTATTTTCTCATGTTCACCAATATATATAATGTTAAAATATTTTTGCAAAAGGGCCGATAAAGGAATCAAATATATTCTAATTCAAATTGTTTTCACTGTCTATTAATATTCAGGAGGGGCACGATATTTGGGGCATAACTAATATAATTTTATAAATGCTTTGAAATAGTTTTATTTAAAAGCTCATTTGACTTTAATTAATTTGATCAAGTCACCATATAGAGCATTCTATAATTAGGTTTTAGTTCTCAAACGGTGACTAGTAAGTCATCATCTTCAATGTTGCTGATGTAGGGCAATCTTCTGCTCCGTTAGGCTGGTCGGTGATAATATTTCTGTCATTTTAAATTATCGAGGAGGAAAGCACTTCCTCTTCTGTTCATATTAGTCAAAAGGCATAAGACTTGTCAGATGCAAGCCGCCATAGGACTTCGATTATCGACTAGCTATCGTCTTTCAATTTCACTTTATAGCTCATAATTTGTCAGCACCGTTGCCTCTCTGTTCTGGTAAAGCCCGCTCTGATGCTCATAATTCATGATGAAGTGATTTAAATTAAAGTCCAACAAATTCTCAGTAAATAAGTTTTCCAATAAAGATTAAAGTTATGCCCTAAAGTACGTATCTTGCTCTTCACGAATGGATTTGTGAATGTGAAATAAATATCACATTCTTTCATAGAAAATTAGAGTAATAATTTCCTTTACTAATGAATACCTTTATCTGCCTTTTATTCCTTGTTGGGGGCATGGACATAGACTTTCAAATATTGTGTAATATTTATTGGCATATAATAAGGACTGCTACTCTTATTATAATTATAAACTTTGTTCAAAGGCTAGAGGTGATTAATATAATCATTATTCATTATTCAAACAAAACAAACTATTATTATTAAATATTTTCTAAACACACTTGGTTTCTTAGTTCTTAATTCTTTCACAATTATTTTAATGTTAATACTCACTGTCTGTGTTGGCAACCCAAACATATACATATGATTCGATTTAAAATTATCTTAGTTAATTGATTATCCAATATTAGTGTCAGTTCAAGGGTCTCTAGTCATCACCAACTGTTGAGCTGGTTTCTTGTCACATAGCACTGTGCCATCGATTTAGATTTCTACTAATCTGAGCTGTTGAATTGGGTTTGAATTCTGTTTAAACCGCCTGAGTTTGGATTCGTCTTGCGTTTAGGTGGTGGTGTTTTTTCGACTGGTACAATTTATATATATATATATATATATATTTGTAATTGAATAAACTAAGAAGTTAAATGAAGTGATGTTAATCTTCATTTCCAGAGGCATATCAACAATAAGCACGATCAAAATATTCGCATTTAGAAGCTGTTAAAAATGTTATATAAACAATAATATTATAGTATCAACAGTATTTGTCATCAATAGTAACTCTTTGAGACTGGATTTAAAAATGATATAAAAGCTGAGAGTAATTATCCAGAAAATGCCAAACTTACAACATTTTATTTAAAAAAATCACCAATGTTTTTAACTGCAAGGACCTGATTTAAAGATTTTTATACTGAATATTTGCAAGAATCCTCAAAATCTAGAATTTTAACTAATCATAAACTTTAAATCAAGGGAGTTTGCAATTGATGATGACTACATGTATGTGTAATATGACATTCCTTTTGTTAGTATATCAACTTTCCAATGATATATTTTTTTTTGTATAATAAAATTTGAATTCTTTATGAACACTTTAGAAAAAGAAGTACGTTGATTTTTTATATAGTTTTATATACTTCATGAAAAACAATGAACAGGAATTATTTTTATCTATAAACAGTGAATATTAATTCAGTGCGCATATTTATATGTCTGAGTGCTTGAATCAACCAAAATTTTATATGAAACTTGAAAAGTAATATTTTCTTCAAGCCATAAGTATATAATATTTTTCTTTATATATATATATAATTTATAATGCATAGAATAATTGTTTTCTGTATATTGTGTAATGTAAGCAATTTTGTCTTATATTTTTGCAGTTTAGTTATTTTCCATTTTTTAAATAAATGTTATAACATTTTTTTGCAACTAATGATTATAGTGAAATACAAAATTTATTTTATTGCCATAACTGTTATAGGAAGCCGTATCTCATATCTATCTGTTTTGTATGTGTATCTGTACATATACATATATCACATTGTATACATATAAATAATTTTCATTTTTTATAAGCTTTCATTTGTTATATAAACACAATGTTTTTATGAGTTATAATGAAAAACCAAATTTATTTCATTTTTATAACTGCTACTGGAAATTATACATATCTATTTTGAAACAGGCAAAACTCTCTATGCATATTTCCACTCAGATGCATTAGATCTTAAAATCTAGGTGCAGTGCTCTCAGATCCAAGACTCCTCACTGATGAAGGCTGCAAGCCAGAAACTAATCTGGGGATATTGGATGAGTAAGCACTAGATGAAGATTTTATGCACAAGCCTTCTGGCATCCATTTTTTTCTCTGGCTAACACTGAGTGGCAATACATATAGAGAGTTTTGCCTGTTTTAATAACAGTTATGGAGCAAGCATAGGAAATGGTGATCATGTAATATTTATTGGATTTATATCTGTTTTGCATGTATTTCTATCTTATATATGTCACCATCATCTACTTTTTCTAATTTTTTTATACACATATTATAATTTTTTTGTCCGTTGCACTTATAATCATATTTAAATATTTAATTTTATATAGCATGATGTTTTTTATAAATTATAATAACTGTAGCTTATTCCACTGTACATGCACTTTACAGATTGAATGCTAATTACAATAAATACTCTCCTTTCAATTCTATTTTATCTTTTAAAAGACTTTATCTTGTGTTTGAAAAGGAGAGTATTCATTATAATTAGTGCTCGATCTGTGAAGCGCACGTGCAGTGAAGTAAGCTACAGTTATTTTTATAATTTATAAAAAAACATCATGCTATATAAATTAAATATTTACATATGTTTAAAGTTTTCATTTAGTAATGACCTATTGTAAATAGTAAAAATTTTACAAGCATCATCAATAAAAATCAGATTAAGTAATTTAAAGTGATCAATTAAATCTTCATGCTTTCAGTTCCAAATGCTTCAGATTTTCCTATACATATAGTTTGGATGAAAAAGATAGAGTGATACATTCTATCTTTTAAAAGACTTTATCTTGTGTTTGGAAAGGAGAGTATTCATTATAATTATCGTTCGATCTGTAAAGCACATGTTCAGTTAAGTAGGCTACAATTATTATTATAATCATATTTATTGTAACAATTAATCATAATTTCTTTAAAATAAAGAAGCCATCTACATAGTAAGTATAGACTTTCCAAAAGAGAATTGAAAAATAGGACAAATAATAAAAAGCCTCAGTATTGTGACTATTCTCATTAATATTTTATATTGTACTAAATTGAACATTTTTTTTTCTTGTTTAATTATCATCAATGTAGATGTGTGTTATATATGCATTCTACAAAAACTTTTTCGTTTTTTTTTATCTTATCACTTCTGTTCTTTATACACTTTTATATTATATATATACACATTTTTGCAATTATTTTAAAATTAATTTTATTTTTTAATAAATTACAATTTAGAATGGCACTTTGCATAATATCTGATTTACAGTGCATTATATCTGATGAGGCTGCCAAAAGAAGTTTGCTATTAACTGAAAGAAGACCTTTTGATTCCTCTTGGAGTCCTTAAAGAAACTGAGAAGGGCAAATTCCTAATGTCCACTTCATACATTCTTGTCATTGCAGCTGTTATTACTATGTGATTATTCATATAGCATATGAACATGGATGGGCTGCTCAACAACATGCATTAGCCAGCGTATTGGCTTTTTACCTCCATATTTAAAAAAATTTTTTCCAATATATACAATCATAACAGACAAAAATAAAACATGGCCCATTATTCTCAGGAGGCTGTAAGGTCACCAACAAAGGCAGCGGTTGGTGGCCGAAGGTGGAGGGTGCTAAAAATCGCCTGATTGCAGACTCAGGCTGCCATTTGATGATGACTTTTTATTTAGGTACTTACAACTGCAGATCACTTTTAAATGAAGAAAGATTGCAAGACTTAGAAGAAGAACTGTCTTATATTAAATGGGACATTATTGGACTTTGTGAAGTTAGAAGAAAAGATGAAGAAACAATTGATTTAAAAAGTGGACATATACTCTACTATCAAGGCACAAATATTGGCAGCAATACAAGTGGAGTAGGATTCATTATAAATAAAAAATGGAAGAATAACATTGTGGAGATTGATGGTGTATCAGACAGAGTGACAAGATTAGTTTTACAACTTAATAGCAGATACCAAATGCAGATAGTGATGAAGTTATAGAAGATTTTTATATGGATGTACAAAAGGCTTTTTATCAGAGTAAATAATATTTTAAAATTGTTATGGGAGACTTTAATGCTTGAATTGGTAAACAGATGAAAATGCTGTAGGTAATTTTCGTTATGGTAATAGAAATGAGAGAGAACATAGACTTGTGAAGTTTGCAGAAAAAGAAAAACTTTATATTATGAATTCTTTTTTTGAGAAAAATGTTAAAAGAAAATGGGCATGGAAGCATCCAAATGAAGATACAGTAGAATTGTATTGTATTTTAACTAACAGAAAATGCATATTTCAAGACTGTAATGTTCTTATTAAATTTAACACAGTAAGTGATCATCGATTAGTAAGATGTAAGATACATGTTAATGCAAAACTAGAGAGACAAAAATTATTAAGGAAAACAATATTTACAGTTTATATTCCTAATCTTCAGAAATATTCTAATGAATTTAAATTAGAACTTACAAATCCATTACAAGTATTAATATATTTTGAATATAATTCAGATTTGAATGACATTAATAGGAAAATAACTGATACCCTTTTAAAAACTGCAACAAAGATTGCTGTTAGAAAAAAGCATCAATTGACCAATAAAATTTCTACTGAGATTATAAAATTTATCAAGAAAAGAAGGAATATGAGGATATACAACAATGATGCATTAAAAAAGATTGAATATCTCAAATTTTTTAAAACCGCATGGAAAAGAGTTGAAAATAATATAAGAAAGTATAATTGTGAACTAGCAAGGAAAGCTGTAGAAGAGAATAAAAGTCTAAAGAGTGTAAAACAACATTTTGGTATTGGTAGGAAATTTATATCTGCAATAAAAAAAAAAGATGGTATTATTACTAAAAAGAGAGATAACATCATGAAATGTGTAGAGGACTTCTATCAAGAATTATATAGTAATAAAGAACAAGTAAGCTCGAAACCATGGTCTGGAGGTGGAAGACAATGAAAGAGATATTGAATTCTATCTCTCTTGGCGTTTATGTAAACAAGCTTATTAGGAGCTATTGGTAAAGCTTCATCTAGTGATCATATATATATATATTAAAAATAGCATGCCCAATAACTGTTTAGGGTTTTCAAAATGGAATTGTAATTTAATTGAAGTCAGATAAAACTAGGTTTTAAATGTTGAAACTTCTTTATCTCATTGATATGAGCTTTGTGATTATATTATATTGATGATAAACTAATCAATGGTACATTGGAATTTGATAGTTATAATCAGTTGTATAAAAATAATTTCAATTTTATGTTAAATGCTTATATATTTATGTATATATTGATTATTAGAGTAGACATTTTAATTAAATTATTAATGCAACTTTGCCCAGCAAATTATTATAGCAAATGTTTTTAAAAAACTGTTTAACAATATACTGCATATAAATATGAATTTACATTTTTAAACATAAAATTGATTATTCAACATTATTATGCAATATATAAAACACATTAGAACAGTACTTTTTTTTATTTATTTCATGTAATAAAAAAAAGACATGCACATTATTAAACTTCTAAAAGACTCATTAATTTTTTATGATTTTAATAAATAACATTTAAAAATTATCAATTCCTAAATAATTTATCCTATGATAATAGTTTTTATATAAATCTTGCATCATGCAATATTGACCTTTGTAGTTTTTATGTTCAGTTAATATAATTAATGGTATATATGCCTCATTACTTGCGATAGTTTATAAACAGTAATTACATTTCGTAATTAATTTATTAAAAAAAATTTTAATGAAAAATTAGGTATTGATTTTTTAAAGCTAATGTCTAAATACATAATATCTATAAATAATAAAATAATTGAGCAGCTGTAATAAAAATTTTATATTTTTTTCTATTCTTTGTATCTTTGATACTTTCACTCTTTGTATTTGACCAAGGAATAATAACAATTATTTTTATTATTGTTGTTGTTGTTGATTGTTATTATTATTATTAGATTTCAAAAGGAAATTTTATTAATGAAAAGTTATATTTGCTCTGAACCGCCTCACGTACATATGTTTACATTACAAGTGAAAGGAGACAGTAAATGTGTATACGTAAAAAACACCATGGGGGGTAGTGGACCTGTGATGGGGATGTTTACAGCATTTTTACAGGATTATTTGTGGTGGAGTAGGAATAGAGCCTAATATTCATTTGCTAATTTACATTTGGATATATTTCATACAATCAACTTTGATTAACTTTTTGGGGATGTGCAAATACATATATATATATAATTCAGTTCTTTAGTGGCATTCAATTTTCTTTTTGTTGAAAGATATTTGTGAGTTCATGTAATCTGTGTTATCAAATACTCTGTGGTATTGTTATTAGGTGGTAATCTGCAACATATTTGCTGTGTTTTTGATTTCAAAATACTCTTCAGTATTTAAATCTGAAGTGTGTTGTTACAATCCTTGAGATAAATAATATGCAGTCAGATGAAAATTATATTTCAGTTGTTGGCTAATGGCACATCTTTTTAAAGAAATACTTATTGATGACATGAATTGGTAGTAGCATAGTGGCAAATTAGAGGTTTGATTGCTGTATTATAAGGGTCCTGGTTGCTGTGAAGGTATCAGGATGTGCAATTTTATTATCTCGGTCTTCTAATTGTGCTAGTTTGATATTAAATGTCAATGGATGGCACCATGTGTTGTTTTTTAAGGTAAATGTGCAATGTCTGCACCAATATGCATAGAGCACAAAAATGGCTATGTAGGTTGATGAAACAAAGCCTCTGTGATATGAGGTGATGATTGTCTGAGGGGTGGAGATGGATTGTCTATAGGCTCTGGTCATGTTATAAGGAATTCTATATAATGCAGAGTAGTGATAGATGACACCATGTTTCTTCTGCCCTGTGGCATAGGGAGAAAAGGGGATCAACATTGGTGCATAATTACTAGTATCTCTGAAATTATGAAGTGGTCAGGACATGAGGGTTTAATCTTAGCAAAAAATCAAAGTACTTTGTCTTTAAAGCATTTTTGAACTTATTGAATAATTGTTGATTCCAAGCATTATCCAAATGGGATCATGATGTAGATTTGGATGGATTATTGAATAAATTTGCTAGTGTAAATGCTTGTTCATAGTTGAAAACATATCTGTGAGAATAAGGTTTTTATATAATTGATGATGGATAATAGTTTGTCATATGTGGGGGCTAACCTATCTGATTGCACTATTTGAAGAAGGTATTATAGCAGTGGAAAACATTTGAGTGTGACTATTATTAGGTTTGTGATTTTTAGATAAAAAATATGAATTATATAAAGGCTAAGTTCATTTTGAGTGGGTGGTTTGCTAAGCTGTTTTGCAGATATAGACACTGTCTTTCTTTGCCACAAAAGCTTGTTGTAGAGAGAAGAGATTTTGTTTGTAAAACTTTAGAAAAAGTAATAATAGGAGAGTAATCAGTGATTTTAAACTCGTGAATATCTGACTAAATAGTTGGATTTTGGAATATATATACATATATGCCTTTGAGAGTGAGGTAGTGATTCCTCTGTTTCTTCTTAGAGCTTGTTCTGGATTTTACATCTCACCATATTTGTACTCATATAAAAGGGAAAACCAAGAAAGGTGGATGGCTTTTCTCTACATATGTTTGTGCATGGTTGGGTATTATAGAGA
Organism: Epiperipatus broadwayi; assembly: GCA_028023455.1. Lineage (NCBI taxonomy): Eukaryota > Metazoa > Onychophora > Udeonychophora > Euonychophora > Peripatidae > Epiperipatus > Epiperipatus broadwayi. Next base: position 2,949,779 of record JAQFVV010006289.1, read on the forward strand.
GACTAAACAGCATTCTTATTTAGATTTATCATTGAATTTATGTGTAGCTGCAAATTCTTTTGTATTCTATGTAAGACTGGTAGGTGTGTTTTGGATGGGAGGAAGATAGTTATGTCATCCATATTGGTAATGTATGTTACATGAAGAGATTTATTTAGTATTTTGATGCTGATAAATGTTTTCTGAATCTTCACTAGTAGTGGATTGATATAAAAGTGAATAGTAATAAACTTAGGAAGAACCTTATAAGATGGATTGTGTTGGAGTGAAGGGTATGCAATTTTTGCTACTGAGTGTAATATGGATTTCACAATTCAGCAAAAAGTTAGTCAGCATGTACAGAAGAGATATTGTTGTAGAGGCCACCATGTCAGTTATTACATTGCTTGCCATGGAATCAAAAGCTACCTCAATGTCTATCTGGATTGCAACTGGAACATATTTTTTCCAGTCTTACATCAAGCTCAAAACACCTTGGAAGATAAATGCTGCTGCCTCTGTTGATATCTTTCTTGCATATTAAATGTAAAATCAAAGGGAGTAAATGAGCTCAATCTTATCTTTAATGACTTTCTCAATGAGCTTTATGGCTAAAGGCACTATTGCAATGGGATAAAATTTCTCAATATTTAGATTTTTTGTAATAGTTCACAACATCATATAATACTTGATTTGTTGAATGGCTCAGGTGCTCCAACAATAATTTTGGTATCCCATCAGTACTTTATGACATGCATTGAGCAGAGTAGCTAGTTTTATAAAAAATTCATTAGTAGTAACTCCAATGTTTGTTTCAGATTGTCCAAAAAAGAGGATGTGTTTGTAATGCTTATATATTAATTCAATCATATTATGTGCTACTCATATGGAATTTCGGATTTGAAGAGCCATGACTATTCTGATGGTGAAAGGGAAGCCCAGGGCTCATTATATGTAATTTTTATTCCATGTATGCTGTTAAATAAGGCATATTTTGCTTTTATTGATGATTAAATATGTCTTTAAGTGCTGCATATATGTCCTTATGTGCCTGGATAAACTTGTATATAAGTTGGTGTGTGTTGTGAGTAGGTTCAGACATTGTTTTCCATTTATCAGTAAGAGCTGAAACCCTGGAGGGTGGGTGTTAATCTTCTGGTGATGTGATCAATGTTAAATGAAAGTATATTTATGTAAGCCTGATATCTTTACACAGCTCTTAGTTGTAGCTTTTCAAGTTTGTGTAGCATAATATATATTTTGGGAAAAAAGAAATTTTTTGAGTAGATGCTGAAATAGAATTCTCATTTTTTTCCAAGAGATAAAGTTTGAGTGTTACAACTTGTGCAGACTTATCTGAAAATGGAAATGGATGGAGATTCAGGCTGATGTAGTCATACATGCATTGGTAAATAGAAGCAAAGTCAATTTAATGATGTGTGATGGTTATTAAGGAAAGTTATTGTGTTTGGTGGTGGAAATCCTTCTGCACTGATGAATAGTATTGCTATTTGATAAAGTCATTTGAAAATGAAGTGTGTGTACTTCCTGTTAAAATATTCTATGAGGATTATTGGGTTTGGATTTGATGCTAGTAATGAGTTGATCATGAGTATGATGTTTTATATGATGATATTTACAGGTTGAATATAGTTATAATAAAACAAACATAAACTTCCCAATTAAACACTATAAAGTCTAATTGCACTAAACCATGGGTATGGGGAAGCTAATCACAGATAATAAGAATATAGCTGAGCACTTTCAAGATGTCTTATCCTCTTATAATTACAGCCAGTGAGTTAAATGAGCACAAAAGAAAGGTGTGCACTAAATATTTAATTTATACAAAGTGGGTTAGAGGGTTCACTGTTTGAAGAAAAAGAAGCATGCTTCCTTTCAGTTTACAGCTTCCATTTATAGCTATAAGCCATGCTTCTTTAATTTTACATTAAGAGTCATGGCACACTACACATGTGACTGGGCAGAAGATGGTTTGAATATGTACAATTGAAGCCACATGCAAAAGTAACATAGAACAATACATAAACATCAAATTTAATTCCAGTCATCTTGTAAGAAAGGTAAAACAATTTTATCAGAAGCTACACTCCAATCTTGCCAAAGATGACAAACCATCATTTCTTCTTCCAAACATTCACAAAAATTTTTATCAAAACCTTATCTCGTTCTTTCAAGATAAGTTTTTGCACATCCTTTCAACTATTAGACTGATAAATAACTCAAAAAATACCCTCTGATTAAACACCTGATACAATGTATAAAATCACATGCTTTAAACCAGCTGCAGCACTATATATTATGGCAAACCTCATGTCTCTCTCTCCACTTATTGCTCTCAGTACTATTACTTGTACAAAGGAACTCTAAAAAAACTCAAATAGAATTCAATCTTCTTGAAACACCAAAGGTTCACTGGCCATATATTCAAATGGTCTTCTGCCACCATTGCTTGTATAGAGCACCATGACTCTAAATGTAAAGTTAAAAAGGTATATATTATAACTAATAATACCCATGCTATAAACAAGAAGGAAGCATGCTTCTCTCTCCAAAATGTGGGTTCTCTAACCCAATTAAAAAAATTAAATATTCATCACACACATTTTCCATTGTGCTCATTTAATCCGCTGACTATAATTATGAAAAAATAAAACTTTTTGAAAGTGCTCAGCCATTAATCTTATTATCTGTAATTAACTTCACCAATACCTGTTTAAACATATTAGATGGAATACAGGTAAATATTATGTGGAGTGTGATTGTATGGTAATGAAAGGCTGCTATTAACAGTTTTCCATCTATAAATATATATGATCTTGAATAATGTGCATAGACAGCTTGGGGTTATAAGTAGACCAGTGCTATCTGAATGTGATATTGTGTTTCTGGAGCTAGCAAGTAAATCTTCAGTGTGAATATGTGCTGCAGGATCAATCTGTGATCTGCTGCATATTTTTGTCTCCAGAAGCCCTAATATATAAAATTGTGTGATTCTAGACCTTTGCCTAAGCTAGTGTATCTTCTTTGCTGAGTTTTAAGCCATGCACATTAAAAGCTGTTATTCTGCCTTTCATTGGTGTTATGGGTGGGGTGACTTTGGATTTCAAGATATGTCAATGGCTAGTTTTCAGCATGTGAGTTGTATGTTAGTAGTCATTTACTGGTTAGTTAGATAATAGTGATGTCCATTGATATCAAGCCTTCTCTTTGAAAGTTGGTTGCTGATGATGATCTGTTGTACACTTCTATTTTGTTTACTTATTGTTTTTATTTATTTTTGAGTAACCTGTTTTTGTTTTTGTTTCTCTTGTGTTTAGTTCAAATTGTGAAAGGCAGGGCATGAGTGCCTTCATGGTATATATTGATGTGTTATTTTTAATTAGGTGTGTGCTGATGATGATCTGTTGTACACTTCTATTTTGTTTACTTATTGTTTTTATTTATTTTTGAGTAACCTGTTTTTGTTTTTGTTTCTCTTGTGTTTAGTTCAAATTGTGAAAGGCAGGGCATGAGTGCCTTCATGGTATATATTGATGTGTTATTTTTAATTAGGTGTGTGCTGATGATGATCTGTTGTACACTTCTATTTTGTTTACTTATTGTTTTTATTTATTTTTGAGTAACCTGTTTTTGTTTCTCTTGTGTTTAGTTCAAATTGTGAAAGGCAGGGCATGAGTGCCTCTATGGTATATATTGATGTGTTATTTTTAATTAGGTGTGTGATGTTTGCTTTGAAGATATATTGTGTCTCATTGGAGGTGCTTTGTGATAGTTCAATTGGATTAGTGTTTGCATCTGTCAGGTGTTGTATATGTTGAAACTTGTGTTTTGTTTGGGATATATGAGGGGATTTGAATCTATGTCTTGCATATTATTTGGTTCACTTATGATTTCATTATGTTTGTTTTCAGCTTGATTTATGAGGGTAGTGAAAGTAATTTTTCAGATGGAAAACTTGTTTGAATATGGTTTTCCATATTTGAATTTATGTTAATAGTTTGTGTGTGGTTGGTATATTTAGACTGTGTTTGGTTAAGCTTATCATTTGTCTATTATGATTGTGGACTTTTGTTAGCATCACATTATGTTGCAAGATAATCACACTGTTCACATGTGTAGCATCATGGTTTGATTCCCTTATGAGGAGACTTAGCATTGCTTCATGATCTGCAATCTGCAAGGGAATATTGTTTGGATCTATTTCTGAATGCAATCCAGCTTGAAATCAAAGCTGTTGCTGTAAACTATCACTAGTGCATCTTTCAGATAAATTGGGTTGAAAGCTATGATTTGTCAAATTATTGCATCATTTTCTGAAAGTTTTTGATGTCATATCCAAGGTATACATTTTTGAGAATGCTAGTCATTTATATTGATCTGGATCATCTGAAATAAGTTCATAGTTGCCTAAAGTTTTAATAGTAGTCCAAAACCAGATCTTTTGGCTTTCTTGATAAAATTCAAGGATTAAATACCATGGGTTGTGAAGCTGATCAATTCTTAATACTGTGTCCCAAAGCCCAAAAAAGTTGTTGCATCATAGAGCAATTCTCTGGAAATTTGTGTAGAGATACATTCATATTTGTAGCTGATAATATTATTGAACATGGGGGGGGGGAAATGTAAATGATGCATGCAGACCTCTTGCAATCAAATTATTAAATCTTTCATTAATTAGGTTTAAATCATTGTTATTCCAATGTGCAGAAGAAGATGACTGACTTTCTTAGATTTGTATACTAAATTGCAAAATATCATCAGAAGTGATGAGAAGTTGATCTCTTTGTTGTAAATTATTTTTTGAAGCATTGGCACATGTATCAGATTGTAAGAGTTATTGGTGCCATCCATCTTGTCATGTAGCCTGGTGATCACCATTCAAATTGTATTTTATATTGAACATAATTTATTAATAGTAAAATATTAATTGTTATATATATATATATATATATATATATATATATATATATATATATATATATATATATATATATATATATATATAAAAATATATATCTGTTAAAGAGAAATAATTGTTTAACACTTACTCTTCATATATATATTGTAATGGACACTCAATCCATCCTAATCGCAGAGGGTACCACCAGATCACTATGTATCTGGAAAATTTATTTACTGTGATCAAAATGGATGAGGATGATGGTCTGCACTGACTAAATTCAGGGAGAAACAAAAGATCTTAGGTATTGTTTAGACAATTGAGAAATAAAAGCACTAAGACAAATGTCAGCCAAATAAATTTAAACAATTTGAAAATATTATTAAAAGTTTAAACAATTTGAAAATTTTATTAAAATCATGGACAATAGAATAAAGAAATCTAGCCATGAATACAAAGTGACTTAGATTTGAATACGCTTATTTATAGAGAGTGCATATGAGTACGGCAAACATAAAAACATTAAACACTTTGGCAGCAAAATTCTCTCACCTAAAAATAAAAATAAAATGGATATGATAATATCTTCCTGCTGGCAATTTATAAAATTACAAAAAAAAAAACCCAACAACCCTAGTTTCCTTATTCAGAGATATAAAAACAATTACGGTCTTGTAGGAAATTAATGAAACCAGTGCAGATGATCAATCAGTAGTACTGACATTATAACACCACAGGGCAGCTGCACATAATACTGTGTTTAAAGAAAACATGGTTGATTTCACATACAAGAGAAAAATATATATACGATTACAATCTTACGTAATCTAGAAAGAAATCTCTAATTTCAGACTATCAGAACAATAAAGACGATAAACCGCCAGCCAAAAGATTTGAAGTTTGCTGGAAACACAAACTAAACGTATTTAAAACTAATTATTTTACAATAATAACTAAAGGCAGGTGAGAAAATAAAAATTACAAAAACTGCCAAAGCATTTAGCAATAGTTAGTGAAATAAACAGAAGAAATATTAGGAATATAAAATATAGTCTCACGACACACCATCTGATAAATAAAAGTTGAAAACAAACTTGGAATCTTAAAACTAAGATTCCAAGACACACTATAAATACTAGTAAAAGAAAATACAGATAATAAATATTAGATTAAATAATTAATACAATTTTATATATCATACTTATCATTAGATTGTGCGGAGATTTAATTAAACACAATTTATTTACCCTGACAGGAGTAAGAAAAAGTTTACCTTACGATAAAATACAGTTCACATAGTTTTCTGAAGAGTGCGCACTTTTAATAAGTTCATATTTCAGGTGACTTCTCTTTATGACAGAGGCAAGTGTTGAGGCAAATTGGGAATCTGGCTTATGTTAGGGTTTCATGGCATCATAAAAGAACAGCTTAGAGTCCAAGGTTCATTCTTATTTAAATTAGCAATGCATATTGCTGTTCACACTACGTATAGCATTGTATTTTGACATTGTGAAGGCAAATTTCAAAAAGAACTTAAATGTCTGAACTGCCAACAGTATGAAGTTCAACAAGTTAATCAGACTGAATATTAGAAATAAGAAGCTGAACCAATCACTTTGATGGAGTATTTGCTTGGTCAAGACTCTTTAAAATAATCCATGAAATTTTTGAGGTTATTTATACCCACAATCAATTTCCCATGTAAACTTGTCTTGTTTTTGAATTCTATGCCTTAGGGCAGGGTAAATCTCAATTTCCCCCTCAATCTAATTTAGGAATTCCAACCAGGGATTATTTTAAACTAAAGCAACAACACAAAATTAAATATCTGCTTTTAGAATGAACTTTACAATGATTAAAATAAAAGAGACAGGAATGTAATTAACAAATTTGCTTGTTTTTAATTAATCTGATTAAAAACGAGCGGTAAAAGAAACTTTTTTAAAATCAATTCTATATAAAAAAAAAATTAAAATGATCTATTTTAAATATAAATGAGTATGTGTTTTATACACATACTCTTATAAACAATTTATTTATTTTTTTAAATAGCTTTATGCTTTCTAATTTAATAAACACAAAAGTTTGTTCTACTTTTGTGTAGTGACTTTTGAAACGGCTATTATCCAGTTCAATATATATGATGGTAAGTCTAAAATATGTGTGCCATAAGGTTTTCTCTGGTTCATACCTTAAGAACTTTGTATACAATAATTTGTTAAAGACAAGATTTGCTGTATTAACCAATGAAAAAAAAAACAGCTCTAATTTATAATCATATCAAAGTGAATATTTCTATATATTTATTTCTTTAATCAATTTATCAATATCAGAGTCAATATTATAGTTTCCGTTCATATGTCATTAATAATTTTTAATATAATAGTACTTCATGATCAAGGCTTTACTATATTAACTTGTCTTGTTCATGATCTTGAGTTTGCATTTTATGTAAAGATGAAAGTTTCTATATTACAAATATTTTTAGATACTTTGGCTCATATCCATCTTAATGATATATTCAGAATTAGGTATTTATTTTTGTAGTTTAGAAATAAAGCAAACTCCATAAACAATATAATTTAGCTGAGTGTTAGGACTTTTGCAATAAAAAGAAAATAGAACTGAAATGTTATATATGTTCCATTGATTAGAAAATGGTTTTACATATCTGAAAATATTGCAGTTCTTAGTAGTTACATTATTATCATCAGAAAAATTATCTACATTAACCAAAGTGAACAGTCTTATTAGAAAATATTAATTTTCTGCTGGTAATATTCATTTGGAATTTTTTTGTAAACATTTAAAATATTCATAGTAAACGTGGATCCAGAGACTATTTTGATGCTAGACTTTATATTTATTTGGAAGTTATGGTGAAAGTATATCTTCATCTATTGCAGAAATATGACGATATATATAATTATGCTTTAAAAATTTGAAAAACATGTACTTTCAGATGAAGCTATTGTAAAGCCATTAATGTAAAAGTGAAAGTTATCAAATAAAGGTTAATAGTGCATGAAATATGATAGTTTAACCAATAGATCCACACATTTTAAAATATCATAAATAATTGAAGCTTTATATTCATTGAAAAATTCTTAAAAAGCTTGAACACATATTTGTTATCAGTATTGCATGATTAACTAATTGCATATTCAAAAAGATATATTTGAAAAGATTTATATTAGCTGATAGTTTGAGAAACATATCATAGTTAATTTTAATTTAACATCAAGTTCAATTATATCAGCATAGTTAAAGAGCTGCAATATTAAATATATATTTTACTATTACTACTAAGTCAGTATATATTAATATAAAAGTCAGAATCCTCAAGAATTTTTTTAATATTTCACCATCATAAATTTTGAGCTTGCTTTACTTTACTGAAATTTATGACTACTTGATTCTAAATCAGAATCACAAATTTTTTTTAAAAACATAGAGTTGTAAGAATAGGATTAATGGTGTTCAAAGTTTTATAGAATTTAAGATGAATCAATCTGAGATAATTGAAAATAATTAGTAATCCTAATAATCTGAAATACATGATTTATTATGATAGTGTCCTGAATAGTTTTTCCCACTTTTTTGCATATTTCTATAATTAAAAAAACTTTAAAAATGCAATATAAAAATCTAGGATGTTTTTGATAATGTTACTTATTATTCGGATTCTTTTTACTCAATAGAGTTATATTCGTTAAAATAATTGTCATTTATTTTCACACACTATGTTTATTTAAAGATTTATCAATGGAGACAAGATTCATTTAATTGGAATTCGTTAATCAAATAAACTTCTCTTGAGATAATTAGAACATTATTTACATAGGTTCATTAATATATATATATAATGACGTGAAAATTTTACAAATCTATTTAAATAATAATTGAACGTGATGATTTACATAGGTTCATTAATATATATATATATATAATGACATGTGAAAATTTTACAAATCTATTTAAATAATAATTGAACTGCCCTCTAGCTGCCAAGTTCGATAACTTTTTTACAATATGTATATATTTTAAGCTAAATATAATTAGAGGGTATCTGAATTCAGACTTTCAAGCTCCCTTTAGTCATCCACTCCATCTTAGACAACTAATAAATGATCTTCAGTATATGCATTTTATGCTAAAACAGCACTCATCAGTTGATCCGGATCATTATCTCCCACCTTTTTATAATCAGTGCTTGGTTTATATTAAGATAGCAAATCCTCAAACTTTAATGGACAAGCTTCAATCTTCTTCACTCTCCAATTCTTCAGACATCCACTTTTATGTGACCATATGTATTGGTTGTATAAGATAGAGTAGATTTCTAAAGGGAGCTTGAAAGTCTGAGTTCAAATATCCTCTAATTACATATCTATATTGTAGCTCTTGATGAATTTTTGCAAATTATGATAGCAATGAACAATTTTTCGTATCTATTACTTCACTAGATAAAAATATATGCTTACTTCAGAGTGTGTAGATATATTTTTATATCTTCATTTAAGATTCACTTCTGTGATATATATATATATATATATATATATATATATATATATATGAATCTTGAATATATATATATATATATATATATATATATTTCAAGGTTTTATGTTGCAAAATTGTTTTATATTTTTAAAATATGTTATATTAAATTTTACATTTAAAAAAATCTTAGTTCGATATCATATATTATTAAATAAAAATATATATAAAATGTTTAAAAAGTAAAGTATTTAGATTTTGAAAACCAATGAAATAGAAATTATTTGTTAAATCTAGATTATATAAATATAAAATTCTTATAAAATGTAATTTAAGAACATTCTATCAATATTTATAACACAATTTTCTGTTACAATTTACATTACAAAACTAATAACATAAAACCATTACATTCTTTTCCAATATTTAATGAATATTATATCTCACATGAAAAAAATTAAAGTCAAGCTTTTAATATAAAAATTCTCTATTTACAATGACTTCTAAGAGAAGATTGAGTTATAAAGATAGATTTCCATTTTTACTAATCACGCATTAGGTAAAATTATTGAATGTCACAGTCCCACCATGTGGGAGTTAAAGTTGTTGAACTAAAGTAATTTTATCCATTCACTAAACTAAAAAATAAAATTACTTAATTTTTTTTTTTTTATGTTTCTTTAATAAAATTTTTGAAATGGTTAGAAATATAATAAAACTAGTGCACTTATTTTAAAAGTTAATTTAAATACAAGTTAAAATAATTCTATGTAAATTTTTTTTACAAAAAAAGAAGGGGGGGGGGGCTTTATTAATAAATAGGCTCAGTACTCGTTTTCTATATCAAAGCTGTAACCCATAAATAAATAATTACATAGATAAATAATTTTATATTTTAAAATTATATTTTAAATACAGCTATATTTTTCTGTAAGACAGAAATTATACCTTATAGAAACGTACAGATTAATTATAGTATATTAAATAATAGAATGCTTTTGTTGTTTAGAAGTTCATAAGAAGCTGGGATTGGTCGGTCTTATGTTCAAAGGCGCAATATTCTACCACTGCAGTAAATCACGCAAGGCAATACAGTATAATGATGTTAGTTGAAAAATAAGTTGCAAACAAATAATTAAGGAAATAACAATGCTTCCATAAAAATTAATAATGAAAAAAAGACAATCTATATTAGTTTATAGTCCAAACCTATAGCTCACAAATATCCAACAACTCAACTATGTATAAATTCTTTTTATAATGTAAGCAAAATTTGATAAAACTGTATAAACTAGTGGATGATCTAGAGTCATTGAATAATGTCATTTGATTACATATCCACATTAAATCTTTTCAGCAACATCTGTGTGATCCAAACAGTAGTACAATAGAGAACCAAATGTTTCTGTATTAACTCTCAGCTGAGTAATGTAAACAAAAGTTCCAGATTGATCACTTGATTGGAACTGTTATGCTCAATTTACCACATGAGTTCTGAATGTTGCAGACAGAAAAATCAGTGCAGTCTACCCTCTAGAATTATATATATATATATATATATATAACACTATAATTCTTGGCAAAACAAAATTTTTCTAAAATTCTTATGCAACCATGGTTTCATCTATTAACAAAAGATCATATCAAATGAAACTTAACTAAACATACAATATATATACAAAACAAAATAGTCTTCCCATCATTCACTTCAACAACAAACTTTTTTTAACATCAAAGGATGACTTCATGAAATTGATGGCCTCAGATTCAAAAAATTTTGTCATCAAAGTTTCTTTTACTCTTCTTTCCAATTCTCTTTTTCATAAAAGATAATCTCTGCATTGTCAAATAATATTTTATTACCTGTATGCAGTTCATGAATATACAAAGCTAGGTTTTGATATTTATTTTTAACTCTACTCTTATCAACTTTAATTTTTTTCATTAAGACATAGTTTACTCTGATCTATATAAATTTTATGACAACTACAAAGCATCTTATAAATTACCCCAGGAATAGATAGATATACAGATATATTTATATTTTCCAGAATATAATATGTTGGAACAAAAAACATTGAATCTAAATAAACCTTTTTATAGCAAACAGGAATCAAATAGAAGGCACTAAAATTTTACTAGATTTTTTACCCACAACATGATGTATTTGTAGATTAGTTGCAAAACTTAAAAAAATAAAATCTATTTTTATGATGTATTTGTAAAGTTGCAAAACCTAAAAAAAATTGAATCTATTTTGATAAGCAACATAGTGGATCTTTGAGAAGATCAACTGGTTATGTGGCAACTTCAAGCTTTGCACAAGTTCTGCAAAGAAAGTTTTTGTTTTGTTTTTATTTTCTTATAGTGTTGGATTTATACTTTGTAATCATATAAATAAGCTTTTGGCAAATAGAATTGATATTATATGAATGTTTTAAGAAAAAGTCTTCAATGTTAAAAAATTTCACAGACCAATAATGAGCAAATGTAAACATGTTTAAGATAATTATAAAAATAAACCTTTCATCATAGGAACTTATTACCAACTTTTCAATAATTTGTATAATATTCATTTTTTACACATAAAAAGTAAATAAATTATGAGTTCTGATAAAGAATGGCAGTTAAAGGTAGAACAGTATAACAAAAATTTGAAAATTGTGATCATTAATGAATTTATCATCAGCAAGTAAAAAAAGGTCTTTATTAACAATAATGTAATACCTAAACAAAAGTGATGAATAAATACATATTGTAAAGAAAGACAAAAATTAGACTCAAATCAACAAGAAAAAAATAGCAAAATTTTTACAAACTTTGACAAGAAAGTTATAATATTTGTAACTAAAAGCAGACAATGAATGACAAGATAGCACACTATTCAAATGTGCCACAAATTTGGGTGGCAAATTATAACTGATCAGAATGTCAGAAGATCCTCTTAATAATGTCCAATAAGGTTTCATATGTTAAATTGTAATTGTATTTAAAGAGGATACTTATTTAAGATAGTAAATAAAAAAGTAAGAAAAACTTTATTATTTTATATTGAAACAGTAAGATTCGTATTCGAATCTTAAGTTTCACCTTTTTCTGTCGTCTCTCACTGACCGCTATATCCTACCCAAATTTAAACTTTTTGGTATCGAATTGTGTGTGTAGCAATATTAAAAATGTATAAATATATGTAGAATTCAGCATAAACACGCACACATTTCGATCTCAAATTAAAGGCAATAAATAGGGATAAAATAATATAATTTAGATTTCTTTTAGTTATATAATTATGTATAATTTTAATCATTTATTTTGGATTATAAAGTTCATATTTATTGCTTTGTTTAAATTTCGTTTAATAATAATTCTAAAAAAATCTGATGTAATATTTAATTAAAAGTTAAAATAATCTTATGTTTCCTTTTTGTCTTTGAAATTTAAAAGCATCGGTCAGTGATAGATAATAGATTAATTAAAGAAAAATTCCCCAAAATGTAATTAGTAAATGTAAACAATAGAACAGCAGCTTTCTATAATTAAAACCAACAAAATGCATTGATTATCCTCAGGGCAGATTAAGTAGAACATAAAAATACCTTAACAAAAATGTGAAAGATCAAGATAAAAAAAGAGGCCATCTTAGACTTGCTGGAGACATTCACTTCAACTTTAGCTTTGATCTCGATCACTGAGAGTCTCTAAAATATAAAAATAAATTGTTCCTGCCAAGGTATGACTGAGTAAAAGCACCTAGATTATTCTCCATCGGGAGATGGCCTATCGGATGCCAAACTTTCCATTGCCCATCATAAATTCACCATGAAGATCTGCTGCCTGAAATAAATAAAAAAGCTGCTGCTGCTGTTAAAATAAATGAAATGTCTAAATACAAGAAAGAACTGCTAATCACGAACCTTTTGCTACTAAACTAATGGAATCAGAAAACTTCTTATAAAACAGGTACCTGTCTGTGTTCAAACTCTAGAGTACTCTAATAACATGCTATAGCTATTCTTCATATTACTTATCTAAATTGTAAAATGTAAAAACTACCATTTGTAACTAAAATTGAATAATTAACTTAATGTGTAAATTTCTCTAATAATCTAGCTTACCTCATTCTATCTTTCTTGGGTGCGTATTTCTATAATCTACATTTTTATCTATAGTTATTATTTAATTATTGCATGCTCATAATTGTCTCAATTTTCAAAGTTTAAATCTATGATCACTTAAAACAGTGAATGCGTGTCAAATTTTCATTAATATTTACTTTCCTAAATAACTTAACTTTCATATAAATCAACACGCATTCAGTGCATCATTTATTGTAATGCAGGGTCTACTACTTCGCAAATGGCTGGAATATTAGTTGTAATAACTCCCAGTTTATATAGGTTTTGTATTTATTAAATCTTAATGAATAATTCTAGAAAATTACATTTCTTTGACAGTCGCCAACGTTCTTTAGTAAATGTTGATCATGTAGGGCCGAGTTAGAAATCTATTTAAATCTCATCATAATCGTTTATACATTATACATGTGTTACGTTTTAGAGACGCGATGACCCATTCCACCATGAAATTTCCGGATTCTTCAGGGTTGAAATTAACCCCAGTCATCCTACACAAGCGGGCATAATGGGTGCTCCCGTAGGACTTGACAATGTCATGCAGCCAGCCGGCAAACTGTGACATGGACCGCTTGTCCCTGGTTATGCTTATGTGACACCTTACTTCATCGGGCCGATGGCAGAGACCAACCCGACATTCTTATAAACTCATTCATGGCATTGCAGTTTTGATATACTGCCATTCCATATCGCCTTTCTAAAGCGTACCACGTGTTCCTTTACTTAGTTTTATTATTATATATATCACTCCGCCTCTGCATTATCTTCATAATTCATTCTCAAATAAATCTTTGCCCTTAGTCATAAAATAAATATTTTAATTAAATAAATATATGTCCGCCGCTACTTTTAAATCTTACTTTAGACTCTTGCATTGCAAAGGTATAAATTCCCCAAGGCATGCATTAGAAACACTTACTCGAGAATTTTAGGTAGCTAGATGATGCCTTCAAATAATTGAATTCTTTTTTTAAACATTACAGTATCGGAAATACCGCTACTGAAGTCCTCAATATAAAATAATGTCTAAATAAATAAATGTATTCTTTAAAATATAATCATGTCGCAAATCCCACTACTGAAGCTTTGAATCCACAAAATATTATTAGTAAATGATTGTCTTATTAAAATGTATGAATAAATAATTTTAAACTATTCGTCTGCAGTTACGTTTCATTTATTCGATACCCATTCTATATAATATTTCCTCAATTATGTAAATATGAATGTTTAATTAATATTAGTTTGATTATTGGCTAACTCGAGAATAAAATCATGAATCTCTTGCATATCCCTGACCACTGTGCCTAAGGAAATATTTACTAATGTCGCATCAGATGTGTTGTTTCGTGGATTGTATTGTGGAACCGATAAACTATGTTCGAACTCAGTAACATGGGTGGCTTCACTACTTCGATGATGCTGCTGTTCTGTGTGGTGGTCGAATTCTGCATTATGTTTATGAGTCACACGTTTTCTGACTGTTACATAGTTAAATTTTTTTTTAGCGTTTGGCGCTTTTTAACGTGGAGCTTTCGATACAAAAAACCCATATATACCCTGAGCAAAATATAACACATATAAATTTCTTTTAGTGTTCGTTACTCGAGTTAACTAATTATTCTATATATATATGATTTTGTTTTGATAAAAATAATGAAAAAAATAAATCGAGTGAAATAACGTGGGTCAAGTGAATGAAAGGACAGCAAGCATAATAACAAATTTAAGGAAAGCAGGGATGTGTGTGTAATTTAAGAAGGAATGAAAATACTCAGATCTAATGAAATATTATATATATATATTGAAGCAGTCGGATCTGAGTTCGATCCTAGCTTCATGTTATTTATCCTAATACTAACCTTAAATTTCCGATGCAATGGGGCTTTATACGTTCAATCCACGCTAATTTCCATAATAAATAATTTATTTCAAATGCGTATTAAAATTAATTAGTTTAGCTTAAAATTGATCAATTCTCTAAATAAATTCATGAGAAAATATTCATGAATTTATATATATTAAATTGCGTGGATTGTGCGTATATACTTGTAAATATTAAAAATATATAATTGTTCGACTTTTAAATAATTTGTTAAAGTGTTATTGATTAAAAACTACATTCTTTCGATAAGCTCTCAAATTCTCAAAAACAACAGTAAAGTTTTATTAATTGGAAAAAGATAAGAATTCAATTTCTAATTAAAATCATTTCAGATTTTAAGAATTCATTTTCTAATTAGGAAAGGAATTCAAAAATTAGTTTGAAAGCCTTATCGAGGGAATGTATTTGAAAACAACTAATTGATAATAAAATGAGCGCTAGCCTTAAGGCGCCAAAAACATAACCATGTACCGGTCGAAACCCACCACCACCGCAAGTCAAATCGTTTTCAAACTCAGGCGGTTCAAAACTGAATTCCAACCCAACTCAACAGCTCAGATAGCAGAAATCGATGGCACAATGCTATGCGCCAAGAACTAGTTCAACGGTTGGTGAGGACTAGAGACCCTTGCACTGACACGAATATCTAATAATTAATTACTTTGAATACTTTTTAAATCAAATCATATGTATGTTTGGGTTGCCAACACAGATAGCGGGTATGAACATTTAACTAATTATAAAAAGAATGATGAACTAAGAAACCAAGTATGTTAGAAATATTTAATAATAATAATAATTTGTTTTGTTCAATAAAATATAGATTGCATTAGTTACCGCTAGTCTTTAAAATAATTTATAAATATAATAAGAGTGGCGGTCCTTATCATATGCCAACAAGTATTACACAACATGGGATTCTATGTCTATGCCCCCAACGAGAAATATAAAGGCAGATAAAGGTATTCATTAAGAACGGAAATGATTGTTCTAATTTTATTACGGTGGAATGTGAGATTTATTTTCACATTCGGAAATCTATTCATGAAGAGCAAAACGTATTTTAAGGCATAACTTTAATCTTGATTTGAAAACTGATTTGAACTAAATATATTTGAGAATTGGTTCGACTTTAATTTAAATCATTTCATCACGAATTACGAGCACGGAGCGGGTTTTACCGGGACAAAGATGCAATGGTACTGACGAATTACAAGGCAGAGAGTAAAATTGAAAGATGATCACTAGTCGATGATCGAAGTCCTATGGCGGCTTGCATTTGGCAAGTCTTACGCCCTTTGACTAATGAATCGGAAAGGAAGTACTTTCTTCCTCGAGAAATTTAAATAAGAGAATATGATCACCGACCAGCCTAACGGAGCGGAAGATGGCCCTACGTCAGCAACATTTGATGATGATGACTTGATAGTCATCGTTGAAAAATCAAACCCATGTAAAATGCTCTACGTGATGACTTGACCAATTATTTAAAGTCAAACGAACTTTTATCGAACTATTTTAAAACATTTATAAACTATATTAATTATGTCCTAATATCGTGCCCTTCCTGAATATTGATATAAAATAACAAAAGCGGAATTAAAGTACATTTAACCATTTATCGACCCTTTTTGCAATAAAGACCTTTAAGATTATAGTTGCATAAATAAATATTAGTGGAACAAGAAAATCATTTAACATTATTTGAATACATATATATATACTTATAACGTAGATAGGAGCTGGGGACATAGGTGAAACATTGAGCTAATAATTTATTAATAGCTAAAGGTAAGAAAAAAAATAGTAAACATGTAATATTTTCCTTTGACTCGATGACTAATAGAACTTATAAATTTAGCTCTAATGGGCGAGAATTACTATTTGAAATTAATGTTATATTATTTGCGTGAGGCAAATGGAATCAAAGGGCTCATCGAGTCGAAAGATTATTGGCATATCATTTTTAAATACGACATTAATAAAGCACACTAACATATATATATTAAACGAACCGCCAGGTAAGAAAAGAAAAAGTTTAAAGACTAGAGATCTAAAGAATTACGCTATAGATTTACAGTAGCATTTTATAACTAAAAGGTGTTACAAAGATTTACATTAAAGAATAAAAGAGCTCTTAAAAAGAAGGAGTATAAAATAAAGTTCGAACTGGCCAGAAAGTTTAACGTTCATATTACCATTCCGTGCTTGTCCTTAAGTTACTCCTCCAAGTTGTTGAAACGTAGGCATCATTGGTTAACTACTGGAATAGTATTTTAGTAGCTTTCATTATTTTAGCAGAATGATCGATCCGGAAAACGGTTCAACAGCTCCAGTGAAGATTTCTCGGGACTTTAGGAACCGTAGCCAGATTCCTGATGTTCTAGCCCTCTATCATGATGTATTTAATTTTTTATAAGCACAGAGTTCACTGCACTACTCTACAACAAAGCTAGCCCCTTCTCCTGACTTTTCAGGGCTATATATTGAAGCAGTCGGATCTGAGTTCGATCCTAGCTTCATGTTATTTATCCTAATACTAACCTTAAATTTCCGATGCAATGGGGCTTTATACGTTCAATCCACGCTAATTTCCATAATAAATAATTTATTTCAAATGCGTATTAAAATTAATTAGTTTAGCTTAAAATTGATCAATTCTCTAAATAAATTCATGAGAAAATATTCATGAATTTATATATATTAAATTGCGTGGATTGTGCGTATATACTTGTAAATATTAAAAATATATAATTGTTCGAAAGTTTCATTGCGTCGGGAATACTTGTTTTTTTTTAATTTTAAATAATTTGTTAAAGTGTTGTTGATTAAAAACTACATTCTTTCGATAAGCTCTCAAATTCTCAAAAACAACAGTAAAGTTTTATTAATTGGAAAAAGATAAGAATTCAATTTCTAATTAAAATCATTTCAGATTTTAAGAATTCATTTTCTAATTAGGAAAGGAATTCAAAAATTAGTTTGAAAGCCTTATCGAGGGAATGTATTTGAAAACAACTAATTGATAATAAAATGAGCGCTAGCCTTAAGGCATCTGGACAATATATATAGCCCTGAAAAGTCAGGAGAAGGGGCTAGCTTTGTTGTAGAGTAGTGCAGTGAACTCTGTGCGTATAAAAAATTAAATACATCATGATAGAGGGCTAGAACATCAGGAATCTGGCTACGGTTCCTAAAGTCCCGAGAAATCTTCACTGGAGCTGCTGAACCGTTTTCCGGATCGATCATTCTGCTAAAATAATGAAAGCTACTAAAATACTATTCCAGTAGTTAACCAATGATGCCTACGTTTCAACAACTTGGAGGAGTAACTTAAGGACAAGCACGGAATGGTAATATGAACGTTAAACTTTCTGGCCAGTTCGAACTTTATTTTACACTCCTCCTTATTAAGAGCTCTTTTATTCTTTAATGTAAAATCTTTGTAACACCTTTTATTTATAAAATGCTACTGTAAATCTATAGCGTAATTCTTTAAATCTCTAGTCTTTAAACTTTTTCTTTTCTTACCTGGCGGTTCGTTTAATATATATATGTTAGTGTGCTTTATTAATGTCGTATTTAAAAATTATATGCCAATAATCTTTCGACTCGATGAGCCCTTTGATTCCATTTGCCTCACGCAAATAATATAACATTAATTTCAAATAGTAATTCTCGCCCATTAGAGCTAAATTTATAAGTTCTATTAATCATCGAGTGAAAGGAAAATATTACATGTTTACTATTTTTCTTACCTTTAGCTAATAATAAATTATTAGCTCAATGTTTCACCTATGTCCCCAGCTCCTATCTACGTTATAAGTATTTATATATATTCACATAATGTTAAAATATGATTTTCTTGTTCCACTAATATTTATTTATTCAAATATAATCTTAAATGTCTTTATTGCAAAAAGGGTCGATAAAGGGTTAAATGTATTTTAATTCCACTTTTGTTATTTTATATTAATATTCAGGAAGGGCACGATATTAGGGCATAATTAATATAGTTTATAAATGTTTTAAAATAGTTCGATAAAAGCTCGTTTGACTTTAATTAATTGGTCAAGTCATCACGTAGAGCATTCTACATGGGTTTTATTTTTCAACGATGACTATCAAGTCATCATCATCAAATGTTGCTGACGTAGGGCCATCTTCCGCTCCGTTAGGCTGGTCGGTGATCATATTCTCTTATTTAAATTTCTCGAGGAAGAAAGTACTTCCTTTCCGATTCATTAGTCAAAGGGCGTAAGACTTGCCAAATGCAAGCCGCCATAGGACTTCGATCATCGACTAGCGATCATCTTTCAATTTTACTCTCTGCCTTGTAATTCGTCAGTACCATTGCATCTTTGTTCCGGTAAAACCCGCTCCGTGCTCGTAATTCGTGATGAAGTGATTTAAATTAAAGTCGAACCAATTCTCAAATATATTTAGTTTAAATCAGTTTTCAAATCAAGATTAAAGTTATGCCTTAAAATACGTTTTGCTCTTCATGAATAGATTTCCGAATGTGAAAATAAATCTCACATTCCACCGTAATAAAATTAGAACAATCATTTCCGTTCTTAATGAATACCTTTATCTGCCTTTATATTTCTCGTTGGGGGCATAGACATAGAATCCCATGTTGTGTAATACTTGTTGGCATATGATAAGGACCGCCACTCTTATTATATTTATAAATTATTTTAAAGACTAGAGGTAACTAATGCAATCTATATTTTATTGAACAAAACAAATTATTATTATTATTAAATATTTCTAACATACTTGGTTTCTTAGTTCATCATTCTTTTTATAATTATTTAAATGTTCATACCCGCTATCTGTGTTGGCAACCCGAACATACATATGATTTGATTTAAAAAGTATTCAAAGTAATTAATTATTAGATATTCGTGTCAGTGCAAGGGTCTCTAGTCCTCACCAACCGTTGAACTAGTTCTTGGCGCATAGCACTGTGCCGTCGATTTCTGCTATCTGAGCTGTTGAGTTGGGTTTGAATTCAGTTTTGAACCGCCTGAGTTTGAATCCGATTTGACTTGCGGTGGTGGTGGGTTTCGACCGGTACATGGTTATGTTTTTGGCTGCCCAATCGTTGTGGCTCGACTTAATAAACCCCACACATGCCCTGGAGATTAGAATTGTGATTTTAGTTACTCAGTTAATTGAAATCCCAATAAAGTAAATGTTTCTGTAGAGTGATATTTTTTTTAAAAAAAAAGTGTTATATATATACTGAAATGATTTAATAAATTAAAATATCATTTTCTAATTCTTTCTTATAAAAATGTTTTCAAGATTATTTTTTTTAAATGATCGTTCAGTAAAAGATTCGTTAGTTAAAATAATTATTCATATGTATATATATATTAATTATACGTGTACTATACTATATCAGTATATATATTATACGTTTGTGTTATACGCGTTCGTGACAATAGGAAAAATATCGTTAGCAAAGTTGTAAGAGTCCATAGATCAAAGCATTGGGGTAAAAATAAATGAAATGTTTTCTGTGTCAAAATTAATTATGTTTATCTCAGTTGTTATAATTAAAAATATCCAATATGATATCATAAAAGTCTTAATTTCAAAGTATTGCTTGCTAGCATATATATTAAATGTTCGCTCCGTATTTCTAGAGTAACCTCAAAGCAGGTGAAGACCCTTTGTGTACACCAAGCAGCCAGATGCAGTTGGCAAAATGCTTAAATGGTTTGCACGCTTTCATGCTAGCAAGATTTAGAATAATATCTCCAATAAAAGTTCTTGTAATATTAATTTTGACATTTTTTTTTGGTGTTAAAGCCTCATGCTTAGTAAAAATGAAGTAGTGAACTCCTATATTTAAACTCAGGTCATGAACGCGTTAGCTGTTATTAAATAATATTACTCAGCATCAATTCAATTGTTTTATTAAAGGTTAAGTCTATTATATGTGGTTTGGGGGTCAATGGGTTATATCACATGCCCTATTGATCTCATTTTGCTCACTGGCGCCCATATAAATAAATTTGTCAGCAAATTTGATTGTCAGCACAGTAGTGGGTCAATCGCCATAATAAAAAACCAAGTGTGTTCAATACAGAATGATTTGTTGTATCTGCTAATACATAATATTTGTATATCACTGTATAGTTTTTTTTTCAGACATGGGAGAACAGAACAGTTGAACAAAGGGAAAGTGAATAATGTTTTTTTTTCTTATCTTTAATATTTTTGAATACATGTCTCACTCAAACAGTTAATATAAAGAGCTAACCAAGAAAACGTAGGTAAACTAAAAAAAAAAAGGCAGATCACATAGATTGGGGAAATAATATGAAGCAGCTAGTGAAGATTAGGACAATGGACCTGTAGTCAGAGACCTCATTAAAATTTACTAAAGAGAAAAAAAATATTTTAAGCATACAGAGAGTACTCTAAGTGAATTCACGTTGTTCATTATATTGATTGTTTATTACATTATTTTCTTATTTTCAAAAATGGGAAAAGACACTTTACAAACGATCCTCAGAGAAATGAGAGAAGATCGAAAGGTACTGATGATGATGATGGAAAGGCTGGTAAGGATCGAGGAAGCACATGGCATCCAAGCCAACTCAAATCTAGAAAATGTAAAGCTTCAGCAAGAAATAAATCCCTCTGTAAACCCAAAAATAGAAAATGAAGATGATCAGGCCACACCAAAAGAAGTTGTGGACAGCAAGGAAAACAACAGTGGTGAGGACGAGTCCAGTTATGAAGCAGTGGAAGAAGTGGATATAGATACAGAAAAAGATGTTCAGACCACTAGTCCAATGAAACTAAAAGTGGAAATGGGACAGATGATGAGTCCTCAACTTAGTATGAAGAAGTTACAGATACCAATGCCTGGATCCTTGATACAGATTCAAATTTTCAAAGATGACCCAGGAGAGAACCCCATCGTTCATAGAGATAATGTTAAAGAATTGTTTTTTGTGCATTCGGTCGCAGAAAAGGCCACAGAATTAATGACAGCAATAGATTACAGAAACTTGACACTGACGAGAAAGGACCAAGACTACGACCATTATCAAAAGTTAAAACCATATGTGCCACCTGATCCAGGGAAACAATAAGACAAACTGTAGAGACAGATATATGTACAGAAGACCAACTGACATGACCATAGGGAAAAACGAGACTTGATAAACGGACCGATTTTTTTTAACTTATTATAAGCGGAATATTCAAAAAAATTGATCGTAGTGAGACATGTATAATTTTTGTAGTTTGGGCAGGTTATATTATTCACACTCAGGCTGTTCTCCCAGAGTCTATACACTTATGCAACTGTATCCTGCATAAGTAAAGTCATTTTTTTTCATTGTTTTTTTTTTGAAGTGAAAAGAAATGAAGCAGTCGGATCTGAGTTCGATCCTAGCTTCATGTTATTTATCCTAATACTAACCTTAAATTTCCGATGCAATGGGGCTTTATACGTTCAATCCACGCTAATTTCCATAATAAATAATTTATTTCAAATGCGTATTAAAATTAATTAGTTTAGCTTAAAATTGATCAATTCTCTAAATAAATTCATGAGAAAATATTCATGAATTTATATATATTAAATTGCGTGGATTGTGCGTATATACTTGTAAATATTAAAAATATATAATTGTTCGAAAGTTTCATTGCGTCGGGAATACTTGTTTCTTTTTAATTTTAAATAATTTGTTAAAGTGTTGTTGATTAAAAACTACATTCTTTCGATAAGCTCTCAAATTCTCAAAAACAACAGTAAAGTTTTATTAATTGGAAAAAGATAAGAATTCAATTTCTAATTAAAATCATTTCAGATTTTAAGAATTCATTTTCTAATTAGGAAAGGAATTCAAAAATTAGTTTGAAAGCCTTATCGAGGGAATGTATTTGAAAACAACTAATTGATAATAAAATGAGCGCTAGCCTTAAGGCATCTGGACAATATATATAGCCCTGAAAAGTCAGGAGAAGGGGCTAGCTTTGTTGTAGAGTAGTGCAGTGAACTCTGTGCGTATAAAAAATTAAATACATCATGATAGAGGGCTAGAACATCAGGAATCTGGCTACGGTTCCTAAAGTCCCGAGAAATCTTCACTGGAGCTGTTGAACCGTTTTCCGGATCGATCATTCTGCTAAAATAATGAAAGCTACTAAAATATTGTTCCAATAATCAATCAATGGTGCCTACGTTTTCAACAACTTGGAGGAGTAACTTAAGGACAAGCACGGAAGGGTAATATATTTCTATAATGAACGTTAAACTTTCTGGCCAGTTCGAACTTTATTTTACTACTCCTTCTTTTTAAGAGCTCTTTTATTCTTTAATGTAAAATCTTTGTAACACCTTTTAGTTATAAAATGCTACTGTAAATCTATAGCGTAATTCTTTAAATCTCTAGTCTTTAAACTTTTTCTTTTCTTACCTGGCGGTTCGTTTAATATATATATATGTTAGTGTGCTTTATTAATGTCGTATTTAAAAATTATATGCCAATAATCTTTCGACTCGATGAGCCCTTTGATTCCATTTGCCTCACGCAAATAATATAACATTAATTTCAAATAGTAATTCTCGCCCATTAGAGCTAAATTTATAAGTTCTATTAATCATCGAGTCAAAGGAAAATATTACATGTTTACTATTTTTTTTTACCTTTAGCTAATAATAAATTATTAGCTCAATTTTTCACCTATGTCCCCAGCTCCTATCCGTTATAAGTATTTATATATATTCACATAATGTTAAATGATTTTCTTGTTCCACTAATATTTATTTATGCAAATATAATCTTAAATGTCTTTATTGCAAAAAGGGTCGATAAAGGGTTAAATGTATTTTAATTCCACTTTTGTTATTTTATATTAATATTCAGGAAGGGCACGATATTAGGGCATAATTAATATAGTTTATAAATGTTTTAAAATAGTTCGATAAAAGTTCGTTTGACTTTAATTAATTGGTCAAGTCATCACGTAGAGCATTCTACATGGGTTTGATTTTTCAACGATGACTATCAAGTCATCATCATCAAATGTTGCTGACGTAGGGCCATCTTCCGCTCCGTTAGGCTGGTCGGTGATCATATTCTCTTATTTAAATTTCTCGAGGAAGAAAGTACTTCCTTTCCGATTCATTAGTCAAAGGGCGTAAGACTTGCCAAATGCAAGCCGCCATAGGACTTCGATCATCGACTAGCGATCATCTTTCAATTTTACTCTCTGCCTTGTAATTCGTCAGTACCATTGCATCTTTGTTCCGGTAAAACCCGCTCCGTGCTCGTAATTCGTGATGAAGTGATTTAAATTAAAGTCGAACCAATTCTCAAATATATTTAGTTTAAATCAGTTTTCAAATCAAGATTAAAGTTATGCCTTAAAATACGTTTTGCTCTTCATGAATAGATTTCCGAATGTGAAAATAAATCTCACATTCCACCGTAATAAAATTAGAACAATCATTTCCGTTCTTAATGAATACCTTTATCTGCCTTTATATTTCTCGTTGGGGGCATAGACATAGAATCCCATGTTGTGTAATACTTGTTGGCATATGATAAGGACCGCCACTCTTATTATATTTATAAATTATTTTAAAGACTAGAGGTAACTAATGCAATCTATATTTTATTGAACAAAACAAATTATTATTATTATTAAATATTTTCTAACATACTTGGTTTCTTAGTTCATCATTCTTTTTATAATTATTTAAATGTTCATACCCGCTATCTGTGTTGGCAACCCGAACATACATATGATTTGATTTAAAAAGTATTCAAAGTAATTAATTATTAGATATTCGTGTCAGTGCAAGGGTCTCTAGTCCTCACCAACCGTTGAACTAGTTCTTGGCGCATAGCACTGTGCCGTCGATTTCTGCTATCTGAGCTGTTGAGTTGGGTTTGAATTCAGTTTTGAACCGCCTGAGTTTGAAAACGATTTGACTTGCGGTGGTGGTGGGTTTCGACCGGTACAATATATGTCAAAAAAAAGTAATCAGTCGCTAAATGAGAAAGCAGGTAGCATTGAATAATTTATTAAAACACCATTATATATATAGCATAGACAGCAGAAGCTTGTTATATATGTTAATAGTAAACATTTTGTTAAAGTACAAATATATATATATATATATATATATCATAGACAGCAGTGGCTTATTATACACGTAACCAGTAGTTCGCTATAATATATATGTTAAATATGTTAAACGCGGCAATATAGAGATAGGGCAATAGTAGGTGAGGGCAGAGAAAGAGTGTTATAGGGCCAATATACCACTGGGGAGTAGTCAAATGCTAGTGGTATAAAATAAATTTAATCATATTAAGAAAATGGAATCAGAAAATATTGATATACAGCAAGTAGATTTATCTGAAGCTTTGGAGTTGACACCTGAGTGAAGGGAAGCTCTGCAACAATACAGAGGATCAATGGACTTTAATTTCAAGTTCATGGAGGAAATACTCAGACAGAATATGCAAGAAATGAAGGAAATGTATGAGGAGAAAATGAGAAAAAGAAAAGATGAATCAAAACAGAGACAGAAAGAAGAAAAGATAAGAGTTAGAGAGTATCAGGAAATTCAAAAATTTGTCTTGAGAGAGTTAGGAATGATAGCAAACAAATATAGAATAACCCAAGTCAATAAAGAGGGGGGAAATATAAAGACAAGGGAGGTTAGACCTCAAAACTACTTAGGAAAGATTATTCAGATAAAAATCTTTAGAGGAGAGACAGGAGAAAATCCTCAAACCCACTTAGAGAGCTTACAAAGTTCTTTCAAGTGCATAAGGCAGAAGCAAGTGAACAGATAGCTATTGCCAGTTACCATTTACAGGGCTATGCCAAAGACTGGTGGGATATGGTGAAATGGAAACCTAAAACTATAGAGAAGTACACAGATGCATTAATGAAACAATATTGGAGTGACAAGCATCAAATTGATATCTACAACATGCTCTGTCATGAAAAATATGGAGCAATACCCTGAGAAACACATGCTCATTTTTTCCTCTGCCAAGCAAACCAATTTAAATCTCTCATGATGTTCACATTGGCAGATAGACATATCATTGGAACAATTCAACAAAATATGCCAGTAACTACCCAAAAGCTGATGATCGAAAGTTGTATCAAAGACATTGAAGAGATGGGAGAATTTTTTGTGGTTTTAGATGATAACCATTGGTCTAAAAGACTAGTAGATCATGAATGGAAGCAGGAGGCCAGACAACAGCAATCAGCAACTACTAGCAATCATAGTGAGAAAGAAACCAAATGGCAATTCGATCAAGCGAGACTTCAGTAAAAGATTACCCGTACCAGCATTCATCTTGCCAGCAGCCGAAAGTAGTGGAGATGACTAACCTAACATCAGTCATCCAGAAAGAAGATTCCACTTGGGGACTTCAGATTGGCCCTTGCCCAATTATTAATATGAGAATCGGGGCCTCAGTTACACAAATTCTTCTTGACACAGGCAGCCAGATTTCCTGTGTTTCTAGAGAGTGGTTAACAAATTACAAAAAACATGGACTCATATCCAGGCTTCCCGCTCACCCAATCCAAATGAAGCTGGCTGATGGGAGGATGACCAGAACTGAAAACTATCAAGTCTGGTTGGAAATATCGATAGGAGAAGCCAATGCAGGACATGCCTTCTTAGTGATAAAAGGACTAATTCAGGATGTGATAATTGGGTCCGACTTCTTAACCCAACATGAATGTATCCTGGACTATAAAAAAAGATACTAACTTTCCAGCAGAAGCAGATTAGTTTTGATACAAATAAACAAACTGAAGAAATCCAATTAAGATGTCTGGAGGCCATCCCTGATGAGGATATCCAAGAGAAAATTATGGGATCATTGTTAGACAAGGTAGAGGACCGATTCCAGTTACAAAAATTACTTATGGAAAATCATACAATATTTTCTCAGGTCCCAGGTGAAATTAGTAATTACGTCCATCGGATATGAGTAAAAGAAGAGACACATTTCCAGACCCGCACATACCCCATCCCATTTCAGTATCAAGAAGAGGTGAATGCTCAAATTAAGCAGATGATTGACTGGGGTGTGATTGAAAAGGAGTCATCACCCTATAATAACCCGTTAGTCATGGTCAAAAAGAAAGATGGAACCATACGATTGTGTCTCGATGCTAGGACATTAAACAACATTACTATACCTGAGTGGGACATCTCACCACCCATCCAAGAAACATTTATCAAAGTTGACTGCTAAGAATATTTTCTCTACTCTTGACCTAACTGCCAGTTACTGGCAAATGTCTCTCCACACTCAGGATCAAAAATATACCGTGTTGATACAATGGGCAAACCCACATGTTTAAGAGAGTACCTTTTGGGCTGATAAATAGCAGAGCTGGCCTCATGAGGTGTTTGGACCAAGTATTGTCAGAAAAGTTAAAAAAAAATTGGTATGTTATGTAGACGATGTAGTAATTGCATCAAGAGACATTGCAGAACATCTGGAGGATTTAAAACAGTTTTTCGATGAGTGCACCCAGAAAAATATAACTGTTAATTTAAAAAAAGTTTTTTTGCATTGAGGGAGATTACCTTTTTAGGCCATATTGTAAATGGTCAAGGAATTAGGGCTCACCCTGACAAGGTCACAGATATTGAAAATTTCCCTAGGCCCACGAACCGAAAACAAGTTCGATCATTTCTGGGCCTTTGCAATTACTATCACAAGTTTTACCCCCATTTTGCCAAAGATACATCATCACTAGTAGAATTGATAAGACCTCACCACCGATGGGAATGGACGAAGACCCATGAGGAAGATTTCAATCGAGCAAAGAGAAATTTTTAGAGACTATGATGTTATACTACCGAGATTTTACCTGTCCCTTTTATTTGCAGACTGATAGCAGTCAGAAGGGATTGGGCATGGTTCTATTTCAAGTCAACCAAGAAGGCCAACAACAAATACTATATTTTAGCAGCCGTACTCTGAAAGGAGCCAAAAAGAACTACACAGTGACGGAACAAGAGACACTAGAAATCATGTGGTCATGTAATAAGTTCAAGCAGATGTTGCTGGGTTCAGAAGTGATTATCATTACTGACCACCGGTGTCTCAAATTCCTAAATAAAAGTTACCTGAACAATGACCGCCACATCAGATGGAGTCTTTTATTTCAAAGATTTCATTATAAATTTGTCTACTGCCCTGGGTCTAAAAATACAGAGGCCAATATATTAAGTCGATATCCTATAGAACTGGAGCCACACAACCCCATAATAAGTGATCACCATCGGTAATTGCAGCAATGGTACTGGACCAGGAGATGGAACACAAGTTAAGGAACCTTCAACATTGACAAGAGCAGCAACCGCTATATAAAAAGCTTATCCAAATTGTACAACAGCAAGGAAATCCAATACAAGGCTGCTCAACACCTCAAGGAAAGAAGCTATACTGGATAAGAAATGGGTTGCTTCAGCAGCAGATTGTGGGAGATAAAATTTACTGGAAAAATCTTGGTACCACCTGACCTCAGAAACCATCTCATCATGTATATGCATGGCTTAGTAGGGCACTATGGCCCTAGAAAAACAGAAGCTATAAGATGACAATTTTACTGGCCAAAGCTATATGAAGATGTGATGGATACCCTCAAGAAATGTGCTATTTGTGCAAGAGATAAACCACCAAATAGAAACTTTAGTGGAGTAGGTGCCTCTATCATCTTGTTTGCACCAAATGAAATACTTGCGATCGATCACTATGGCCCATTGCCATCCTACCGTAGATTCCGTTACTTACTTGTAACTTATGATCTATTCTCAAAATATGCTTGGGCCTATCCTGTGATGCAAGCAGATTCCCGTTGTGCAATTCGAGTGTTACAAAAGTGTCAATCCATCAAGATTGGAAAACCGATCACCATCCTCTTGGACCACGGATCGGCCTTTACATCTTAAGAATGGAAGACTTGGTTGAGGCAGCAGAACGTTAAACATATTCTGACCTCAATTTGAAATCCTCAGTCTAACCAATGTAAACAGGTTATGAGGGAAATAAACCGACTATTTAGGACCCATGTTCACCAAAATCACAGAAGCTGGGTAAATCAAACTGAAAAGATTTTTCAATATATCAATGGAACCATCAATGAGGCCACTGGCATGACACCAACACATTTGCATTTTGGTAAAGCAGACTCATTACTGATCAAGACGCCATTACCCATGGATGAACATGAAATTAATATTGAAACTGACAGACGCAAGGCCCACCGCTGCCTTACAGAAAGTGCAGAACAGAAATTACGAGCAGATCGGAGAAGCCAACATTTCCAGGTCGGGAACTATGTTTGGGTATGGAACTCTCAACAAAGTAACTGAGATAAAAGAATATATAAAAAGTTCTTCCCTTTGTACCGGGGACCGTTTATAATTGAAAGTTTTCAAAATTGAGAAATTAGATCAGTATATTAAATTTAGCCAAATAAAAAAAGTTATTTATATTATACTTGAAGATGCTTCTAGTTTATGAAAAAAATTACATTAATGTTTTTAATAAGTAAAAATATTTTATTTCTATTATTATAAAGACAGTAAAATTTGTATGATGTAATGCTTTTTGTGATAATCTCTATCTCACCAATGGTAAAGACTACATCATACTACAATTTTTATTTTCTTTTAGTTAACTTAAAAACATACTTGTTACCAACACTGATTGACTTTAAATCTTTATACTATAACTAAAAATAACCATTTACAACCCACATTAATTGAATGACTAAAAATAAGCTGTTTAATCATCCTCTAAGATAGGCTTGTAAATTAATCCAAAATACCAGGTAGCTCTACTTAGAATCACAAAATTTAGATAAATGCCTAACTTTATAATCAAATAATTGGAGTATGATGTATATACAAAATTATGCTAAACTAAGATATTAATTCCTAGTATATCAATTTGAAAATGTTAGCCATTGATATTTTATCATATCATAAGATACATATTTTCAAACTGCCTACATATTCTCATAACACATGCATTATAATAATGTATAACATTACTATATTAAAGTTAGAATTTTTATTTCTATTTACTCATGGACGAGTACTTAAAGGCAATATGCATTGGATATAATATGAAAAAAATTCCAGATTTACACAAATATTTAGATTGAAATTTTTAAGTCATGTTCATGGAAAGGGGATGACAGAAAACTCTCATATAAGAATTTCACTACTATAAATGCAACATTTGTATACAATACTGTTCATATTATATAAATTTTATTACTCCATGAGCTTTTTCTATGCTCTGCATTTTTCACACCTTTTGGAAAAGGAAATATCATGTCAAAAATAAGTTAAATTGTCTTACTGTCAGAAGACAATTGTTGATAATTTTATGTTTATAGAGAATAAATGATAATATTTTCACAAAATGTTGTACATAGTGGTAGTAGGCATATGTATAATATTGTTCATTAGTTTTTAAAACCTGGGATCCTAACTAATACTCACTTTTTGATGGCAATTTTGAATTCTTTTGTTTCTAAAAATAAACCAATTTACTGTATCATCACACAGCAAAATGCCAATATATCTCAAAAGGATTTTTTAAAGTGTATAATTGTCATCAGACTTCTCATATAATTTGAACATCAAATTTCCACTAATGTTAGTATTCTAATAAAAATAACTCTTAAACCACTAAACATCATATGTTCAATCCTGCCATATGGGGTGATGGTGGTTATGGTTTTTAAAGACACAATTCCACCAAAATGTATGATTGTTAAAATGCATTCAGATCAATATAACTACATAAGCAAATGAGCTTGGATCAAAACATTATCATGTTTTTATTTTTAACTTATAGCTTTATAGTTATTAAAAAAGATAAGAAGTGGCTGCTGGAAGATTGTATTAGATTCTAAGATCTAGTTACAATATCCTCATATCCAAAGCTCCTCACTGATAAAAGCACAAGCTAGAAACCAGTCTAGGGATATTGGATGAGTAGGCAGTAAATAGGGATTTTATGCACTAACCTTCTTGCATCCATTGATTATTTTGGCTTGTATTGGAGGGGGGAAGGATACTATTCTATGAAGAGTTTTCCATCTGTTATAAAACAGACTCCTGCAGCAATTTTATAATCTTATCATTTATATGCACATAAACCATCACTAGAAGAATTGCATTATCGTTTTTATAATAATAGCAGTATAAATGTTTTCTTAATTGAGAACATTGATCTACTTTTTTTATATACCAAAAGCACATTCAAATATAATACAGAATTATGTAAATAAAATACCTTCTACTTGGCTTTAATATATTGCTCCTATTTTCAGTTTTGGAAACTTTCAAATGCTTATACTCTATAGAAATATTTTTTTCGTTTTACTTGGAGTTTTTTTATTAAATAAAATAAAAAATTAAAATTATATGCATATTAATAGCACTAGCAATATTAATGTATAATTAATTTGGAACCGTTTATTAATCATGGCATGTTTTTTCCAATAATTGCTTATGTTGATTGTTAATTATTAATCAATGAAAAAAGATTTTCAATAAACTATTGTATTAAAAAAATATGTATAATATGTCTGCAATATATATAATTTGATATTTATATATCTGATATTTATTTTTTACAATATTATTAAATTGAATAAAAATTAATTCTACCATGATAATTTAATTATAAATTTAATTGTAAATCAATTTAAATAAGATATTTTCAGTAATTTGATAGTTATCCAGTTAAATGATTATTGTTTGTTTGGATTGAGTTTATATAAGTTTTTGGAAGTCGACAGATAATGATTTTTTAAAAATATGTAAGCAGATTTCTCAGCACCACATTAAAGTATATTGCACTGAAGTTGAGATATAATTTGATGTTTGTATATTTACATGATAGAGCCATTAAGGTAAGACTTGTTTCTGAATTCTTAAGGGAATTCACAAATGGTTGGTAGTAGAATGGCATTCAGATAGGAAGAATGACTGGATATATCTAATAAACAGTATTTAATCTTCTTATTCTTTGTAGGTAAAGTTATTGCTTCATCAAAGGCTAGATATTATTTCTGGTATACACTGTCTTTTTCATCTTTTCTATGCATATTTTTAACTTTTTTCCATATAAGTAGTATAAAACTCATTCATCATCATCTTCTCATGTTGTTAGACATATTTATTTATTAATTATGCTAATATAATTGTGTATTTGTGAAAATATATTTTCTTGCTTCAACTATAATTCTAACAACATTTTCCCCTACAACTTTTAAGCACAAATCCCTAGCATTAAAAAAAAAAAAAAAACATAAATAGGTTTAGTAGAGTAAGTGCCCTTTCTATGTAGTAATACAATCAATAAATAGTTTATTTTGAAAATGGATTTGGAAAAAAAGAGTTTCTTTGAACAAAGAATTTAAGGATTCTCTTGCCTGTCAGAGAATTAAAAAAGACATCAAAAAATAATAGAAAATTTTTTTTATCTCATGAAATTTGACATTAAATGTTCTGTTTAATATTTTTTAATATTATATATTTTTTGAGTTAGCTAAATGATATCTAGGCTTATGAGAAAAACAATAATATTGTTTAGTAATCATCTAAAAATAGCTATAAACTTCTCTTTTTAAAAAGTAACTTTAAAAATGATATATTGCATGAATAAAATATTAGAATAAATATGAAATTTTTCTTAAAAAAATTATGTACAATTTTTTTTTATTCTTTTGATTTCATATTTCAAAATTTAAAAATCAATGAAAGCTAATAATTAAACAGAATATGTTCTTTTAATTTAAAAATCTGAGGACATTTCTTTTTTTTATTTAAAAAAATATTACAAAACAACAAAAAAATAGGAATATTGTTTTTTTGTCTTCATGATTATATAAAGAATAGCTTCAATTTTAAAATAAAAAAACAATAGAGTTAACCTTATGAATATTATAATAAATAAAATAACTGTTGAAAAATTAATTATAGAAAAGATATGCGTTATGGTCTTTCAATAAATTGAAAACACAATTAAAGAAAAAATAATTACAAATCGTTTAGTTAGATCAATTAAATTGTTTACAAGTAATGGAATATTGCAAAATGAAATTGAAATAATTTTTTGAAATAATACATGTTAATGAATATCCTATTGATATAAAAAATAAATTTCGAACATTATTAAAATAAGCAAAATAAAAATAAATATAATAATAATAGGTAATAATGCTAATAAAAGTAGAGACAATAATAAGATACATTGAACAAATATATAGGCTTGACATTAAAACAAATTGAGTCTATAAAAAGAAAAAATAATAATTTGTGTGTTTTACTTAATTAGAATAATGGGTTCTCATCTGATACTTCGTGTCAGCCATGGGTAGTGCTATTCCTAGCTAAATTTCTAGAAATATGCCAATTACACAGCCACACCCAAGCCTTTAAGCATTTTTTCTAAAATAAATCCTATAAATATTGTTCACTCAGAGTTAAGTCTTGTTTCTACGCTAAAAGGTAGAGTGTTAACTTGGAGTTAAAAGTCTTTCTTTCTATGATAAAATTTAGAAAGAGTGTTAACTTGGCTTACCAGCTAACACTGTAGCTTTTTTCGATGCTAAAAGCAGAGGGAAATGCCATAGTTGTTTGTGTCACACACTATATTGTAATGCTGTGTTATGTAATTGATGTAACAATATCGTATGAGGATGTGTTAATTTGATCGTGTCAAAAGTATTTAAATTTTCATTGGGGCTTTTTTTTAAGACAAATTGATGTACTGTTACCTTTTAACAATTTAAACAGTGTCGTGATTGTTCCTCGTAAAGCTATAAGCCTCCTAAATGTTCGATTAGGGTGGGTTAGCGTACCAAAATTTTTAAACAATCACGCTTTGAGTCACGTTTTAGTGAGAAATTTTCCGAGACTAAAGAAGATGGCTAATTCAAACAACAGAAAAACTTGAAAAGGTGGGAATTGCCAGACATGGAAACCAGTGCTGGAATATTTCTACAGCAGAAAAAAAACATCCTGCTGCTGAAAGAAAAGATTGGATTGTGCAGCAAATATATGCAGATTTGAGGTCCAAAAAATCTTTCAACTTTCATTTGTCTCATTGTGGCTGATGGAAATGTTCACTCCATAAAGGCAAGCTTGTTTGAGGGATTCCAAATGGCCTTCATCAAATGTCAAAAATAAAAGAAGTAACTTCAATTTTTATTTTAAACGTACATCCCTTCTTCTCCTAATAATTGTTGTCATCGGCAATCAAATGTCAAATAAAAGTAACTAAAATTTTTATTTAAACATAGCCCCAAAAACCCTTTTTCTCCCAATAATTGTTGTCATAGGCAATCAGATGGTCAAATAAAAGGAACATCATTAATTATTCTTTAATCATATAGAAAAAAGAAAAAAAAACCTCCCACTAATTGTTGTTGGCAATCAAATGTAAACCAATCAAAGTAAGACCGTAAATTATTAGTTAAACATGACCCTAATTACTCTTTGAACATACACCGAAAAAGACCTGCACTTGTCAATCAAAATTAAAGAAACAACAACTATTATTGTCCCATTGTTAAAACGAATATTATTTGAGAAAACGCAAATAATTTATAAATGAAAAAAAAAATTCAAATCGGTCGTCAATCAAATGGTAACCAATAAAAATCACTTAAATTTTTGATTTAAACATACACACACAAAAAAAATAAAATGCGAAACCCTTTCTCCCAATAATTGTTGTCGGCAATCGAATGTCAAAAATAAAAGTACACAAAAACACCTCTCCCACTAATTGTTGTCGGCAATCAAATGTAAAGTAGTAAAAGTAAAATAAACCAATTATTTTTTAAACATAACCCAAATTACTATTTGAACATACACCGAAAAAGACCTGCTCTTGTCAATAAAAATGAAAGAAACAACAACTATTATTGTCCCATTGTCAAAAATATTAGGTTTTGGGGAAACCAAAACCATAATTTATAAATAAAAAAAAGAGAGTCAAATCGGTTGTCAATCAAATGTAACCGATGAAAGTAACTTCAATTTTGATTTAAACATACACAAAAAACAACCCCTTTCTCCCAATAATTGTTATCGGCAATCAAATGTAAAATAAAAGGAAGGTAAATTAGTATTTAATCATCACCCCAAAACACCCACCCCTCTCACTAATTATTGTCAGCAATCAAATGTACACCACCACTAAAAGTAACATAAACTATTATTCTTCAAATGGTTAACCCACCCCTTCTCCTAATAATTGTTGTCTACAATCCTACACACAAAAAAACACCCCTTCTCCCAATAATTAGTGTCGGCAATCAAATGTAAACCAATCAAAGTAAGACTGTAACTTATTATTTAAACGTAAACCAAATTACTATTTGAACCTACACCAAGAAACCCCCTCTTGTCAATAAAAATTAAACTCAAACAACAACTATTATTGTCCGATTGTCAAAAATATTTATTTTTAGAACCAAAACCATAATTTATAAATGAAAGGAAGTCAAATCAGTTGTCAATCAAATGTAAACCGATAAAAGTAATGGTTTTAATTTTTATTTAAACATACACACACACATGAAAAAAAAACACTTCTCCCAATAATTGTTGTCAGCAATCAAATGTAAACCTTAAAAGTAATGTAAATTATTATTTAATCATACACAAACACGCCCCTCCAACTAATTGTTGTTGGAAATCAAATGGAAACCTATCAAAGTAACGTCAATTATTACTTAAAGATCCATCCAAAAAAAAAACGTTCTCTCTTAAATTTCGGCAATCTAATTTTACAAAAACAGTAATACTATTTATAAAAAAAACACAAATTACTATTTGAACACACACCAAAAAACACCCTCTTGTCAATAAAAATTAAAAAAAAAAACAACTATTATTATACCATCGTCAAAAATATTATTTGGGAAAAATAATTCAGAAACTAAAGAAAGTAAACTTTGTAAATAAACAAACAAAAAAAAAAGTCAATATTAATAGAGAATCGCTGGCCTGGGAACATTATATTAATGTGTTTTTGATTAGAAATTATGCCACCTGTGGCTGACATAAAGGATCAGATGAGAACCGAATAATGAAATAAAAACTGATATCAGTACAAAAAAAGAATTGTATTTATAAATTTATGCTTATTTTAAATAGAAATTGTATTTAAATTTGATTTTTTTTAAGATTATTTAATGGGTTTGATTTTAATTATATATTCTTTAACATGATACAATTTAATTATAGTTATTTTGTAACAAGTTTGATAAGAAAAATATACACACATATATATATATATATTTTAAAATAAATTGAGTTAATTTTTTGTATTAATGTTTTTAAAATAGATAATTTTTTATAATATTAATAATTTGATCCTCTACTTTTCTAAAAAAACAAAACTAAATTTTTTAAAATATTATTATTTATATTTATTGATTTAATATGCACGTATTTTAGATAAATTTTGATATCTTTATATATTTAATGTTTAGTTATGACTTGTTTAGGATTATATAAAATAATCAAAAAATGGTGGTATATCTTTGTATAAAGCTTAGTTTAAAAATCAAGTTTTCAAAAAATATAGTATAATTTTATATATTTAATTATGTTAATAAAATAATCAGTTGAATATATGAGGCATTACAAGCTTCTTAAATTAAATTCCTTTATTACTGGCAATAGCACAATTTCATTCACAGCACATATGGTATTGTTTTTAAGATTACAAATTTCATTTATAGAAGTTTAACCTAGTCAAAACCATATAAGTGATGTTTAATATATTGTATAATTAATAACTACAATTTATGTTTTGTTTGTTATTAAATGTTAAGCATTTATGGTATTATGCATTGCATCAAATACAAATGTTTTGGAATCATATTGATGTAAATATTTATTATGATAAAAATTAGCAATTCAGTTTAAAGTATATTTATGACTGATAGTTTCTGAGTCAGTATTAACATGACAAACAGAACTAACATGAACAATAAAGAATAAAAATTGAAAGAAGTTAACAGTGCTACTTTTGTGAGCACTAAAACAATTATAAAACATGATAACTTTTATTGTAGAAATGGAGGAAAATCTTTACTGGTATAGATTGAACATTAAACCAGTGATAATGTTTATTTGGTACTTTCTGATTTTGTCCCATACCACCATTTGAGGGCACTTATTTCCAATACTCAGAGATAATTATACAGTTGTAGGGACTAATGTTTAATAACAATTGAAGTAAAAAAGACCAACAACAATTTTGTATTCTAACATTTAATTAAAGTAAAAAACAAAAACTTAAGTTCTAATTAATATACTGAAATAAACAATAATTTGGTATTTAATCAAAGAATAAGAAAGACAATATAAAACATGTAATTACTAACAAATTGGTAGTATGTAGTGTAAATCAGAAATATTTAGTGAAAGTAAAAAGATGAAAACAATTTTGTATTCTAATGTTTAATTAAAGTAAAAAACAAAACAAAATGAAAGTGATAAAAAATAGTTACACTTTGCTATGACTGAATCAATAAACTTTATTTGCACATTTCTCTTAGATAACTGTCCCAAGAAATGATAGTGACTTTGCACAAATCCAATTCATATTTTATACATTCAATTATCATGGTATCTATACTCCAAAAATAAATAAATTGGATTTACAGTTAGAAATGTTAGTCGAAAGCCTTTAAACTACATAACTTTATGTAGTGCTACACGATATTGGCAGACTTTTAAATTGCATCACCATTCCAGGGTTCAGGCAAAGTACAATTTCATATCATAGCTATTGTTGCACAGTTTTTGAGAGGGCAGGATATGGTTTCTTTGGAAAAATCCATTGTCTCATATTCTGTGGCCAGGAGATCACAAATTCTCATCATCTTGAGCATAAAAAGACAATCAATGCAGCCTTTGATATAAGTGAGCAAGTAATCACATATTTGTGAAATGCATTCTGATTCACTGTAGCATATCATTTTGTCATATTTTTATACAATAAATTTAAAAATTCACAAGTCACAACTATGTGGTTTATTTACTTTCATTAAACATTAGTCCCTGCAACTATATAATTATCTCTATTAGAAATAAGTGACATCAAATGAGATTGAATATGATAAAGCATTATCTCTTCTGTCAAATCTTTTTGCCCAAAACTTTTAACAATGATGCAGAGATATCACTTCAATCTTTATAAAGAAGGGTAGGCCAGAAAAAGCAAGAGATTTTGCTATTAAACTCTGAAAGCTAGCTCTAAAATTTGGCTTTAAGGGCTTTCTCAATGAAGTTCTGAGAGATCATTTCAATTGTGAAATAAAAACTACAACATTAAGGTCAAGCAGTTGATAAACTCTATTATCATATTTGATTCAGTTGTCTCTCAAGTTATTCTAAGTTAACAGCAAGTCAGGTGATTCTATTGAAGAAAATGACTACAGTATTAAATTTATCAATAACAAAAGTAGCTCAAACTAATGCCCAGCTAATAATTGAAAAATTTCTTGAATAAGGTGACAAAAAACAAATAAATAACTTTGTTACAAATGTGACATAGCAAAACCCCCACACCCTGAATGTCCATACCAGGATACATTGTGTAAATATTGTAAGTATATCAGTCACACAGAAGTTGCTTGTTTAAAAAAAAAAAAACAAATTGTTTAGAAAAGAATAGAATACTCCATTCTAAAAAAACAGAAAGGCAATATAAATCAAATAAAATCAACAATGTCTGTATAAATAATGTTAGAAGCACTGATTTGGCTTTTACAAGCAGAATTATTATTAATGATATATTAGTAACAATGCAACTGGACAATGGATCTGCAGTGTTAATTTTGTCAAACATATGTGGCTATCATTAATAGAAAAAGTAAACATCATCTGCATCTTAGCAGGACACTGATTATTATCTAACAAGTCAATCAAATATTACTCTTGGGTCAAACAAGAGTTAAAATTATTTATACATATTAAAACAATTTATTTGCTTCCTGTTGTGACTGCTCGTAAGTATAGCAATTTATTATGTCACGATTGGTTCGATCACTTGGACTTTATATTGACTAAAGTGAATCAGCTCAAAAAATAAATTATAATGGGATAAATACAGATGTGGTTGGTAACAAACTGGGATTGAATCCTATAACATTTCATGAAAATAAAAGTGCTAAAATATGGATAAGTGCTAAAGTCCTATGCGATATCTTGAAAACAATACCAAAATGGATTTCAACTATTGTAATCAAATTAAAAGAATGACAAACAATAGTTGTCCAAACAGCTGATTTACAGTGATACCACAGGAACAAAAACCAGATAATATTGAAATGTACATCACTAATCAATAGTGAAGACACCAGACAGCAGTGAAGACTCATCAACCAGTAGTAATGACTCTACAAATTTTAGAGCTTTCAAAGCTACAAATAAAGACACTGGATGTACTGGTGAAGTCATTGAACCTGATAAATCTAGAAAGCAAAAGGACATCATCTAAAGCATCAGAATGCTCCATGGCTTAACTTTAACCAAGGGGAAGGATTGTTATATCCCAATTAGTCCAGAATCCATCTTATCTTGATTGGATCCATCTTATCTTGATTGGATTGAGCATTCAGTACCACAGAACTATAGAATATGAATAGATAACATATACCCAGTAGTATATACAGGTCAATTGGTGTTGATGCTTAGTGAATATGATTTTCTTATGGAAGAGGATTTGTTATAAATAGACAATCCAGTTGGAAGTAAAGTGAAACAACAATTGTTTGTCATGTTTAAATAGGATTATGCATGTTGGCTACTACATGTTTAAAGTTTTGAGACAAGTTTGCATTAAAATTGGAATTCACTAAGACCTAAATCAGACATGAAGCAGGCTATCATAGTACAGCTGGAGGTGTCACCATATCTACACACAATGTAAGTTGTCACAGAACGTAGGAAGTGTAACCATATCTACTCATGAAGCAAGTTGTCATGGTGCAGCTTGAAATCTAGATGGGTACCTAATATTTCTTACATTAATAATTTTACAACAACTAGATACTATACTTTACCAATGATATTAGGTGAAGGTATAACATTTGTATATATTGTAAATATGTATTTGTATATTTATTTTAATTAATAAATATTTAATCAAATTTTTACGAGTCTGTAGTTATTATAATCATGCCTAAACACAATTTGCATATACCTGATGATTATGATCTAATTTTAAAATTATTAAAAAGTTTACTATTAATAATAATCCTCAATAAAAATGCAATAAATTTAATGGAAGAGAAATTAATAGAGAGGTGCATATGAATTATTTAACCAGTTTAATGGTATAGCTATTTATCTAAAGATAGCAACTTTTGAAGATAAATACTTAATTGTAAATAACAGTTCAGAAAATAAATTATTATTTCTCATTGTAATTTAATATTTTACAAATAAGATTCACTTTCACTAATAGTAAACTAATTAATTTATTCTGGTCTAATTAAATTAAAATAAATAAGTCATATGTAGGTAAGAGTGTATTCATTCACAACTAACAAACCAATATTTCTTAGTTTTATTGAATTTATAATTTTTATTAAGCAAAAAGATATCAAGTGATTGCAAATATTGTCACACGATGTCTGTGAAAGTGGATAAAAAACTAATTACAAAATACTAAATAACATTTTTTTTAAATTTCTTTAATGAAACATGAAAGTTAAGTTCATTTTCATTAATAAAATTTATATATAATCTTTAAATTGCCTATTTTATTGAATGCTACTTAAATAATTCCTCTGGCATTATGTGATACCTGCATGTAGTAACTGAGTAATTTGAGTGAATATTTATCTTTTAAAGATTATAAGTAAGTGATATTTTATAAACTCAAAAGTTACTTTAAATAAAGGATTGTCACTTTTATAATTAATATATTTACTTAAGGGCATTATTTAAAAGATTTTATAAATTTGTTTAATACATATTATGTAAAATATAAAATATAAATATATTTATTTTAAATTTATTAATCAATTTAATAATCAAATAATCATAATAATTTTTGTTCAAATAGTTATTAGTACTTAATAAACATGTGTCTATATTTAAAATGTTAATCAAAGAATGAATAAAGTAAACAAATGCATGTATGCAAATCAGGAATCCTAAATTCATTTGTTTACTTATCAGAAAAATAAGCAAACTCCTAGCAAAATGATGAACTGGGCTACCTCTTGTACTCCATCTTCCATGCTTTTTCCAATTACCTATTCTCATATCTAAACCAATACACTACTAATAACATGTATTTTCATAAATTTCAAAAAAGTCTTAATTCAGTTTATAGTGAATTTCACATAATAGAAAGAGATTCTACCTCCATTGTGCAATTATTGTTCTCACCAATAGAAACATTTGAAAGTCTAAATATAAGAATTTTTGTTTTTTAGTAAAAATTTCTATGTACATTTCCCTGCAAATATTCAAAGAAAAAATTGTTTTTTTTTTTTAATCATTGTGGTTGTTTAAACAAAAAATATCTTAAAATTTTTTATAGAATATTTTTTGAAGTATTTAAATTATTTTAGAAGTTGTGATTAAAGATGTATGTTTGTTGATAATGTTATCATAAAAGAATAAAAATAAATAAAATCTTCTTCAGAAATTTATTTATTTTCAAAGATTCAATACATCACTTTTAAGTAAAAATTGAAATAAAAATTAAATAACAAAACAAACAAATAATTATTATAGAACTAGATATGTGGAATATTAGGATTATAAATAAATCAAAAACATTGATAAATGTATAAGTTGTTGTAAAAATGTATATTAGAACAATGAAATTACATGTTTAAATATAAAGTGAGTTCAATAATTTATTATTCTAAAGCAGTAAAAGAGGAATGAACAAAGTAGATGTTTTTTTTTAAAGCAAAACAATTTAAAAAAGTTTTATTAGTTAGAATTTTATAATTGTTTTTTGGCAATTAGAATTAAAATTATTTTGAAAGATTTTATAGTTTCTTAGCTATCCATACTAACTTGTAAATAATGATATAATGTAGAGGCAAAGGGCCAGATTCTGAAGTTCAAGATCCTTGGATCATAGCCCAGGTTTGAACCTTCCAGTTAGTAATAAATAATTAGACACAAAACAAAAAAAAAAAACTGATACATTTTTGTAGTGTAAACCTTTTAGATATACAGCAGTAAGATAAGTTTTAAAAATAAAAACATTCATTTAGTATATGTATTCATTCAGAATAGACTTATTAGTTTATGCAGACAAAAAATTAACCTATAGTTGATGTTAAAATTGATATTTTGTTAAAAATATTAACAGAAAATGAGCGGACAAAGTTAGATATTATTAAAAATTGTTATGTTATTGGATAAAAAAATAAGTGAGTAGATTTTAATGGTAATCAAGTGATAAAACATAAATATAAATTGTTAATTAAAATTTTAAAAAAAATTAAGATAGTTTTGTAAAGATAGGACATTATAGAAAAAATAAAAGAAATAGTTATTAGCAATAATATATTATTAAAATGGCAAAGAAAATAAAATAAAAATATATTTTGGTATTTTGAAGATCTAAAACAAAATTAAATAAAAATTTTGTCAATGTGAGAGAATAGAAAAATTATTAGGAATAGATAGATTGGATTTGATATGTAATACAATAAAACAACAGTCAAATTAAAATATAATTTTAGACATGAGGCAGTAAAGTTATTAATAATAAAAGTAGACATATTAAATAAATGGGTTAAATATATGTAGTTTATATTGTTTTTCTCAATACTTTTCAATTTATTAGAAATAAATACAGTTTCTTAAAATGAGAGAATTTGATCCCATGTATAGCTATGGTGTCATGATTACCTGTTATTTCTAACAGATTACAAATGTTTTTTTTATCTGTAAAATAATTTTAATTTAGAAAAAAAAAAACATAAAGGTATTATTGGAATCACAATCTTTATCGTGAAAAATGTATAGAATGACCTTATAAAATTATTTGA
Organism: Epiperipatus broadwayi; assembly: GCA_028023455.1. Classification (NCBI taxonomy): domain Eukaryota; kingdom Metazoa; phylum Onychophora; class Udeonychophora; order Euonychophora; family Peripatidae; genus Epiperipatus; species Epiperipatus broadwayi. Next base: position 2,993,313 of record JAQFVV010006289.1, read on the forward strand.
TAAAGCAAATGGGATTTTATTTTTGGGATATTTTGAAAAAAAAAAAAGGTATCTTTTTTGGAAGAAATATATTTATTAAAGATTTGTATATAACTTAGAAGATAATATCTATTAGTTTTAAAGGTATTTTTACAAAAGAAATAAATAGAGAAATAATATAATATGTAGATATTGTTCTATTACCTGTATAATTTAACATTTTTTTAGATGTGATTTTGATTGAAGTTTGATTAAAATACAATTAACATTCAAGTTATTATTTATTTTATCATAATAATTGTAGTTTGATTTAAGTACAGTAATATTAGAGGAGAAGATTTATTTTATTAAACAAGATAACTGATAATACAGCTGTGCTGAGGACAATAACAATAAACATATAAAATAAGCATTGATGAAATTTGTAAAATAGTTTCAAAATCTTTAACAATAAAAGTAGATGGAAAAGTTTATGTCTTTAAATATAATACACCTTGATTTTTGTCTGGTTTTAATTATAATCGTATTTTAAATTTCATTCACATAGTTTCCTCTTTTACTTATTTTCATCTAACATTTTCATGACATTCTACAAATTTCAACTCTGATAATGCATCACCTTATTCATTCAATCTTTAAACAAAATTCATTCAGTATGCATCATTTTTTAGAATTATTTGCACTAAATCTGCCTTAGATATATTATTAGTATATGTAGATTGCTTTGCAAGTATTATATTAAAATGTAAAATGAAATTAAAAAGTTTAAAAAATATATTTAAACTACTACTTTGTAATTTAAAAAATAAAGAATATAGTTTTATTTTAAGCTAAATAAAGTTTGTAAAAACTTTTTTTGAAAATAATATTAACTAAAAATTGTAAAAAAAAAAAAAAAAACTAGTTAGCATTAATAAAAAAATAATAAGAAATTTATTGACTGTTTGAGATAAAGTGAGAATGACCACAATAAAATAGTGTCACAGTTGGATATATTAGTGTTTTTCTTTGGCTATGAAGACAAAATTGAATTATATAAAAGTGTCTACAATCATGCTAATAAGAGAGTATATATAAATTATTGTTATTTTTGGTAATACATTTTTTATTAATCACTGCTGGCTATTTTGATGAACATCAGCAATAAATAATTTTTTTAACTTCATTTTATTAATTCTAGCATATTAATTTAATGATTATATATATATATAGTTAATTGAAAAATGAAAATAACTATCTTTCACTGAGTTATGTAATGTCCAAAATTATGAAAAGATAGAGTGATACCTAGTTAAATCTATTTCATTTAATCAGTTATGAAAGATAATTTTTTTTTGTCACAAAGACAATATTTTATTTAATTACAATATATTTATTATTATAGTATAATTAAAATAATGAAAGATAGAGAAATGTTCGTTTTAATAAAAGATTTTACCCAGTGATCTTGTTATATCAAATCTTGTATATGGTATTTACATTTTACTTGTATTTGAAAAAGCTATATATTTTATTATTACACAGTCAAAATGCTTTTTAAAGCTAAATAAAAGCTACACTTTAAAATTAATTCGGTTTTGATTTCAGTCTGTGCTCAAGTCTCGAACTGATTTTTAGAAAAGTATGCTTCAAAAAAAAGTTTTTAATGAGCACAACATAATCTTTTACCATTAGTACAACAAATCTATTTATGTATCTCGATTTTCATTCTTTAAATAAAATTTAAAAAATAAAGATTGAGAATCGAGATTATCAGTAATAATGACAAAAACTTATTTGTGGCTCATTAAAACTATATTTTTTTAAAGCACAGTTTTATAAGAAGCGGAGATTTGACTAATTAAAAGAAAAAAATAATAAGTGTTTTAAAAGCATAGATTTTGAATAGAGATGAAAAAATAAATTTGAAAAATAAAACTATCAGTATAGAAGTATGAAAAAATAAAAAAAATTAAAAATGTATTAATAATATATTAAAATAAAAGAAAAATTAGATTAAATATGTTGTTTAGGGATAGAAAAATTGCAAGAGATAAGTAAAAAATGTAAAAAAAAAAATGTGAAAAATAAATGAGAAAAAAATGAATTAAAGATATTAAAGGAATTGCTATGTGTATTAAAAAATAGAACAAAGAAAGAAAATTAATTTAAATTATGTAAAATTTGTTTTTTAATATGTAATAATGACGATATTATGACGTAAATAAATAATGCAGATGTTTTTGTTTTTTAGTAATTATTTGTTAAAAAATTATTTATAAAGATATCTATTTTTGTCAGACAAATATAAATATAGGGGATTTAAACTCAGACTTTCAAGCCACTTCAATCATCCACATTACATATGACCACACACATGAAGAAAAGATAAATAATCACCAATATATGTATTTCGTGCTGAACCAACATTCATCAGTTGGTCCAGATTATCATTTCCTATTCATATGTACAATCAGTGATCCACACACATGCCGAAAAGATAAATAATCACCAATATACGTATTTCTGCATGTGTGTGGTCATGTGTATCAGTAGTATGAGATCGTGTGAATTGTTGAAGTGGCTTGAAAGTCTGAGTTCAAATCCTCTGTATTTACAATTGGCTCCAAGTACAAGAGTGCCTGGTATTTCAAAGCGGACTGAAATAACTAGTATAATTAATTGTATTGAATTTTTAATTTGCTTATTTGGATTACTCTTTTTTAAAACAATTTTAATATATTGTACGAACATTGTAATATAATATTTGAATAAAATTTTCCAAAAAGAAATAAAATAAATCTTAGAAATAAACTAATTGCTTTACATGTATTTTTAAAATGACCACTAAAACAATATAACATTCAATTTGTTTACTTCCCATTAAAATACGTAATTTTAATAAAGTAATTGTTAAATAAATGTTATTTATAAATTAGTTTCAATTTTTTCCAAAAATTAATAAAAGTTTTATTTAAAATAATGCATTTATGTATATCTTATCATTAAATTCTCTTAGAGAATTTCATCTTCAAGTGATTGAGTTAGATTTTGAAAGACGTCTAGTTTGGAAACTTACATTATCTTGTATATTACAATGTAGTTTTATCTTTTTGATAATAATTAGATTTATTTGTAAATTCACATATGTGAAAATTTTTTATGGAGCTTTTTTTATATCACCTTTGGATCAAGACAATAATGTTTCATCTGACCAATTCAATTAAGATATGATTTTGCAATAGTGATCTCTATAGTAACACATTCAGCAGTTGAAGAACATACTGAAGAATCTATGAGTTTGCTATTGTAATTTCACAATTTTAAAAGTATTCTTAAATTGTACTTTTCTGATATGTTTCATTTATATCAAATAATGTATCTGAGTCTCACTTCCATACAAAATTATTTAGGTAAAATAAAAGTTGTAGCGGTTATTTCTTTGTGATGAAATATCTTGTCATTTAATGTGATAAAAACAGCTGTAGCATACTTAATTCTGAGTTACATCTTTAATCTTTTATAAAATTGTCAAAAAATTGGTATCATAAAAAGTTCCCAATAATTTTTTTTCCAGCATTTGCTGATAAAGAACCTGGGATGTTTTTTTAATATTAACTATTAACCCAAACTTTTTATATGTTGCATAAAAACATTAAGTATATTTTGTAGATTATTTTTAGAAATGTCAAAAATACAATCATCAGCATAGTATAAATCCAGAATCCAAGAAGATTAAGTTCTTTTTTTCTTTTAATGAAATCAAATTAAAAATATCACTATTAAATTTATCATTGTAACTTGATCCCTATTTCATTAAGTTTTTATTAACAGTTCCAATGATCATTGTCATAAAAATTCAAAAATAATTTGGGAGGAATATATATACGTTTTTTAACAATAGTTTTATTTCAACTGCTTCATATTTTTAACCTATAGTAATATTTCTTATCACTCTCTCATATAAAAGTTGCATAATACAAACAAACTTTTGATGAACAATCAATTAATATCAAGCAAAAACATAGATCTGTTTGATTAATTGAGATCAAATATTTTGATAAAATCAATAAAAGCATTCTATAAATCTCTAATGCTTCTTACTTCTGTAAAACTACTGTGACTCACTGATGCTGGACCTGTTTATTAAGAAAATCATTGACAGTATCTTTGCTATAGTGGATATTGATAATATTTCATGATTGGGAAAATAAAAGTATTCTTAAGATTAAGTGATGCAATATTATGAATCCATATATTGTTAAAACATTTTTATTTAAAAATTTAGATTTATTGATAATAGGTATATACAAAGGTTTTCTATGATAATTATACATGTTTATATTATGATAAATTATCTAAGAGTTTGTGTAGATTGAGGTGAGATCTGATATGTTTGTTTAGTCAGATCATAGGCCAGAAAAAAATTATTGTGTGTTTAGGATGTTTGAATTTATGTTTATATTTTAATCATATATTTGAGTTTCTCTGTTGTTATACAGTTTACTAATCATTAGTATTTGAGTCATTTTGTAGGTAAGGTATTTTGAACAGTTTCCATGTATATTCGTGTAAATACTTTGAGAAGAGCATTTTGTCTTTGTTTTGTAGTTTTGAAAGTGTTCCAAGGAAATAAGAGCTTGCTTCTGTCTGGGGAATGCTAAACTTCAATTTACATCTTGTCACCCAGATATAATATGTAATGAAGATTTCCATCCTAATGGTGGGGAAGTCTTTTTCCTTAATACACTCTTTGATTGATAGCATTTTATAGTAATCAATAATACTATTTTGTGATAATATGAGTTTCATTCTTCCCAATCCCATGCAAGAAAGCATGTGCTCAAATGTTTCTTCATGTGTTAAGCAGTTTGGAAAAATGGGGTTTATGTTTCTTATACCTCTTTTGTAATGAAGGAACCAGTTGGTATGCATTGCATTTAGGTTCACCTTTATTAGATAGTCAAGGAATTTGGGTTCCAATGTCCAGAATTTAAATAAGGTGGTGATTTTAAAATTAGATAGCCTAGACTTGGATTAATTTGAGGTGGTTTGGAGCTTATTAAATTGTGTGCATAACATATGTTAATTTTGGTTTTAAATACATCAGGAGCAGTGCTGTTGTGTTGTTTTAGTAGGGAAATTAGTTGGTCTAGCCAACCAGCCTTGCTAGGAGGTGGTGTGTCTGTAGGTATTACCTCTCTTAATATGAGGGGTTTGCCAAATTTTTGAATAAGGTTGAAGATTAATGTGTGGCCCTTTTGATAGTTAATGGCTTGAATGGAATGTAGAGACATTCCATTGGGTTTTCTGTGGTATTGCGTTCTTGTTAAAACATTTTGATAATTTTAATAACATATTACCACAATAATGATGTATCCTTAAGATTATGCAGCAAGACTTTATGAGTTCATATATTCTGTGAACATTTCAAAAATTTTGAAGATAACATATCACAGTATTTAAAATGTCCTCAGGTTTTTCATCAGATCCAGCAGCCTTTCTATTTAAAAATTAAATCCTGGATTATAAATAGTTAATTTATTAACATTATTATGAACATCATCAAGTTGCTTACATATTTAAATTATTATAATTTGAACTGTATATTTCATTATTTGATAATCATATCTGTTCTCAAATAAACATGCACAAATTCCTAAAGTCACACAATCAATATAATAGATTAAATAATAATTCCTCTTCCACATAATCATTGCATCATTATTGTTATTCTTTCAGTTCATTATTCTCTTCTGTTTAGCATCTCTCCATATACTTGGTCATATTCCACAATACAGCATTTCTTTATTTACCAATGCCAAATCAGGAAGGGCAAAATTTACTTCTGCTTGTTGCTATCTTAGTATATCCTGCTTATAATCAAAAGATACTCTCAAGTCAAAAATAACAATAATAAATAATTTATTAAATCTTAATTTCCAATGAAATTTCAAATAGAATTACAATTACTTAAATGATATACAGTAAATTAATAATACTTTAAATGTTGGACAAAGTATTTAGAGTCCTTTAAAGTCATAGTCTGAGGTGGTGATTTATGCTCTTTGTTTGCATATACATTGAACTATGTTAAATTTAAATTCTTTATGTATTCTTACTGAATTACATTTAGAATAGTAAACTCATAGATTCAAGCAGTATGCTCTTCAACTGCTGAATGTGATATTATAAAGATCACTATTGCAAAATCACATCTTAATTGAATTGGTCAGATGAAACATTATTGTCCTGATCCAAAGGTGGTATAAATATAAGCTCCATAAAAAATTTTCACATATGTGAATTTACAAATAAATCTAATTATTATCAAAAAGATAAAACTAGATTATAATATACAAGATAATGTGAGTTTTAAAGCAATTGGCAGTATTAATTAGTAGGATGGTTGACTAATTTTAATTAGAAATAGATAACAAAAGGTTATTTAGTATTTGTATATTAATATGCGTGGAAATTGAGGGTTCTTGGATTGAAAGTGCATTATTTAAAAAGAATAATTGAAATAACAAGAGATTTTATTATTAAAAGAATAGTTATTGAAAGATCAAGATTGTTATTAAAAAGAGTAAGTTTGTGATTAAAACCGTAAAATTGTATAAATAGTCAGTTCATAAGATATAAAAATAATAGTTTTAGATACTAGTAGAATTTTTCATTAAAGCAGAAAATTGATTATTAAAAGCAAAAGTTTAGATATAAGTTTTTTCTCCTTATCCAACATGGACACAGAAAAGCTTTTGAAGTATTTGTTATGATGACAGAAATGTTTAAAGAAAGTTACAAATCATAAAATAGGAAGTAAAGGAAAGTCTATATTTTATGAAAGTAAAAGTAGACAAGGTGCTAAGGAAAATGGACAGCAAGAGGAAGGAAAAAGTGATTCTATTGAAGTCACAAAAGGTGACATCATTTCAAAGGAAATAAAATCAGAAAGAGTAGATAATATTCCAGAAGAAATGATAAATAAAAAGGACAAAAGAAAAGATGGGCAAACTAATCAAGTTATTACCAAAAACATCTACATTAAAATTTCAGGGCAGATAATCCCTTTAACACATCTGGAAAGTTTAAAATAACTATTCCAGATTCATAATTGTCATGGAGATGAAAAGATTGCTGTTGTTTGTAACCACCTCCATGGAGCAGCCAAAGATTGATGGCATACCTTAGAGATAAAGCATGAGTCTTTGGGGTTTTATAGGCATGAAATACTGTACAGCTTCTGAAATAAAGAGAGACAGGATGTAACCCAGGGTGTCTCAAAAGTATGTGACAGAAATAGGGGAGACTCACACTCAGTTTTTATAAACAAGTTTCAAATCTGAGATCTTTAATTCTCTTCCCCTTATCAGAAGGCTAACTAATAAGAACAATATGGCAAAATGTACCAACTATGGTTCAACAAATTATATTGAACAACAACAAGAGGTTAATCAAAGAAATTTCAGAGCTCCTGATACATTGAACATCCAGAAGAAACCACCTGAAAGAGTGAGGAAAATAGATTGACCCAGGCTACAGCTATACAATATATATATAATAAAATCCAAGCATGCCTCAGAAAAAAAATTGTCAAGAGAAGTAAAATTATATGACATAGAGAAGGCAACAATATAAAATAAATCCACCACAAGACAATGAAAAAGTGAATCATAACTGGACCTTCAATCCAACAGTCCCAGGGCTGTCAAAATTTTTTTATAAGACTTCATTAAAATGTGCTATACAACAAAGTTCAGAAGACCCAATTAGGAACACTGCAGAGGCAATGGAGATTCTAGTTAATGTTGTTGATAATGAAAAAACAAACTGGTAAGATTTACACAGACCTGTACTATTATACCTATAAAAGCAGTAGCATTCCAAACAAAAGCTCTTATTGACATAGGAAGCAAAACGTTTCTACTTTCCAGTTCTTTTATCAGATGATGCATAAAATCTACTTGCAGGTGTTCACTCTTTCAATAAAAAATGCAGGATATACTGGCCAATGGGAAGAAGGCTAACCTATAAATTAAGTATGGATTAATATCCAAATTTGGTAAGGCCAACTTTAATCACAACTTCCTAATGATGCCTGGATTATACAAGATATAGTACTTGGGTCAGATTTTCTACTACAAATGTGTTCTGGATTACAATAAAAGCACTTTTATTTGTGGGGAACAAGCAATTCCATTTGAAGATCTAGAATAATAACATTCACATCATGTCCAGCATATACAGAAAATGGGTGACACAGTTAACATGTAAGATAAAGTGGAAAAATCAATTTTAAAAGGGCCAGATGAGCAATGGTCTTCAATGAAAATTTTAATGTGATATCAAATATTTTCTAATAGACTAAAAGTTATTGAGGAATACATATATAGAAATAAGGTGAAAGAAGAAACCAATTTCAGAATTGATCATACTTATTCCATTTCAATATATGGTGGAAGTAGACAGTCAAATACAACAGATGGTTAAATGGAATATCATTGAGAAGCATTCAACTCCTACATTAACCCTTTGGTGGTAGTTAAAAAAAGATGGGTCTGTTTGGATATGTCTGAATGCCCATATCAGTACTTCTTTCTAAGTTTCAAGGAAAGGCAGACTTTACCACTATCAACCTAACATCCTGCTATTGGCAGATACCTCTTCATTCTTTAGATCACTAGTATACCACCTTCATAATGGATACATTTATGTATTCAAATGCATGCCCTTTAGATAAATAAATAGTGTTTCTGGTCTTTTGGGGTGTGTAGACCCAGGTACTGTCAGATAAAATTAAAATCATTATCATTTTATATATGGATGATCTGATTATTGCCTAGCAAAATATGGCTGAACATCTAGAACATCTAAGGCTATTCTTAAATGAATGTCACAATAAAAGCATCTGTTAATCTGCAGAAAAGCTTTCTATTCATGGAGGAAGTGAAATTCTTAGGTATAATGTTATTGCAAAGATTTGTGCACCCAACTAAAATTGTAGAGTATATGTAAGTTCTGTTATAGTAAATTATTTTAATAAACTAAAAGTTAAGTTGAGAGGGAAAATAAAGGAATAATAGAGTTAATTAACTGTCAATGTATTAAGTACTTTTTAACAGGGTTTATACTCAAATTTTAAAATTTGTTTGAGCTGACTATAGTTAAAACCCATCTATTAACATAAGATATTTATTTTTTAGCTTTACTATTAATAATAAATATTGTTGTTAATTGTCAGATTTGTCTGATATTTGTTTGCTATAGTCTGACCTGTCAATTGTTTATTTCAACAAAAATCTCTGCTCTCCATGATCTAATGGCAATAATTGATCTGCATATGATGAAACAGCTGTAGTAAGCATTTGTAATGAATATTCATATCAATAAAATTAATAATATTTTAGGCTGGAGGTCTAGTGGCATCCTGTTGAAGGATATAGGTGTAAGCTGCCTAGTACAAGATTTAAGTTGGAAAGCAATTTTAGTTTTGTCAATTAAAAAATATCAGTTAAATATTTAGAGATAATTTTTTTGCACAAATGCATTCCTTCTAGTTTAGATGTTTTTAAGATATATTCCACTATAAAAATCAGGTGTAAAGATGGTATCATTTCTTTTACCAATAGAAGTGAATATATTGTAGTTAGAGGGCATTTTAATTGTCTATACTTAGAATAATATTGGGGTGCTAATACTAACATAATATATACATAACCATAAAAACTTTCATTAATATAAATTTAATAAACTTCAAGCATACATATATAGATATGATTTATGAGGCCAGAACAAAAATTACCAGTTTTATTTGGCTTATATATTTTTGGTATTAAGTGCCATAATCATAGCTATTCTTACTAAACTTGCATATATGGGAAAACAATAAAAAATATATGAATTAACTAAAGGAAATATATAAATAAAAAGCAAAACACAATTATAGTTGCTTCTAATATTTTAACCAGAGGACTGATTTTCTTTAGATAATATATACTAATGACTTTTCAAAAGTTAGATGTTTTAAAAGAAAACGTTTGCATCTCTGTTTAACTTCTGAAGAAAGCTATTTGACCATTTTCTGATAAAAACCAGTTGTAAAACAGCAATTGTATTCTATATAAATATAATAATATTCTACATTAACATAATAAGAATAATGATATTCATAAAAGTACACATTCACCATAAAAATCAACATTCTTGAATCAATTATTAGCTGAGAAAAGTAAAAGATTTCAGTTTGGTAAATTAAATAATCACTGTATTCATTCTGTTATTAAGATGTCTCTTTATCTTCCAAATCAACCAATCATACAATTAATATATATATATATATATAAATAAACTCTTAATCAATAAAAAATTATAGATAAATTAAAATAATAGCTAACTCATTGATATAGAACTTAATATCATCTGATCGATTTTCATTCTATTATGAACCTGCTCAAGATATTATATATAATGTATCGATTAAGAGTTTATAATTTTTTTGCCACTATGGTCATATAATTTACTGAAAATGACTGTAAGAAATGATATATAAATATATGTGTGTGCTAAATACTAGTTGTTTATGGTTTTTCATTTTGATAAAGAATGGAAATTAAAAGATGATATCTATATAAAGAGAGATAACTTTAGCTTTTGATATTGCCAGAAAACTATCAATTATATTAATTGACAATTCTCTTGAGACTAAACAAGTTTTCTCTTTAATCTATAATAAATTTTTATTGGTGTTCATTAAAGTTTATAAAAGGTCTTTTACTTCAAACTCAAGTTCTTATAAGGATTTAAATCCAGAAAGCTATATATATTCTAAACAAGGAAACAAGCAGTCATGGCATATAGTAAAGGGAAATAAAATCTAGGTTTTGAGTAGAAGGCATGATACGTTAAAGATTGATTTGCAAAAAACTTATCAATGTTAATTATATTAATGGATATTAGATAATCTAATCACTTGCATTTGATAAATATTTTTTAAAATGTGTCTTTAGTCTAGGTCTACATCTTGAAATCCTAAAGGTTTAATCACCATAAAAATGCTTATAGAACCAAATGCTTTTTTATAATCTACAAATTCAATGCATAATGGCAAATCACATTTTTTTAGATGTAACTTTTTTTAATACATGAATGTGATCTAATTTTTTATAATAATTTTTAAATTTATTATGTTCTTTTGATTCCTTGAGACCAGAGTTCTTCATAACTGCATTATAATGATGTTTGTGAAGAATTGAAAAGCTGAAAATGACTTCACAACTATTCAAATCATTGCCCATATAATTAATCAATTATCTAACTATCTTTCTAAATGATTTCTTTTATGAAGATGTATTAATCTTATTACAAGAATTTAACATGCATCCAAAATTTATTACCTCTCACAGTTATCAAATAATTTATATACGTTTGTGTGCGTGTAATGTATACTTGTATGTATGTATATTATATATATGGAAAGGGAAGAATGAGAAATTAAGATATAAATGTGGTATCAATAAATATTTATTATTTCTAAACATATGAAATAATTAAAGATAAAAAATGAAAAGCCAACTGTAACATATATTGAATTTCTTTATAAGTATTAATTTATGAACAGTTTTTGTATTACACATTTTAAAAATATTTGAAATTATTCTGCTTAAACAAATAATAATAGTTTAATTGTTAATAATAAGTAAATGGTATTTGTATAGAGTCAGTGCTTGTTTTCAAATCTAAGTATTAAATATTTTCTTCATATTGTTTTCCAAAAATAACATATTCTGAAACAAGGTAGCGCAAACATATTTCAGTTTCAATTCTTCGTTATAACAATTAAACAGCATCAAAGTATTTTTTTTAACTTCTCTTTTTATATGTTTTATTATTTTCATATAAAGCAGCTATATATTTGTCAGATATTTTATATATATGCACAGTTTTTAATAAAATATTAACAATATTAATATTTATATTTACTGTAGACATATATCTTCAGTTACTGCGAATCATTTGGAAGTGAGAAGTAATTATGAACAATATGTGTTATTTTCAATAAAATAAAATAATATTACAAAATTTGCTCTCAAATTTAATATTTACATAGGCAATTCATATTCTCAAAACTTATTATGAAGTGAAGATAAATTGATCACAAAAACTGTGAAGAACAAACTGAATAAAGGGGTTTTAAATAGCAATTGTTTCTATTATTCGTTTATACTCATACTTGTATATCCATGCAAAGTATTAAATACTTACAAATTCAAATATTTTTTAGGATATATATTTTAATAGTTTATACATACAATAAAAGTAGGCACTGTTTAATTAGTTATAATAAAACATTCCAATAGTCAAACATGATATAACTTGAAATATATAACATATAATTACGACTTGTTTTTTATGAATTTAGATAAATACTTATGTGTATGGAAAAAGCCATTGTGATCAAATAAATGTCTAGAACAGTTAAATGATTGGCGAAAAGAGATGCTGCTATCATAATATGCCGATGTAAATTATTTTCAGCTATTTATTTTTCATTTAAAATTTAGTTTATAAGTGAGCATATAAGATTCAGTCATTCATTTTTTTTGCAAATTGATTAGCTATTCGCTATTGGTGATTGAAAATAAAAATGGCACATGTTTAACTTTTCTAGGATGATAAAAACATTTACTAAGGCTCTGTATATATGTATGTAACCAATCAAATCAATTCACAGTGGGTTTTTTTTAAATTTGATTACAACAACATCATCAAATATCAACCAATGAAAAAGTGCAATATAACATCACTCACTGTTTATGACAGACTCCAATTATTAGATTAGCTGAAGGATTAAAATACTTGATTTTTCTATCAGAAATAATATCTTGACTTTATGTTTAAGTACCATAATTGTGAATTACCTGATTTTAAATCTTGAATATATTCATTATCAAAATGTGTGTGTTATATATATATATATATATGCAAAACCATAAATATATATATATATGCAAAACCATAAAACAATACAATACTAGATTAAATCCAAAATTTTACCAAAATCCTTACATAACCATGGTTTCATCTACTACAAATAGACCTTCTCAAGTAAAAATCAAACTAAAGAAAACATATATATATATATATACAAACAAACAAACCTTCCCATAATTCATTTCAAATCTCACCTTCCCTTAATATCGAAAAAAAAGTCTTCATAATATTGATAGCCTCAGAATCAAGGAGTTTTATCATCAAAGTCTCCTTTATTCTTTTTTTTTAACTCATTCTTTTCATAAAAAATAACCGAAGCATTGTTAAACAATATTCTATGACCTGTATTCAATTCATGAATATATAAAGCTGAGTTAATATACCTATGTTTAACTCTACTTATATGAACCTTAACCCTTTCATTAAGGCTAAATTTACTCTGGCCTACATAATTTTATTCCATGTAGTTGTGGTAAATTTTATGTAGGCCAGAGTAAATTTAGCCTTAATGAAAGGGTTAAGGTTCATATAAGTAGAGTTAAACATAGGTATCTTAACTCAGCTTTATATATTCATGAATTGAATACAGGTCATAGAATATTGTTTAACAATGCTTCGGTTATTTTTTATGAAAAGAATGAGTTAAAAAGAAGAATAAAGGAGACTTTGATGATAAAACTCCTTGATTCTGAGGCTATCAATCTTATGAAGACTTTTTTTTTTGATATTAAGGGAAGGTGGGGTTTGAAATGAATTATGGGAAGATTTGTTTGTTTGTATATATATATATATATATATATATATGTTTTTCTTTAGTTTGATTTTCACTTGAGAAGGTCTATTTGTAGTAGATGAAACCATGGTTGTGTACGGATTTTGGTAAAATTTTGGATTTAATCTAGTATTGTATTGTTTTATGGTTTTGCATTTTTATTTTTGCTAGTATAGTGTTAGACAGTTTTGGTTTATATATATATATATATATATATATATATATATATATATATATATATATATATATATATATATATATATATATATCGATGTCCTGCCTCCACACACACAGTAAATGATTTGCATCCACATATCTAATCATGACAGGAACATAAAAAAATGAAGAAATACTATCTCTATGGAACAGAAGAAAAGAAGTTTGGTCAGAAGCCAGTGATTTGAAAAAAGAAAAGTTCAACATAGAACAAAATATCATGAAGAATGATTATCCATTAGCTATCATTAAAAAAAGCCATAAATAGACAGTAAAAATAAAAAACAAGAAAAAAATATTTATATTTAATGAAGTGTTTTTATGAAAAGTTAGAGTAGCAGATAAATCAAAGAAAATCTGCAATCAAACAGTTTTTTTTTAAATTATAGAACACTTTAAATAATCTCTACTAGAAAGTGCTAAAAACAATAACTGTATCTATATGAAATATTATATAAGTGAAATTATCCATTCAATTAAAAATGATTAAAAGAATACAAAATAATGATTATGGAGAAAAAAACATGTGTCTAAGTAACAGATCACTTACATACCAATGATTATGTATATATTCAGTAGGAAAAGGCAAGAATATTGAGCAATGAGAAAAAAATTAAGATAAAAACATTTGAAGAAGCTGTTCATATGATAATGTAAAATAATTCCACAAGTTAATTCTATGTGATGTTTTATAAAGTTTTGAAAATATTCATTAATTTTGCCTTAAGAAAAAATAAAGAGATTAGGAATTAGTTTAGCAATGTCATAGATAAGTGAACAAAAATTCTTACTGACTGTTGCCTTTAGCAGAATAGCTTAATTGGCTAAAATATTCATTTAAATCAATATCCATACATTTAAAAGCCATCATTTTTATTTCTATGTTAGTACTGACACCAATCAAATCAGCAACATATGATAAAAAAAGGAAAATAATACTATTCAAAATATTGTGTCATGTTCTAAGTTGTGTTTTCTTATTAACCACTTTATTGCTGATTATTTTATTGGCTGGTTGAGAGAAAATCTTTAAATGTTAACTGGCCAAGAAAGAAACTCTATTGTCAAAATATATTTATCTTTTAATATGATATTCACTTTAGTTTCATTTGTAAAAAGTATATTAATAATTTGTCATGTTATGAAAGTTAACGAATGTTTTTTCAAAAATAAATATTCATTTATAATTTTAAAAAAATTCAATAATGCAAATCTTTAAATGAACATTATTCACCAATTAAAAACTGTTGCTGATATTGTCTGACATCAGTGCTTTTTTACAGTGCTGAAAAATAAATAATTTTTGCTAAACTCTTAACTATTTTTCTAAAAATAATTATTTTTTGGCATATTTTCTCAAAATTATTTATAATATATCAAAAAAACCTTTTAGAATAGTCTAAAACATTCGTTCATTGCTTTCAAAATAAAACAAAAGAAATTGGAACGATTTCATTATTGACAAGAGATTTTCTTTGATGTCAAAATTTATTAGCCAATCAGATCTAAGATAAGTCCACATAAGTCTGCCTCCCTTCTTTGTTTAACCTTAACCGACAGGTTTATTGATTTTTTATTTGTAAAATAATTCACGAGAGGGCAGCATCTTATGGAACTTTGTATAATCTCTCATTTCACATAAAAATCTTTATTTTCCATCTAAAATTGCCGGGATTTGAACAATGGAGAGTCCGTGAAACTCTGTCACGTTTTTAACCATGGTCTAAAAATGAGTTAATAGTTGAATGTATATGAAAAAGCATAAATAAAAGTATATTAATAATTTTTATTAGTCATTCTTTGATTAGTTGAATATTTCTATAGTGTAATTTTCACTATACCACTCTTACATAATATGCAGGCATATGACCAAAGACAATAAAAAAGATATATGATCTCAAAGATGCACATTATGAGCTGAACGATAGTTGGTCCAGATCATAATATTTTACCCATATCTCTTATACAATCTCTTACACATATCTAAAAGTGAATAGAAACCAGTCTCTATCTTATGTGAGAGTGATGTAGTGAAAATTATATTACAGAAATATTATTTATTTAGTGAATAATTTTTAGTCTAATAAATGCTTAATAAAAATTATTAATATGCTTCTATTAAGAAATCTGTATCAAAGTTGTGTGGATAGTAAGTTTGACAGTTATATAGTAATTGACTATGCATATATACTGAACAATGCTAATGACATCTGTAAGAGATTATAATATGCACCAATTGATGAATGCTAGTTCAGCATAAAATGTGCATTTGGGGATAATACATCTTTTCCACATGTCTTTGATCATATGTTTACGATTACATGCCTCTGCAAAATATTAAAAGTCAATAAAAACCAGTCCTTACCTTGTGTGAAAGTAGTGTAGTGAAAGTTTGAATTTTCCACAAGTATTTAAAAATTTAAGTAATATGATGGAAATAATCCAACATATAATTATAATTATATGCTTCCAAATTTTTAAAAGCAACTCTAAAAAAAAAAATTTTTTAAAATTATTAAAGTGTATATTATTGCAAATAAATTCAGTCTTTAAAAAAAAAACATGCATTGAAACAGACAGTTGGACTATCATTTCTACTGATGAGATGCAGATGTCTTAAGTCTCTAGTTTACCTGATAAATGAAGGTTGTCAAAGCAATGTGTGTATAACAAGAGAATTAGTCCATTAAGTATCTTTTAGACTGATAGATATCTTATAATATTATGCAAATCAAATTAGAAATGCTGTAAATTAATTTAATTAGCTATAAAATTCTCTTCAGTATAAATGGCTATTATTTCATAAGCTAGGTATAGATGTAATGTATATGCATGTGTGTGTAACTAATTTGATTTACAATATTTTTGCACATTACTCATTTAGTGTAAAAACTCAGACCAATTCCCATTCATCACATACTAATTTGTCTCTGTGTTATATGCGCATAATATTTAAGATAAGTAATTTAAACCATAATAATTATTACATTTTCTTAATAAAAATTATGACTTGATGATTGAATTTTGTAAAAATTACAAATATTTGATTTTAAGCAAACTGATTGTCTTTTTTTTTCCAGGTTTCCAATTCATAATCTACTCATTTAACCATTTATTTCTGGTAAATATGTGGCTGTTTTAAGGTGGTAAAACAAAAAAAAAAAGAACATAAATTCTCATTAAGCAGCGTTTAATTAGTCTTGTCAGCATTGTCTTCTTCATGATTTCTCTATAGAAAAGTACTAGAAAAACCTTTGAACTGCTTGACCTATTTAAAAACTATTTCCTCCTTTTTGTATATAAAACAAAGCTAATACAAAGCTAAGAATTTAACTTAATAATTAAAATGTTAGAAGCCAAAAAGTTAATTAGATTTTGAATGCATGAAAAGTATATTGTGAACGAAAGATTAAAATTCTTTTGAGATAGGAAAGAAATGTTTAGAAAAGTCAAATCTATATGTATTGTTATAAAATTATTATTATTATTAATACTAATGGTTGCTTGGAATTTTCTGCTATATTCCAGCACCAAATCAGTAGGCTGACTATATCAGTTTTAATTAAATAATCAAATGATTTTTTATGCATTTTTTACTTTCAGTAAATTTTTTTTTTTAGTTTTCCTATTGCAATAAGTCACTCAAATTCATTACATGTCAACAAATTAACATTGACCTCATAGTGATGAAAATAAAATCATATCTCAATGATAGAATCAGTAAAACATAATAAAAGAAAGTCAAAAAATTGCCAGTAACTAGGAATAATACAATAAAGTTAAAGATAGCTTAGAATATGAATATGCATTAAGTTTAAAGCTTCTTGCTAACAAAAAACAGAAAGTAATATATGAATATAACTGTAATAGCACTAGTATCTAGTATCTGTTAGTAACTTAATAAATGGCTGAAAGAAAGTAAATTCCCAATTCTAAAAGAGAACAGAAATAAAAATGAGATATAATTCAAGATATTAAAAAGATCACTCTAAGAAATTTAGAAATTCATTAGAATAAGAAAACCAAATGCAGGATATCACAGAGTTAACTTAAGATACTATCTTTATTTTACAAAACAATAAAATCAATTTCTATCATCAGTTACTGGAAAATATAAAAAATAGTGAATGATCACAAAATTTATATAACCATTATAATACCAATGCAGAAAATATCATAAGCATACAATCTATAGATTACAGAATAATAAAAAAAATGTAATTTATACATCACAACGTTTTTTGGAGATTTTATTGTACCCAGCATCTGGATTATGCTTAGTTTTTATTACATGAATACAAGGAAAGTTGAGTTCAGTAGAAAAAAATAATTGAATGATAATGAACTATGTATGTGTGTAATAGGGAAGAAAAAAGTCTTAATGTTTATAGTTGTTTTTATATTGCTTGGATAAATAGAAGTTCACAAATTTAATTGAAATAATTTTCAGCATTTTAGAATAGTAAAAACAAAAGCCCACGTAAAAAGAAAGTATAGCAAAAATGTTAAATACTGTCTGTCAGAAAAATGACACCTAGACAAAAGATAAGTGAAAAGCATTGTGTATTAAATTTGTTAATTAATAAAAGAAGTTGCCAAAAAGTTCAAAACTATTATCAAAAATTTATGATTTAATCAATATTATAATTAGGAGAATTAATAAATAATTGTAATAATTATTATCAATTAATGAAATGTATATTTTTCTTTTAAAATAATGACTACAAAAAGCAAAAGACGAATGCTATTGCTAAAATATTATTCTAAAATTATGGAAAATCAAAAAATT
This sequence comes from Epiperipatus broadwayi, assembly GCA_028023455.1. Classification (NCBI taxonomy): domain Eukaryota; kingdom Metazoa; phylum Onychophora; class Udeonychophora; order Euonychophora; family Peripatidae; genus Epiperipatus; species Epiperipatus broadwayi. Next base: position 3,012,041 of record JAQFVV010006289.1, read on the forward strand.
GATTCACAATTTAAAAACATTTAAAATTTTAAACATTTAAAGCTGATAGTAAAGTGATTGTAATATTTCATGAGAATTTCTTGAATGGAGAGAGGGAGACAATAGAAAAGAATACTGCAAGAAATTAATAAAAATTCAAATATAAGCAAAAAATTAAATTTGATATGCAGACAATAGTTTGTTTTACTATGTGAAGTAAATAAATAGAAATCAAATTTGACAATCAATCATCAAAGATATTAAGATTAAAGTTGCAGAGAAAATATATATGATTGATATTAAAGACATAAGTGTATATTTCTATAAATTATATATTATCTACGAATATTTATGCATGTACACATATATAAATACACAACATATTGCAAAAGATTTTGTGCTTGTTTAAAGTTTAATAAAATAGTGTGCATTATGAGTTAAATAGGTTGTTGGTTAAATATTTAAATGATTATATTTAAAAGTTAAATTATTTCCATCATTTAATTAAATTCTTAATTGTTTTTAGAAAATTATATTAATACATTTTCAAACATATTTTTCTAGTAGTAATAATAAGAGAAGAAAAGATGGATGTATCTAAAGAAGCAGATCATGTATAAACCAAAAAACATATTATTGAGTGGACAAACAGCAAAATATTGGGTAGTATGGAGAAAGTATAAAGAAATGTATTAAAGTTATTCGCATGATATTATCAAATATCCCATAAGTCCCTCTAATGGGTAAATATATAATGTTTAGAAAACACTTATTTGTCCTTAAAAAATGGAGAAGAGAGGATCATCTTACATAAATACTCAAGAAATACTACTGATTGTTGCATTTTGAAAAATGGCCTAATTGGTTAGAGTGTTACTTTAAATTTAACATTTACAAATCTAATGGCCATTTGTTTAAATTTCATGCTAGATCGTCACTGAGAAATTTAAAAAAACTGAAGAAAGAAAAAAAAACATGAGCATTCAAAGCAATGTGCTCTGTAATAATTTATATATTATTATAAATAATTGAATTTTACTCGACAAAACATAATTCAATTAAATATTGGATATAGTTCAACATATAACTACAGCTAAACTGTCATCATCACAAACTTTCAGATGAACATTTACTTGGATACATCACATAGTGTTTGAATTTGAGCCAAATTAAACTTTATTTTCTCTTTGTTTTTTTCAGATTTTTTTTTAGGTAGTTCTATTATAGTCAATCAAATTATTTTTTAAATTATTGAATAATTATAATATTAATTAAAAGAAACCCATAAAACTTCAACTGCATCTGATGTTTGATTAATATGATGGCTATTGTTTTTTCATTTCTATTTTTCTGTGGAATATAATGAAAAAGTCTTTGACCTGAAGTAGATTTATTTTTATTTAAGAGATATTTTAAGTGTTAAATATATATAGAAAGAAATAGGGAAAAATATGAAAAAGAAAGAGAGATTGCTAAATCAATGGGCATATGAATAGATAATTTGGTAGATGAAAAGATAAATAAACTTAATCAAAAGATACATAATAGATAAATAGATGTGAGAGTAGATAAACAGGGAGATAAAGAGATACATATGAATGGATAATTAGACAGTATATAAGACAAAGATACAAAGATTTAAATATATATATATATATATATATATATATATATATATATATATATATATATATATATATATATATATATATATATATATATATATATATATATGGAGAGAGAGAGAGAGAGAGAGAGAGAGAGGGAGAGAGAGAGAGAGAGAAGAAAAAATGAGCTTCAGAGTAATATAATTGGTTTTAACATCATGCAATTCAAAAATTTCAAAATATTGTTTAAAATTTAATATATTGTTTTCATTTCAAAAAATGTCATCTTTAATTATTAATAAATAATATTCTCTAAGATTACTGTAAAATAAATTGTAAAAACCTTAAACTACTGGGAATTGAAATATTAGATATACAGCAATGTTTTTATACAAAATAAATAAGATTTCATTGATTTTGCAGAAGCCAATAACATACATTTTAAAAAATTTAAAAATAAAGCCTACAATACAGAAGAAATTAATATGCTTCACATTAAAACAATATCCAGTGTTCGAATTCACTAATAAAAATTGACAAATTATTTGCAATACAGAGAATTTTTGATGTTATTGTTTGAATACAAAGAAACTTTCAATGAGATATAAATCACTGTCTAAAATAAATTTGTTTTTTATTTGATACTTTATAAATTATATATTCACTGCAACAAATGGCTTCATCTATAAAACTTCTATATAATGTTTTCCTAATTACAAACAATCATAAACTTGATTACAAAGACAAAATATTGTATTTATTTTTATTTTGAATGAAATAACTTTCTCCACTACAACATTTAACATTTCGGCCAAACACTATTAACCATTCTTAGAATTAATTATTATTTAATTAATTTTTCAAGCATAACTCTTTTTAGTTTATAAATTTTACCACAAACACAAAAAGGTTTGTTTTATATGGCTTAAGTTAAATTACTAATAGTTAATTCCCAGGATGGATAATAGGGTTTGGCTAAAACATTAATTGTTTTAGTGAATAAAGTTTTCCCATTCAAAAAAAAAAAATAAATTGAGAGTATAAATAGAGTACATATTTATTGTATGTTTTACCTATCTCTCTTCTGTATATTTAAATGGGATATATTAAGGTTTTACATATGAGGGAACAAATTGACTTAAAGGTCAACATTGGTATGACTATAATACGGGCATCATTAAGGATTTTGAGCATTCCATCATCAGATTTTCAATGATGACCAGATTATATATATATATGTGTGTGTGTGTGTATGGAAGATGATGATCTGGACCATCTGATGAAATATGTATATTGGAGATAATTTATCTTTCCCCATGTATGTGGCCATGTGTATTGATGATATTGAATAGAGTGGATGACTGTAGAAAGCTTGAAAAACTGGGTTCAAACTCTCTTTAAGTATATCTAGGTTAAGTACATATATTATACTTCTATTTCCATAATAAATATTTTGTATTTAATATTGTGAAGCTAATTTAGATATAATATGCAGTATGGTTGTGTTAATTTTATCTATTATAAAATAAAACATCATATAAGAAGCTATATTGTTATTGTAGCAGAGTAACCATTTTTTAATTCTAGTGTATTTGGTAATCATACAGATTGTGTAGAACATGAATATGTAGTGTTTTTATGCTAAATAACTTGTAGAAATTTTAAGACATGACTGGAAAAAGCATCAATACTTGCTCATATTATTATATATAGATATTGCAATGAAGGTTTTCTAATTAAAAAATGAGTTATAACAAGTATTGCAACACTTCATAGGAATACACAATGAAGGGAAAATTTTCTCATAGTCAAAACTAGAAAAATTTTCCACACAAGCAAGCAATCAACATTTCTATGATGAATCATTTATTTCCATAATGATTCCAGTTCTTTAAAAACTGTTGTCATGATTCTGAAATAACGAAAAAATTTGCATGATTCATAGTATTTGGAATCAATATTTTATTTTTATTATCAAAATTTTGACCAATTACAGATGAAAGAAACTGAAATCAAATTTGTAAATTGTCTCTGTTTCTTGAAACAAAAGAAACTAAATAAAGGTTCTTAATACAATAATTCTTTAAGTCTTACATGTTTTTGTTCAAAGTATCAGATAATTAATATGTATATAACATAAGCCAAAGCATATTAAGATAATAAAAATTTATGGAATTCTAAGAGAAATGTTAAAAAAAATTTTCAATAATTGATATTTTTGATTAAGAGTAATATATAAAATGGTATATTAATTGATAAATTTCCTCACAATAATAATGTTTTGAATGTATAACAATGCACAAAAAGATATGGATTATAGCAATAATAGACTTATATTTACATATAACAAAAATATTATTAAGTCATTAATAAACTACATTTTCAAACTAAGGTGAACTATTTATAAGATTATCATTCATTTTCAAATTTAAAACTAGTACACTTAAAATATCTCATATGCATGAGTATAGTCACTTTCATACAATATAAGTTGAAAAAATATTATGGAGTATGCTTATCTTTTTATGTCTTTAAGTGAAGGAATACAACAAAAGAATCAAGTGTAGCATAAAAACAAAATGGTTTTAATATGAAAAGGTACAAAAATACTTATAATTTCATAAATTGTACTAGTTACATTTCACAACTTATCAGGACCTATCACCAGGAAAACAGTACTGTATTGGTAAAATCAATATATATGGTCAGCTTAACTATTTGATTATAGTCCAATAATTTGGCTGTTTATTGTTTACTATATATGTCATTTTGCACTTTGAGGATAGTGTGTTCATTATTTACATATTACATACAGAAAGGTTTTTCTTTTGCAAAAATATTGGTATATGTATATTAGATTTTACAAAGAATCCATGTATTATAATTAAAATAAAATAGAGACTAGTTGAAATTGTTTAGAAACAAAATTATATAAAATGTAAAATTCATTGAATAAATTATTATAAAAAAATTTCAATTTCTAAAATTTTAAAAAATATAATTGTGATGTGCAAGCAATTATGGCCTACCAACTTCCAAAAAAATAAAAAGATGGAGAAAAAAGCCAAAGAACTAAAAGTTACAAAACAAAGACATGGGGGAAAAGGAGCAAAGACTAAAGTCAATATTACTATATGTAATTCAAACATTGAAATGTGGTTGCACAAAAATATAATCCCTTTGTCACAGTTAGTCATGAAGGATGATCACTAATTGTCTAAAGATAAGATGATATGAGGAAATGAGCAATAATGACACAAACAATTATGATAATAAATTTAGTTATAAATGTTGGTAATAATTAAGATTGAATGAAGTTAAAAAATAATAATCCTCCATTATTTATTCAATTAAATACATCTTCCATTATACATACAGTTTTAAAACTATAGTCTCTAACTTATAATCAATGACAAAAACATTCAAAACCATTGGCACCCAAAGATTTTTTCTTTCTCAGGTAATAAATAACAAAAAAGTTAATTTTGATCCAGAGTAATTAAACTTCACTCATTTCTACAATTTTATTTATTCAATCCATATCTTAGGCAATCCAATTCTTTATATTTGACATTTCGCCCAATTTAACAATAGACATTCTTTTTGTATTTTTCATTTTATTTTAGGTTAAAATAATTTTATTTAGAACTTTTTTCCAAAAATCAAGCAAATATTTAAAACCAAGTCAAGCTGGATGTACAACAGATTGGAACATGTTGATGTTTAATAATAGTTAGCATTTAATCATTTCATTATCATAATTGAGTATGATCATTGTAATTTTTACTAAGAATTAATTCCCAAGTATTTAAATACAATAAGATATTTATCATATTAAATTATAGTTCTCAAGTGGTGATGATTTGCTTAATCTGAATTTTCTATCACAGTAGGAAATGTTACATATATTATTGGCCATCAATTTTTGTTGCATAGATGCTATTTTATAGTGTTGAATCTCTTTACTATTTGTTCAAAATATGTCAGTATTCATTTTTTTATGAGCATTAACAGTTTATTATTGGCTGTAAGCTCATAAAATAAGTGCATTAGTTTTATAACCTATTATGTAATTCTATTCTCTAACAAATCCCATTACAAATGCATATATCTTTTTTTCATTTGCTTTTTTTTAAGTGCCTGCATGTCATTGGCAAAATAGTCATTGGGAAAGTAACACAATTGATCAATTTTAATTTGATGTTTCTTGAATTGTTTTTCTGTATTTTCTAATCACTTTGATTATTACTGGGAAAAGATAATATACAAGCAGTCAAATTTACTTTCCACTTCAAAATAAGACATTTTTTATTTTGGAAATTATCAATAGCATATTCTATAATTGTGATTTGAAATTTTATTTCAAGTTCATACTGTTTTCTTTTATATGATAGTTTTCTCATTATATTTATCATATTATGTTTCATCAACATCTAATATCAAGGCATTATCATATCTTAAATTAGTTGTTCATCAACTTTTTATCACTACACCAATACCTAAACCTTCAAGAATATTGCAGAAAAATCTACCCATTACAAGCATTAAAAAGAATGGGGAAAAGAATACATTCCTAGCTATCATGTGACTGCTTCTAAAATTCTGTTAAGTTTTATCTATTTTGATTTTTGAAAAAGTAAGTTTATAAAAATTTTGTATGAGTTATAGCAGATGCAAAATGTTCATTGTTTTGTATCCATTATATATATATATATATATATATATATATATATATATATATATATATATATATATATATATATATATATATATTGTAACCAAAATTAAAGTAGTCCAAAACATATATATAAGAATTATAAACAAATTATGAGCAAATTATTAATAACCAGTATTATATGGAAATCACGTGAAGTGAGTACACTAATAATTCAATAAAATATAACTCAGGTATACAGGCAGTAGGTTTTATCCACTTTCATTTCTTGGTTTGATGTTAAGTGCATGTTTAAACAAATACTAAGTGAATATGGTCTAGCAGGGCGCCACTAGATTATCTGAATCTAGACACGGTTATATCTGATAACCTTTCACATGTACCGGGTTTGAATCCCTTTTTGGTACTTTATTTCTAATAAAAATGAGAGATTTTGCTTTTTGAGCCATATCACTATAAGCACTAATAGTTAGGTAAAAGTAAAACATCTTTAAACCAAAGTGGAGTATATTAGACATAAATCATTTCTCAGATCTTAACATAACAAATGTGTTTCAATATTTTTATAAGTTCACTAGCTCAGATTATATATAACTAATTTAGGATGGCAATTCACTCATCCTTGCATGAAATAGATGATGGGATGTGGTTATAATAATACTAAGAGATCACTAAATATTATAAAATCAATATTTATTTATGGCCTTTAAACAGTTAAACAGCTCATTAATTAAAACGTTGATGACGATGATGATGATGATAATAATAACGATAATGACAAGGGTTTCAACTACAGCTCTAGGACTAAGCCTAAACATAAAACTAAATTTTATAAAGAAATGCATAATTATTGCTTAATTTTAGCATACTTACTTATATCTTAAATAACTAATATTCAACCATTGATGATGATGAATAATCACACTTAACAAAGACTACACTTAATGAAATATATACGCCTCGTTTAATAAAACAAACTAATATTTATTACTACATTTCTAACATATACATAAAAATTTCTAGATAAATATGAAAATTGACATGAATAATAATAATAATTGATTATATAACAATCCTCAGATTAATTTTAAGTTCTTCCCCCTTTCCCTTCAAATGTATTTTGTATTAAGTTGGACGTCACATTGACCATGATTTTCACTCCATGAGAAAAGTATTTAAAAAAAAATATTATCTGCTCATTGGCACACATACTTTAAAATCCAACATGTAAATAGAATGTAAAAAAAAAATGTTAGTAAAATTGAAAGAGCTAGTTTTAGAAAAGAGTTTTAAATCATTATCTCCCCCCTCTCTTCTATCTCTGAAATGCTATACTTAATGAACAAACTAATCTAATATTCTAACACTACTTGTTACTCCTCATTCAATCGCAATTATACACATATAAAATATCATTATGTATGTGCGTGTTTTATCCCATGATAACAAAATATTATTTAAAACCCAAAATAATAATAACATATTAGTTAAAACTAAAATCATAATACCATAAAAAAAAATTGTTTTACACATTAATATTGTAAAATTAATAAACAAATAATTTTCATACATTCAAGATCATTTATGAAGCTCAAAGTTATTATTGGTAAGACATTCTTGTTTTAATCGATCTGAATAGTCTTTAAAAGTTCTTTAAATAAAATATACCACTTTATTGCTAAAATGTTTATTAAGACTGATATCATAAAGAAAATAGATATAAAAAGTCATATTACCGATCTTTTTTTGTGGCGAATTTCCAAGGGTTCAAACTTGTCTTGTATAATGTTTATATTTCTGTAGCTACCATTTCCGTTTTACTGGGAACAATCTCTTTCTTGAGGTGGATAACTATTTGATGATGATGACTCTATTGAGGTTATTTGCTTTAGTGGACAATTTGGAAATCATTATAGTAAATTTTCTTCTCTTCTTGTCAAGCATGTGGATGAAATACAGCAGTTGTTTTCCCATTTGTAAATTTTCTTGAGTTCAAAATCAGTTGTTGTAACAATTAATTGGACTTGATGATTAATATTTATCAGTAGATTAATTCATCTTCTTTGAATGCAGGTGAATGCTTTCTTTCTTCTATTAAAAACATCTTATTTATCTGGTCAGTTGAAAGGTGTAGAATATTATTTTAGACACATCTTTTCTTTCCTATGTGATGTGCAGCTTCCCCAGATGGTCCGGCAAATGATGGAATATACATATAATTTTTCTAGCCCGCCATCTCTTATATTTTCAACGTTCAATATTATAGTTTAATAATCTGAATCAATCACAATAATAATAATCTAAGACAGCTTTTTATATCCAATTTTTAGCTAACTTAACCAATCAGAGATAGCATCACTTGCTATTTTTGGACAAATTTGTTTTAATTAGATCTCTAATTTATTTTCAACCAAAGTATTTTTCAACTGAAAAGTTTAATCCTTTTTCCAGACACTTTTGTTTTAAAAAAAAAAATAGACTCAATTCTTATTTCCTTTCTTTTGTTTTTTCTTTCTTTTTAACATCCAGGTAACACTTCAAATCTTTGAGCTTCCTTCTTTAGATCTTGATAAGACAAATTTCAAAAATTATAGCTCCAAAGTGACAATCATTTACAAAAAAATTTACTACAAAGATCGATATCTGATTAAACAGATTTCCTCTTTTAACAAAAAAAAAAATTGTACAAAAAAAAATAATTTAACAGATTTAATACTTCCTTTTCTTTCAATATTTAGGAAATGTAAAATTTTGTATGTAATGTACACACATCCTGCATTCTTTCAAATCATTCATAAACTAACCTTAAATACTATAATTGCTAGCTTAGTAATTATAACCCAATTATTTAATTAAATCTGTAACTTTTAAATCCCACTTATAATTAAAGAAAAGCAAAATAAAAGTATAGAATAAAATGTTAGAATTGATCAAGCATAGCTTAGTTTTAAAGAAAATTAAAATGTTTAATATTTGAAATATAAAACAATTAAATAATTTACACATACATTGCCTATATGTATGCATTATAACTTTGCTTTTTAAAGAAAAATTTAAATATTAAATAGTTTAAATGTGTGTATTACCTTTCTATCAACACACACACAAATAAAGCATATAATTGTTGTCCCATTCTTTCTGTTTAAAGCTTTTGAAATTTTGATCTGGTAGGGTTTGAACTTGGATGCCCTACAGCTTCTTTTATGGTTATATAAAATTGTGATGATGATTTTGTTTTACCTTTTCTACATGCACATTACTATAAATTTGGCTAGTGACCAAATTGTAATGGCACAACTTTCTCCCCCTTCGGATAAAATCATCAGCACTTTTGTTTTAACTATATTTAAAAAAAAATCCTAACTAATAAATACACTAATAATAATAAACACTTATAATATATATATAAAAAAAAAAATTAACTACTGGTAAATATATTTTTCATTAAAAAAAAAACCTAAAAATAATTTATTTGGAGATCTTTGCCAGGCTATTCTGCTGAAGTATAAGGGATCAAACTCCTAGCATTATAGGTCCCCTTATTCCCATCAAGAGCAGCAAGCATAAAGGCATTCTCTCCTATTTTCTTGGTAATTTGGAATGGCTTTTTCTTTTCAAACCATATTGTGGTCTGCATAAAAATGCACCTGTACATCCAGTCCCTTTTTAATATTTCCATTTTTCATCTTGACTGGATATTTATAAAACATATCTGGAGGAATTATTTTATATAACCTCCTATTACAAACTCTATTTAGAAATATGGACTCTTGGTACCATACATAATATGCCTTGAAGTTTTTCAGAGAGATTGACTCTCTATACCATACATACTTTATTTTTAAACTTTCCAGAAAGATTGACTCTCTGTACCATATATAATTCATCCTTAAATCTTCCAGAGAGATTGATTCTCTGGGCCACGTATAATTTATTTTTAAATTTTCTAGAAAGGTGGATTCTTTGTACCATATATAATGGACATTTAAACTCTTCAGAGAGATTGACTCTCTGTGCCATGTATAATTTATTTTTAAACTCTCTAAAAAGGTTGACTCTTTGTACCAAATATAAGGCACACTTAAATTTAACAGAGCATTTAAATTTTTCAGAGAGATTGATTCTCTGTACCATATATAATGGACATTTAAACTCTTCAGAGAGATTGACTCTCTGTGCCATGTATAATTTATTTTTAAACTCTCTAAAAAGGTTGACTCTTTGTACCAAATATAAGGCACACTTAAATTTAACAGAGCATTTAAATTTTTCAGAGAGATTGATTCTCTGTCTGATACACACTGGACATTTACATTTTTCAGAGAGATTGGCTCTCTGTACCAGATATAACTTATTTTTGACTTTTCCAGAGCAGTTGAATTTTTCAGAGAGATTTGGACATTTACATTTTTCAGAGAGATTGTCTCTCTATACCATATATAAGGTATCTCCAATCTATTTGAGAAGACAGATTTTTGAAACCACACATGCTGGTTTGTTACTAGATTGAGAACTACAGACTGTTGAAACTTTTGCTCTCTTTCTAAAATAACTGGTTTCATCTCCCTTATTGCCTCTCTTAAATCAATCATCTTATCGGATGCATGAAGTTTTTCCTCCAACTCTCTTTTCCTTCTTTTCACTTCATGATCTATCCCAATCTGCTCTTTGGTCATCATCTCATTTACTTTCTTTACTGGGAGATTTGGTATTATGGCTACTATTGGCCTTTCTACTTCTGGGAGCCTATTCTCTATCAGTGTATCTAACTTTATATTATTTTCTTTATTATCAGTGGTCGGACTATCCAGATTATCTTTTAAAACTGGTAAGCTCTGACTACCTTTCCGTTTTACAAGTCTAACATATTCACCCATCTCTCCTGCTCTATCTTCTAAAGAGGTTTCAGCATTATCTTCTAATCTTTGACTACCTTCTATTATACTTTCTGCACTCTTTTTGCTATCCTCTCTTAGACTTTCTATCCATCTTTTCACAGAACGACAAACCTTTTGTTCCAGACTTTCCTTATTTCTTTTGGATTTGTTATAATCTTCTTGTATGTTTTGAAACATACAATCTTTCATCAGTCTGGTCAATTTTATACCTGATAGTGCTTCCTTCTTTATTCGAATCTGAAACTCTTCAGTACTTGTTATTATCCCCTTTACTTTTACAGTAACTTCTAATCCCATTACAACCTCTCCATCCTCTTCTTTATAAAGATTATTAACTCCAGGAATTGAGGCTCTTTTCCCATGTTTTTCTATTTTATTTCCCAAAGCTATAGGAATTTTATTGTTGTTTTCAACAGAGCTATTGATATTTTCTTTTAATTCATCTTCACTCCTCTTATCCTCTTCTTTTAAACTTTCTACACTTTCTATGCCTTTTTTATCATCTTTTAAACTTTCTCTGAACTGCTTCCAATCTTCTCTTACATCTTCTCTATACTTTTTCAACATCTGCATTATCATGTCCATGTCTGATGGTGGCATCTTTGCTATCTGAGCCTCTTCCATACTATAATTTAGTTCACTCATGTTATAAAACTATATATATCCCATCTGTACTTCCCTGACCATCAAAAATCCACACATCTTCTCCCTGTCTGACACCTATTCTGACCAACTGACTGATTTGATTTTCACCTTATTATGCATTTACAAATACAACAAAAAAAAAATTTTAATATCCTTATTTAATGAACTACACAACAATAATCTATATAGTGCATGTCTGTCTGTAATAGCCCAAATTATACATTCATCCATTCTCCCAGAAATCCGACAGATATTGACAGTCCACAGAATGACTAGCAGTTCACAATCTTGAGATAAATAAAAGAATTCAGTCACAGCACTATAATCACACAATGCATCACGAGCACTCAGAAGATCATCCCAATTCGATCACTATTAACTACCACAACCCTTGATTGAATGAAGCAAACTCTGTTGCAATAAAAGATGTATTTTAAGTCTTAGGGGCTAAAGTAGATAAACTATGCCTTGCTCTCTCTCTTGGAGTCTTATGTGGCAAGTATCAAGGAATGCCCTGCTTATTATAGACTACAAAAACGAAACCTTGCTCTCTCTCTTGGAGACTTATAGGCTGATATCATGGCAGGACTACTGTTAACTGCTTCATGATAAAATAAGAATAACATATAAACTTGATTGGAAAACTATGCCGTGCTCTCTCTCTTGGAGACTTATAGGCTGATATCATGGCAGGTCTGCTGTTAACTGCTTCATGATAAAATAAAGATAACATATAAATTGGGTTGGAGCAGTGAATGGGTTTGATCATTCATAAGTTACACGAAATACATAGCATTCTCAAGGCAATGACAAAACTCCTCACTCATCATCAAAACTGCAATCTAACCAACCAAACTCCAACGATCAACCATCCAATCAAACCTCTAAAATCATAGACTTTTTACAAAATGAACTCCCCAAACACACATGAGACTACTATTCCATAATTCATCACTATTACTATGCCTATCCTATCTGGCAATAAATTATTTTAATGTTCCACAAAAAAAAATCTATTATTTATTTCACCTTTGTCTTAAGTTGTGATATTCATCTCTATTTTCAAAATTGAAAAAAAAAAAAAAAAAACAAGCTGTTTTATGGCTGTACCCATTTTATCATCATCAATGAAAAATTAAATCATATTAAACATCATCATCTAAAATAAGACTGTTTGGCCAAGAAAATTTTGTAAGACAAAAAAAAATTTTTACTGAAAAAAAAAAAATTTTACTAAAAAAAAATTTCTCTATTTTTAACCACACATCTCCCATCATTCTATAGACTCTCTTTTTCAGGTATATGGTAAAATATCAGGCCCCAGTTGGGTGTCCATTGTAACCAAATAAATGAATCAAAAAAAAAGATATTACCATACCTGAACAAAGGAGTCCATATATATAAGAATTATAAACAAATTATGAGCAAATTATTAATAACAAGTATTATATGAAATCATGTATAGGGAAATCACGTGAAGTGAGTACACTAATAATTCAATAAAATATAACTCAGGTATACAGGCAGTAGGTTTTATCCACTTTCATTTCTTGGTTTGATGTTAAGTGCATGTTTAAACAAATACTAAGTGAATATGGTCTAGCAGGGCGCCACTAGATTATCTGAATCTAGACATGGTTATATCTGATAACCTTTCACATGTACCGGGTTTGAATCCCTTTTTGGTACTTTATTTCTAATAAAAATGAGAGATTTTGCTTTTTGAGCCATATCACTATAAGCACTAATAGTTAGGTAAAAGTAAAACATCTTTAAACCAAAGTGGAGTATATTAGACATAAATCATTTCTCAGATCTTAACATAACAAATGTGTTTCAATATTTTTATAAGTTCACTAGCTCAGATTATATATAACTAATTTAGGATGGCAATTCACTCATCCTTGCATGAAATAGATGATGGGATGTGGTTATAATAATACTAAGAGATCACTAAATATTATAAAATCAATATTTATTTATGGCCTTTAAACAGTTAAACAGCTCATTAATTAAAAGGTTGATGACGATGATGATGATGATAATAATAACGATAATGACAAGGGTTTCAACTACAGCTCTAGGACTAAGCCTAAACATAAAACTAAATTTTATAAAGAAATGCATAATTATTGCTTAATTTTAGCATACTTACTTATATCTTAAATAACTAATATTCAACCATTGATGATGATGAATAATCACACTTAACCAAGACTACACTTAATGAAATATATACGCCTCGTTTAATAAAACAAACTAATATTTATTACTACATTTCTAACATATACATAAAAATTTCTAGATAAATATGAAAATTGACATGAATAATAATAATAATTGATTATATAACAATCCTCAGATTAATTTTAAGTTCTTCCCCCTTTCCCTTCAAATGTATTTTGTATTAAGTTGGACGTCACATTGACCATGATTTTCACTCCATGAGAAAAGTATTTAAAAAAAAATATTATCTGCTCATTGGCACACATACTTTAAAATCCAACATGTAAATAGAATGTAAAAAAAAAATGTTAGTAAAATTGAAAGAGCTAGTTTTAGAAAAGAGTTTTAAATCATTATCTCCCCCCTCTCTTCTATCTCTGAAATGCTATACTTAATGAACAAACTAATCTAATATTCTAACACTACTTGTTACTCCTCATTCAATCGCAATTATACACATATAAAATATCATTATGTATGTGCGTGTTTTATCCCATGATAACAAAATATTATTTAAAACCCAAAATAATAATAACATATTAGTTAAAACTAAAATCATAATACCATAAAAAAAAAATTGTTTTACACATTAATATTGTAAAATTAATAAACAAATAATTTTCATACATTCAAGATCATTTATGAAGCTCAAAGTTATTATTAGTAAGACATTCTTGTTTTAATCGATCTGAATAGTCTTTAAAAGTTCTTTAAATAAAATATACCACTTTATTGCTAAAATGTTTATTAAGACTGATATCATAAAGAAAATAGATATAAAAAGTCATATTACCGATCTTTTGTGGCGAATTTCCAAGGGTTCAAACTTGTCTTGTATAATGTTTATATTTCTGTAGCTACCATTTCCGTTTTACTGGGAACAATCTCTTTCTTGAGGTGGATAACTATTTGATGATGATGACTCTATTGAGGTTATTTGCTTTAGTGGACAATTTGGAAATCATTATAGTAAATTTTCTTCTCTTCTTGTCAAGCATGTGGATGAAATACAGCAGTTGTTTTCCCATTTGTAAATTTTCTTGAGTTCAAAATCAGTTGTTGTAACAATTAATTGGACTTGATGATTAATATTTATCAGTAGATTAATTCATCTTCTTTGAATGCAGGTGAATGCTTTCTTTCTTCTATTAAAAACATCTTATTTATCTGGTCAGTTGAAAGGTGTAGAATATTATTTTAGACACATCTTTTCTTTCCTATGTGATGTGCAGCTTCCCCAGATGGTCCGGAATCGATGGAATATACATATAATTTTTCTAGCAAGCCATTTTTTATATTTTCAACGTTCAATATTATAGTTTAATAATCTGAATCAATCACAATAATAATCTAAGACAGCTTTTTATATCCAATTTTTAGCTAACTTAACCAATCAGAGATAGCATCACTTGCTATTTTTGGACAAATTTGTTTTAATTAGATCTCTAATTTATTTTCAACCAAAGTATTTTTCAACTGAAAAGTTTAATCCTTTTTCCAGACACTTTTGTTTTAAAAAAAAAATAGACTCAATTCTTATTTCCTTTCTTTTGTTTTTTCTTTCTTTTTAACATCCAGGTAACACTTCAAATCTTTGAGCTTCCTTCTTTAGATCTTGATAAGACAAATTTCAAAAATTATAGCTCCAAAGTGACAATCATTTACAAAAAAAATTTACTACAAAGATCGATATCTGATTAAACAGATTTCCTCTTTTAACAAAAAAAAATTGTACAAAAAAAAATAATTTAACAGATTTAATACTTCCTTTTCTTTCAATATTTAGGAAATGTAAAATTTTGTATGTAATGTACACACATCCTGCATTCTTTCAAATCATTCATAAACTAACCTTAAATACTATAATTGCTAGCTTAGTAATTATAACCCAATTATTTAATTAAATCTGTAACTTTTAAATCCCACTTATAATTAAAGAAAAGCAAAATAAAAGTATAGAATAAAATGTTAGAATTGATCAAGCATAGCTTAGTTTTAAAGAAAGTTAAAATGTTTAATATTTGAAATATAAAATAATTAAATAATTTACACATACATTGCCTATATGTATGCATTATAACTTTGCTTTTTAAAGAAAAATTTAAATATTAAATAGTTTAAATGTGTGTATTACCTTTCTATCAACACACACACAAATAAAGCATATAATTGTTGTCCCATTCTTTCTGTTTAAAGCTTTTGAAATTTTGATCTGGAAGGGTTTGAACTTGGATGCCCTACAGCTTCTTTTATGATTATATAAAATTGTGATGATGATTTTGTTTTACCTTTTCTACATGCACATTACTATAAATTTGGCTAATGACCAAATTGTAATGGCACAATATATATATATATATTGAAATTCAAAATATATGGACCATTGAAGATATTTGATCTTAAACATATTTCTATTGCACAATTTCTAAAAATAATAAGGAACACTGTTATAAACTATAGTAAAAGTCTCTTCAACCTTCTATTAAATAAGATACTTTCAGACATAGATGAAAAGTTGCTGGAGACTGAGTATAGTTTTAGAAAATTAAAAGACATGTAGATATGTTCTTTGATGCTCAAAAACTAAAATAAAAAAAAAAAAATGTTGAGAAAAAAGTTATGATATATATTGCTTTTATCAATTTTGTTAGTTAGTCAAAAAAGTTTTTGACCATATTTGAAAACAATTCTTTGTTGAAAGGATTACAAACAAAACAACAATATTTTTCTTTTGGCTCCTGTAGAATGCTACTAATTGTACTATTTTTATATGCATTATCATAACTTTATTCTGATTATAATCTGTCTTTCTGAGAAATCTTGTGATTCAATTTTCACCCATTTCCCAATTTCCAATGTAGTTGAAATTATGTATGTATTTGTGATGACAATTTTTTTAGAATTTGCCAACAATTTCAGCATAAAAATCATGATAATTTTAAATTTTATATGAGATTCATTTTAAATGTGTACTCTTTTTTAATTTAACTTACATATATAAAAATAAAAAGTAGAAAATGATATGTAAAAAATAAAAGAAAGACTTTTATTTGTATAAAAGCACTAAAAAGTATAAAATAAATTTTCTTCAGCATTCACAGTATTTTTCATACTATTCAACCCAAATTAAAAATATAGAGACTCATGTTTAGAAATGTTTTTAGTTATTCTTATATAAACAGAAATTAGATTTATTTATCTGTAAACCTATTTATGGAACAAACAAGTCCAAATATGTTACTAAGATAATTCACAAACAAGATTTCTAAAGAATCATTTAAATGAACATATATATATATATATATATATATAAAACCAAAACTGTCTAACACTATACTAGCAAAAAATAAAAATGCAAAACCATAAAACAATACAGTACTAGATTAAATTCAAAATTTTTACCAAAATCCTTACACAACCATGGTTTCATCTACTACAAATAGACCTTCTCAAGTGAAAATCAACCTAAAGGAAAACATATATATATACAAACAAACAAACCTTCCCATAATTCATTTCAAACTCCACCTTCCCTTAATATCAAAAGAAGTCTTCATAAGATTGATAGCCTCAGAATCAAGGAGTTTTATCATCAAAGTCTCCTTTATTCTTCTTTTTAACTCATTCTTTTCATAAAAAATAACCGAAGCATTGTCAAACAATATTCTATGACCTGTATTCAATTCATGAATATATAAAGCTGAGTTAAGATACCTATGTTTAACTCTACTTATATGAACCTTAACCCTTTCCTTAAGGCTAAATTTACTCTGGCCTACATAAAATTTACCACAACTACATGGAATTTTATAAACAATACCAGGAATAGACCTACTATCAATAGACTGCTTTGAACCATTAAGTAATGAATTCAAATCAGAACCTTTCCTCCATGCAACCTTCTTTCCACCTAACAAATGACTATTCCTATAAACCAAATTATAAATTGATGCTTTAAATGGTAAAGACATATAATCATCATCCTTACCAACAAAATTCTTATCATCCAAATCACGACTATAAACATTATTATTAAATACCACTTTTTTAATAAAATCATGACTATAACCCAATTCTACATATTCAGCAGCAAATTGACTTTTTTGAATATCAGCATCATTATTAAAATTATTAAGCCTTCTATTCCGACAACAAAAATTCAACAAAGACATTTTTTTATGTATAAAAGGCTGATAACTATCAGGCCTAATCATATTTCTCAAATTTTTAGGTTTTATAAAATGACTACAAAACAAAACATCATTAACCTTCTCAACATTTAAATCTAAAAACTTTAATTTTACAAAATCAAAACCACCCCCCTCAATTGTAAACTTAATATTAGAATCAAAACCATTCAATCCACATAAAAACTCTTCTAATTTCTCTTTCTGAATAACAAACAAACAATCATCAACATACCTAACAAATAATTTAATAGAACCTGAAAACATATTAATAATACTACACTCCAAATAATCAATATAGACAGCACACATCAATGGAGAAATGACATAACCAATAACCCAACCTTCTCTAATCTTATAAAACACATCATTAGACATAAAATACATTGAATCCTCTAACAGCAAAAGCAAATCATGAAAAACCTTAATCTTATCTGCAGAAAAACATTCTAATTTTTTTAAAATTGAAAGAAAAACATCAATACTTTTTAATCTATTAACCGATTGGTACATATTTTCAATGTCTAAACTACCAAAAACACAATCATCATCCAAAACAAAACCATTTATTTTCTTAAAAGCTTCAAAGGAAAAAGAAACACAAAATTGACCCAGATTTATGTAATCCTTAAAATATCTTATAATAAATTTTGATATTTTATCAACAATTCCTCCTGTAAAATCAAAAATACATCTCAAAGGAAAATTATCTTTATGAGACTTCAAATTAAAGAAAACCTTTGGAGCCACAAAATCACTAGGGTAACAATTACTTAAAAGAGAAAAATTTGTTTTTGCCCCTAAGGTTATTAGTTTTGTTAAAAAAAGATTGAAAGCCAATGATGTTATATTATTAAAAGAAGATAAAGGTGGCCGGTTTGTATTGTTAAATAATATTGATTTTAAAAGTAAAGTTTCTTTGGAATTAAATAATGGAAAATATGCTATTTTAGATTCTGATCCTGGTAAAAAAATAAAATCTAAATTAATTAAGATTATGAAAGTTATGGAAAATAAAAAGATTTTTGATAGAGCTACTTATTTAAATTGTTACCCTAGTGATTTTGTGGCTCCAAAGGTTTTCTTTAATTTGAAGTCTCATAAAGATAATTTTCCTTTGAGATGTATTTTTGATTTTACAGGAGGAATTGTTGATAAAATATCAAAATTTATTATAAGATATTTTAAGGATTATATAAAACTGGGTCAATTTTGTGTTTCTTCTTCCTTTGAAGCTTTTAAGAAAATAAATGGTTTTGTTTTGGATGATGATTGTGTTTTTGGTAGTTTAGACATTGAAAATATGTACCAATCGGTTAATAGATTAAAAAGTATTGATGTTTTTCTTTCAATTTTAAAAAAATTAGAATGTTTTTCTGCAGATAAGATTAAGGTTTTTCATGATTTGCTTTTGCTGTTAGAGGATTCAATGTATTTTATGTCTAATGATGTGTTTTATAAGATTAGAGAAGGTTGGGTTATTGGTTATGTCATTTCTCCATTGATGTGTGCTGTCTATATTGATTATTTGGAGTGTAGTATTATTAATATGTTTTCAGGTTCTATTAAATTATTTGTTAGGTATGTTGATGATTGTTTGTTTGTTATTCAGAAAGAGAAATTAGAAGAGTTTTTATGTGGATTGAATGGTTTTGATTCTAATATTAAGTTTACAATTGAGGGGGGTGGTTTTGATTTTGTAAAATTAAAGTTTTTAGATTTAAATGTTGAGAAGGTTAATGATGTTTTGTTTTGTAGTCATTTTATAAAACCTAAAAATTTGAGAAATATACATTAGGCCTGATAGTTATCAGCCTTTTATACATAAAAAAATGTCTTTGTTGAATTTTTGTTGTCGGAATAGAAGGCTTAATAATTTTAATAATGATGCTGATATTCAAAAAAGTCAATTTGCTGCTGAATATGTAGAATTGGGTTATAGTCATGATTTTATTAAAAAAGTGGTATTTAATAATAATGTTTATAGTCATGATTTGGATGATAAGAATTTTGTTGGTAAGGATGATGATTATATGTCTTTACCATTTAAAGCATCAATTTATAATTTGGTTTATAGGAATAGTCATTTGTTAGGTGGAAAGAAGGTTGCATGGAGGAAAGGTTCTGATTTGAATTCATTACTTAATGGTTCAAAGCAGTCTATTGATAGTAGGTCTATTCCTGGTATTGTTTATAAAATTCCATGTAGTTGTGGTAAATTTTATGTAGGCCAGAGTAAATTTAGCCTTAAGGAAAGGGTTAAGGTTCATATAAGTAGAGTTAAACATAGGTATCTTAACTCAGCTTTATATATTCATGAATTGAATACAGGTCATAGAATATTGTTTGACAATGCTTCGGTTATTTTTTATGAAAAGAATGAGTTAAAAAGAAGAATAAAGGAGACTTTGATGATAAAACTCCTTGATTCTGAGGCTATCAATCTTATGAAGACTTCTTTTGATATTAAGGGAAGGTGGAGTTTGAAATGAATTATGGGAAGGTTTGTTTGTTTGTATATATATATGTTTTCCTTTAGGTTGATTTTCACTTGAGAAGGTCTATTTGTAGTAGATGAAACCATGGTTGTGTAAGGATTTTGGTAAAAATTTTGAATTTAATCTAGTACTGTATTGTTTTATGGTTTTGCATTTATATATATATATATATATATATATAAATATATAAATATGTCATGTTCTTAATTTATATATATATATATATATATATATATATATATAACAAAAGAACATGAAAAAATATTAAAAAATATTAAGTTAAAAATGTTAAAGTGTAATTCCTGCTTGATAAGAAGCTTACAAAAATTGGTAGAAAAAGTGATTAAGACAATTTCTAAGCAAAAGTATCCCATCTTTTTACTTTTGTTCACATAATACCAAGAATATTGTGAAAGCTGGGGGAAAATATTCTTTAATTTTTAGTGCATTAATTTAAATGAAAGTGATTTTAGAGAGAATATGAATATTGTGTATTTACTAATGTCTCACACCGGGGCAAACCACAATTAATTAATAAATCAAACTAAATTTAGTACTAAGGATTTAATATAAGTTATACAAATACAAAACTATAATACACATACAAGCTTAATTATAATCAATATATACAGAGAAATAAATGATCACAGAGTTCTTTAAACACTCTTTCAATGATGTCTGACAATTACTGTTTTATTTAATGGATTAACTTTTCCACAACTATGCTAAATAACTATAAGTTCCCTAAGTTAAAATCTAAGAGCCATTTAGGCTTACATAAAACAAAATAAAATCAGGATGATCTGCTTTAAATCCTGATTGGATTTTTAAACCTTCAGATTCTGAGACATCTGGATTTATTCCCTTGCAGACATTGAATAGTTACCGAATATACTTGTTGCAAGCTCTATAGTACTTCACCAACACAAAGAATAAGAACCCATACTTAACTTTACAATCCTGAGTTTTTATTGTCTTCAGTTTAATTGTTCTATTATCAGAAATTTTCCATTACTTAAAACTCATTAGTGAAACCATTTAATTAATTTCACTTTCTGGATCTACTATGTTTGTAGGATTTTATCTTTATACTAATCACTTCAAATTTTGCTCTTCCATTCTTTTCATTCAGTTTGTAGAAACCTTTTAATTATCTTAACTCTATTCAATTTCTTATATCTATAACTCATTCCTAAAACAGTTTCCATTGCCATTTATAAGAACATTTAAATTTAATATCTAGAGTATTCTTAACACTATTTTTTTATACTAAAATATTTATTACAATTAAAATACTACTATTCCTTCTCTCATTCCAGAAATTGCAATTATTTCTTACACGTAGTCCTTCCATCTTTCTGGTTTTCTTTTTATATGCATGGGTTTGTGTGATTTATTTATTTCAGGTTTGCTTGAATTTCTTCTGCCATTTTATCACTGTTTTCCTTGATTAACTAGTTTTCCTCTGTTTTTCTTCCTGTTATGCTTTTTTTTACCACTTTTAACTTCCTGCAAGTTTGCATCTTGCCATATTTCTAGCTGCAATTCCTCTGGCTCTCTTTTCTTTATATGGTTCATGTGGCACCTGTACTTTAAACAATTAATTCCACTAATCACATAAATTTGATTTGACAGTATTTTGTCTATTAATCACTTAATACATTTTTCCATATCCCATCACTCACCCATACAGGCTCCCCAACTCCAAACGATTTACTTTTCTTCACATTTGGAAAACTAATATTTTCATTAGGAAGCAAAACTGCCAATATAGTTTTTAATTTCTATCCACACAATATTTCACTGGGGATTTTCCTCTTGTTGTAGATGGTGTTGACTGTTGATATAGCATAAATGTTTGTAATGCATCCTGGATTCCTATGTTGTTCATTTTTTTAAAAATTCTTTTGATGTACCACATTCTCTGCTAATCCATTTGACTGATGATGATATGGAAGTGTGCAATCTGTAATGCATCTTGGATTTCCATGTTGTTCATTGTTTTAAAACTTCTCTTGATTTGATGTATCACATTCTCTGCTAATCCATTTGACTGATGATGATATGGAAGTGTACAAATGTGATGAATCCCATAGGTGCAAAAATGGACACAACTTCACCCTGGTAAATCCTGCTCCATTATCTGACACAACTACTTCTGGAAAACCATGTATCAACAAAACACATTTAAACCCTTAATTGTTTCTAGAGCACTAGTATGTTTTACAATATGGCATTGTATTCATCTTGAGGACCCATCTGTAATTACCAGAAAAAATTTTTTCATACACTGATCCTGTGTGGCGAATATGCACTCTCTACCATGCTTATGTTGTCTTCAGCCATGATGCAAAACATTTCATCAGAAATGCATTTTCTGACTGACATGCAGCACAAACTTTAATGTAGTTTTTATATCTCCATTCATTTGTGACCACACCAGACTTAGCTATGCACCAACACTTTCAAACTTGCTATGCCAGGATGCCCTACTTGGAGAAGCTTTAAACGTTTTGTATGTGGCATAATGATCTATCCCCCATTACACCCCCTACAAAGAGATAACTGCTCTCTATGAACGCAAATCCCCATTGCCACATAATTAGATCTAATTTTAGGCTATCTCTTCTTAATCCAATTTATAAGAATATTGTAGCCTTTTTCTTCCCTACTTTATCTTTGGACTGAGTTACTATTTAACACTTGTGAGTTCATTTTGTTAATATAATTAAATTCAAACTCACTAATGCATGTCTCCTGACTATCTGAAAATCTTGACAACACATCTGCATGTGATATTTCTTTACACTATCTATATTTCAATGAATAATCATATGCAGATAACACATTCTATCATAATGTACAAATAATTAAACATTCTGGTGCTGAAAGATCAATTCCTAAAATCCTCAACATAGGCTTATGATCAGCAATAATTTCAAAACTAAGCCTGTAAACAAACATATTTTTTTACTGCAAAAATGATCACCAGAGCTTCTTCATCAATTTGACTGTAATTATGCTCTGCATTTGTCAATGTTCTGGATATATAAGCCACACTCACTCAATATTATTTATAAGATGAGCTAAAACAGCTCCTACCTCCCAGTCTGATACATCAGTGATAATTGTAACTTCATGCTCATCATTTTGGTTTTTTTAAAAGCCCTGTCTTGAGTTTTGGACCAAACACAACTTTGCTCCTTGTGCAATAACTCAGAGTTTTTCCACCATCACCTTATTTTTTAAAACAGCTCAAAAAAATTAACTCAATCTAAAAATGCCTGAAGTTACTTTAGGTTCTTAGGCCTTTCCACACTTCTAAGAGCCTTGACATTGTCTGTTAAAGAACATTTTTGTTTATCTGAAATGCTGTGTTCCAGAAACTTTAACTCTTGCATCTTCCATACAAACTTTTCAAAGTTTAACTTAACCCCTGCTTTACTTAATTTATTGCAAACTTAAATCTCTATCTTAATAATTCACTAGATGTTGTGGTTATCAAGATGTAATCATAATAAGGCATTACTTCTTTTAACTGTTGTAATATTAAGCTTAATTTAGCCTGAAAAAGTATAGGTACTGTATCAATTCCAAATGATAAAGATTTGAGTAGCCCAAATAGTGTGGTAAGTGTTAATATTCGTCCTGTTTTACCCATAATTTTAATTTGATGATATGGAGATTTGGGGACCAATTTACCTAAAAAAATTTTATTGGAAAAATTTGTGAAAACTTCTCAAGCATTAAGAACTGGGTACACACTTTTGTTTAGATATTTATTCACTGCCACATGATAAACACAGTACATTTTGATTTTTTCATTAGGTGCCACTTCTGCAGAGGTTAACATGACACTACCCACCAATGTTTTTATCTTTTCTATAACATTTTCTCTCTGTGTAAATGGAATCTACCACAGCTTAGAGGCCACAGGCTATGTATTTTCACTTAATTCTAAAACTACCTGGTTTGCTTTAATTAATTCTAACTCCTCAGAAAATAATTCAGGATACTTATTTAACATTTCATGTTCTATAGAAATGTTTTAAACCACAGATATTTTAATATCTAAAATCTTAAACCACTCTCTACTGGTTATTAAACTTATTTGTCCTTTAACATATAAATTGGCAAGTAGCATACTTTATTTCTCTATGTAATTGGAGCTTCAACCATTCCAACTAGCAAGTTACCACATACATCTTTCACATTTATATTGGACTTTTTAATTTTAATCTCCTTATTGCCTTTTGCTATTTCATACCATTCCATTGGCTTTTGGACAGAAATAAAATACCTGAACATATTATTCTCCATCCACACATTAATTCTGCTGATTTTCCTGTTGTTGTAGGTGGTGTTGAATGTTGGCAGATGATAAATGTCTATAATGCATCTTGCATTTTTACATTGCTCATTTTTTAAACTTCTCTTGAGTTATTGTATCATATTCTCTGCTAATACATTTGACTGAAGATGATGTAGGGGTGTGCATATGTGATGAATCCCATAGGTACTAAATACTGACATAATTCCTCTCTAGAAAAACCTGCTCTATTATCGACTCAAGCTCTTTTGGAAAACCATTATCAAGCAAACCATCTTTAACCACTTAATTGTTTCTAGGACACTAGTATCTTTTGCAATATAGTATTGTATCCATCCTGAGGACATATCTGCAATTATCAGCAGAATTTTTCCATTCACTCATCCTCCATGATCAATATGCACTATCTCCCATGTTTTGTTTACCTTTGGTCAGGATGCAAAACATTTCATCAGTAATGAACTTTCTGACTGACATGCAGCACATCTTTAATATAGTTTTCCATATCAACATTAATTTATGACCAACAGACATAGTTACACACCAAAGCTTTCACACACATTATGCCATGATACCCTCTTGGATAAGCTTTTAAATTCTATCCATCACTGTAGGTGGTATAACAATCTTTCCCCCACTATTATTCACCTGCTACAACAGATAACTGCTCTCTATTAACTTCAAATGCTATTGCCACATAACTTAGTCTCTTTTTAGGCTAGCCCCCTTAATCCAATTCATAAGAATATTGTACCCTTTTTCTTCCCTAACCCACTTTTGGACTGAATTAGTATTTAACATTTGAGAGTTCATTCTGTCAAATAATTAACTTCAAACTTACTATTGCATGTGTCTGACTATCTGGAAACCTTGACAGTGCATCTGCATGCAGAATTTCTTTATCCTGTCTATATTTCAATGAATATCATTTGCAGATAACACACTCCACCCTTGTAATGTAGACAGATTTAAATGTTCATGTGCTGCATGATCATTCACCAATATCCCCAACAACGGCTTATGATTAATAATAATTTCAAACCTATGCCCAAAAACAAAGTAATATTTTTTTTTACTTCAAAAATGATCACCAGAGTTTCTTTGTCAATTTGACTGTAATTAGCTTTGAAAATGTTCTGGATGCATAAGCTACAGGATGCTCTATATTATTTATTGGGTGAGCTAAAACAGCTCCTACTACTCAGTCTGGAAGATTGGTGGTAATTCTAACTTTATGCTCTACATCAAAATGTACCAGTAACATATTACATTATAACAGCTCTTTTGTTTTTTCAAAAGCCCTGTCTTATCTGACCTAAACCAATTTTGCCCTTTGCATAGTAACTCATACAACAGTATTTCCATCATTCCCTTAATCTTTAAAAATAGCTCAAAAAAATTAACTAGTCCTAAAAATGGCTGAAACTGCTTTAAGTTCATAGACATTTCTGCATTTCTAACAGCATTGACTTTGTCCATTAATGGTTGTTTTTTATCTGAAATTCTATGTCCCAGAAACTTTAACTCTTGTGTCTATGATACACACTTTTCACAGTTTAATATACCCCCTGTCTTACTTAATTCATTGCAAACTTTTAATATTCTTTGTCTTAATAATTTACTAGATGTTGCTGTTATCAAAATGTCATTTTAATAAAGCATTACCCCTTTTAACTCTTGTAATATTAAATTTAACTTGGCCTGGAAAATGTTTGG
Organism: Epiperipatus broadwayi; assembly: GCA_028023455.1. NCBI lineage: Eukaryota > Metazoa > Onychophora > Udeonychophora > Euonychophora > Peripatidae > Epiperipatus > Epiperipatus broadwayi. The sequence goes on from JAQFVV010006289.1 coordinate 3,038,802, forward strand.
TGCCATAGCATTTCCAAATAGAAAACAATTGCATTTGAACAGCCTGAAAGGTGTGATAAGCATCAATATTCTTGATGTCTTGTTCATAACTTTAACTTGATGATATGTGGAGTTATGATCAAATTTGGCTAAAAACTTTGTATTGGACAAATTTGCTAAAAATTTTCTAATATTATAAACTGAGTATACATCTTTATTTAGATATTTATTCACTGTCACATGGTATTCACCACTCATTCTGATTTTCTCATTAGGTTTTGTTATCACCATTATAAATGTGGCCCATTCTGCTTCTTCTTCAGATGTTAAGATGCCTCTAGCCACCAACATTTTTAATTTTTCCTCAACCTTTTCTCTATGTGCAAACAGAATCCTCCATGGATCACAGACCACAGGCTATGCATATTCACTTAATTCTAAATCTACTTGGTTTGCTTTTATTAATCCTAACTCCTCAGAATATAATTCAGGGTACTTATTTAACATTGCCTTTTTCATGGAAATGTTTTTAATTACAGATACTTTAATCTCTAACTCCTTAAACAACTCTCCACAGATTATTAGACTTATTTGATCTTTAACAATATAAATTAGCAAGTAGCATACTTTATTTTCATTAGTAATTGCAGCCTGTAACTAGAACCTTGGCCATTCCAACTAATGCTAGAGACTACTTCCTTCATCTAATATGAATATTGAATGTCTTTAGAAATATTTAACTTTATTTAAATATTCCAAATACATTCAACTGATAGTAATAGCACATCAAACAGGCTAGTAAATGCAAAACATTTTGAGAGTATTATTTTTTCCTCTTCAGGATTTGCAGGCCTAATCACTGACAGTACCAGCATTGATTTGAACCTGAATCCTTTAATTCTTCAGTATTGAATTTTAAGGTAATGCTCTAACCAACTGAACCATCCTACCAAAGGCAACAGTTAGTAGAAATCTCATATAATTACCTATAATATTCCTTCTGATTTTTCCACTTTTTTCTAAGAGCAAAGTTGATTAGTGGTTTCTATACATTATGTATAATCACAATAGATTGGCTTATGGAATTTTTTGCCATTGTCATGTGAGCAATTTCTTTATTTTTTTTTCTTTATATCTTTTTTTTCTATCACACATTTTTGTGTTTTCCCAATTGAACATATATTCATTAGAACATACATGGTCTGATACCTTATACATGTCTGTTTTCTCTCTTCTAATCATCATTTTGTGATCTTGCAAGCATTTTTAATGGGATGACTAGTTTCACCAATATGTGTTCTTGCACATTCACATGGTATTTCATAGATACAATTTTTTTGTTTTCAGAATTTCAAGTTTAGGCTTTGTAGATGTTAGTATTCCTCATAGTGTAGTATGGCTCTGGAAAACTGTGCTAATGTTATACTGATTGCAGATTTTCCTTAATTTGTCTTTTACTTTTATGAATGTGTAGGTACACTAAACTACCAATAATTGTTTTTTCTCTTGATGTTTCTTTTTGTTGCCTAACATTTTCTTATTAACAGCAGATGGATAAACATTTTACCTAAGAGTTGGTTCTATATAGATCTTTTCTTTTTCCAAAACACTGTTTTCTGAATAAAGATTTTTTGCTCTGTTCTATAGTGATAGTGTAACTCCATGTTTATTGCTGGTGTTATTGGATGTATAGACTTGGTATTTTCTTGTATAGGTTTTCGGTAAAGTGTACTTTTGATTTTGCCATGAGGGGAGTCTTGTCACAAGAACATCTAAGAATGCCCACTTTTGTTCTTGTTGTGTTTCAATTAAGAATTTAATTGAAGAGTATTTATTGTTGATGTGTTTCCAAAAAGTTTGTAGCAGTGCTTCACCATGTGGTCATACATCAAATGTATCATCATCATCATCAACCATTATCAATCCACTGCAGGATGAAGGTCTCTCCAAGTTCAATATATCTTTTCTGATCTCTAGCTTTTCCCCTGCACACTTTCCTATTTCATCCATCCATCTCACATGTGGTCTATTTCTGGGTCTTTTAAAATCTCTTGGAATCCGGTTCAAAATTTCAATTGTCCATATATTATCATCTCTTCTAGCAATATGCCCAACCCAACTCCACTTCAGTCTTTTAATTTTATCAAGGAGATCAGTAACACATGTTTGTTCTCTTAGCCATACATTGCATTTTTTCAATCTCTTCTTGTTACTCCCAACATGCATCTCTTCATAGTTCTTTGAGTGGTTTGAAGTCTCTGTATTGCTCTTCTATTAAGTGTCCAAGTCTCAGATCCATAAGTAAGAACTGGCAAAACACATTTATTAAAAACCATCCTTTTCAAACACATAGGCATATTTCCTTTTAGTATCAAGTTATTTCTACCAAAAGCACTCTAACCAAGTTTAATTCTATGACTAATTTCATCATTATGTTTCTATATGTATTAATAATCTGACCAAGGTAATTGTAACTGTTAACTTCTTCTAATTTATCATAATCAATCTTTATTTTCATATTTTGAGAAAATCTATTAAACATTATTTTAGTCTTTTTAACATGTATCTTTAGTCCTACTTTCCTACTTTCATCTGATAACTCTAGCAATATTTCCTGTAACTCTAAAGCATTATTTGCAAAAACAACTACATCATCTGCAAAATCTAAATGACTTAAATAATCTCCATTTACTTTCACTCCTTTAGCTTCCCATTTTAATCCACAAAATATTTCTTGCAGCACTGCTGTAAAAAGTTTTGGAGATATGGAGTCACCCTGTCTTACACCCTTTTCAATGTTGACTTTCCTAGTATCATTAAGTAATCTAATAGTTTCTGTTCCATATTTATAAATATTATTTAAAATATGGTAATATCCTGGATCTATACCTTGATGATCCAATGCTTTAATCACTGAAGAAATGTTTATAGAATCAAATGCCTTTTCATAATCTACAAATCCTAAGCATAATGGCAACTCATATTCATTTGTCCTTTCTATAACTTCTCTCAATACCTGGATATGATCTACTGTACTAAAACCACTTTTAAATCCAGCTTGTTCTCTTGGTTTGTGGAAGTCCAGTGTTCTCTGTAGATGAGTTGTAATTTTCTTAGTAAAAAATTTGTCTAAAACTGATAAAAGACTGATAGGTCTGTAATTTCTAATATCTTCTTTATCACCTTTTTAAAATATTAATATTAATACTGCATTCTTCCAATCATCTGGTACATCTTTATCATTTAGATATTTGGAATATAACTCTGCTAAAAAAATTCTATTTCTTCACCTGCTTCTTTTAATATATCAATTATAATTCCATCATTACCTGGAGCCTTCCCTTTCTTCATAAATTTAATTGCATGTCTCACTTCCTCAATCAAAATTTTGGACAATTCAGAAGATGTAATAGGTATAGGAGGTACTTGTTCTTTATTACTATATAATTCTTGATAAAAGTCTTCTACACATTTCATGATGTCATCTCTCTTTTTAGTAATAATGTCACCTTTTTTTCTTATTGCAGATATAAATTTCCTACTTATACCAAAATGTTGTTTTACACTCTTTAGACTTTTATTCTTTTCTACAGCTTTCCTTGCTAGTTCACAATTATACTTTCTTATATCATTTTCAACTCTTTTCCACACCATTTTACAAAATTCGAGATATTCATTCCTTTATAATGCATCATTTTTGTATATCTCCATATTCCTTCTTTTTTTCATAAATTATCTAGTCTCAGTAGAAATTTTATTAGTCAATTATTGCTTTTTTTTTACCAGCTATCTTTGTTGCAGTTTTTAAAAGTGTATCAGTTATTTTCCTATTAATTTCATTCAAATCAGAATCATGTTCAAAATCTACTAATACTTGAAACCGATTTGTAATTTCTAATTTAAATTCATTAGAATGTTTCTGAAGATTAGGAACATCAACTGTAAATATTGTTTTTCTTAATAATTTTTTTTTCTCTAGTTTCGCATTAACACATATCTTACATATTACTAATTGATGATCACTCCCTGGGTTAAATTTATTAAGTACATTACAATCTTGAAATATGTATTTTCTCTTAGTCAAAATATAACCCATTTCTGCTGTACCTTCATTTGGATGCTTCCATGTCCATTTCCTTTTAACCTTTTTCTCAAAAAAAGAATTCATAATATAAAGTTTTTTTTTCTGAAAATTCCACAGGTCTATGTCCTCTCTCATTTCTATTACCATAACCAAAATTACCTACAACATTTTTGTCTTTCATTTGTTTACCAATTCTAGCATTAAAGTCTTCTATATATAATGACAAAAATGTATGGAGTGTACATTAGGAATTTGCCCTGCTCGGTTTCTTTAAGGCCCCAAGGGTCTCCTTTCAGTTAATAACAAACTCCTTTCTGCATCCATCAAATGTATCATCTACAAAGAAAAGCCAAACTTTAGGTGGATATGGAGTTACTTTTATGACTAAGGTTTCAAGTTATTCCATGTAAATATTCCTAATCAGGGGAGACTATGCTGAGTCCATAGCCATTCCTTGCTTTTGTTGGAAGAATTCTGTATTATATTGAAAGTAGGTTGTTTTTATGCATAATGTTAATAGCTGTATTATACTATCAGTAGGAAGAGCTGTTGTGTTTTGTAAACTATTATCACTATTTAAACTTTTTCTTACTATATACAATGCTTTTTCTCATGGTACATTTGTAAGCTTTTCACATAAATGCTTACCGGTTCATCAGTTCTTTCAATTTTCATGTTCTTGATTAATTCTACAAAGTGTCTAGAATCCCTGACCAAAGACTAAGTCTTGTATGCCAAAAAACGTAGAACTTTGAAAAAAAATCTCGCCAAATTTTGGCAAGGTAACAATAGGTCTTAATAGAACATGATTCTTATGGATTTTATGTAGACCATAAAGATAAGGAATTTTGCTGAAATATGTTTATTTTCCTTTTTTCTGAATCAGTGAAGTACCTGTGATGCTTTCTGAGTAATGCTTGTAATTTTGTTTCCATACATGGTATCAGATTTTTTTCTACTTTTCTATATTAACCTGCTGTGAGGAGTTCATGCATTTTGTTGTCATAATATGTTGTATCCATTACAACTACTGCATTGTCTTTATCAGCAAGGACAATAATTATAGATTTATTTACTTTGATGGATTTAATTGCTTTCCTCTCACTGAATGACATGTTTAACTTCAATTTTTGTTGCTTGTCAAGTGTTGTTTTTATTCTCCTGTGTAATTCTGCTGCTTCTTGTAAAAGCAATTATTGAGTGACTTTCTCAGTGGCTACCTTTATATCTAATAAAGGGATATTAGACAGTATTATGGAAAAGTTTAATCTTCTTTCAAGAACAGAAATTTCACTATCTGTTAGATGTTTACAACTGACAATTTTAACTGATGAAGTTGGTACATTGCTAGGTACATTATGATTTTTGATATACCCATGTAGATTAGCAAGTTTTTTTTTTGGCATTTTTTTATGATTTTTTTTTATGATAATAGATTTTTTTATGATAATAGAATATGATTTTCTTATTGCTTGAAAAACTCTCATGAAGTCTTCATCAGTAAATTTATTTTTTTGAAAACTCGCTACATTATTAATGGAATGCATTGTTTGATATTTAGAAAACCTTTGAGCATTTATTCTTTCTTTTAACAAAGCTTCAATTGCTCTCTTACTAATTTTCTCAGTTCTCTGAGAGTGAATGGGAGGTTTTAGTTGCAAACCTTTAGAAATTATTCCTTCAGATTTACATTGACATAAGAAGTTAAATGATTTTCTACTTTGGCCAGATTTAGAGATAATTTTTCAGAATGCCTAAAGTTTGGTATAGTAGCAGGCTCATACCAAATAATTAGTGTTTTCCTGAAGGTTTGTGTTTTACTGGACTATTTTCATCATCTAATATGAGTATTGAATGTCTTTAAAAAAATTTAACTTTATTTAAATATTCCAAATACTTTAACTGTTAGTAATAGCACATCAAACAGGTTAGTATATGCACACTCTTCTTCAGGTGTTACTGGCTGACCAATGACAGCACTAGCATATAATTTAAACTTGGACTCTTAGATTCTTGAGTATTAAATTTTAAGATAATGTTCTAACCAACTGAGCCATCCTGCCAAGGGCAATAGTTAGTAGAAATCTCATATACTTATCGAAGACAGTTATTCTATCACTATGGAACAGAGCAAAAGAAGTTTGTTTAGAAACATGTGATTTGGAAAAAGAAAAGATATTAAAACAGAGAAAAACTCTCCATAGAGTAGTGTCTCTCAGTACAAGCCAAAGTAATCAATGAATGCCAGAAGGCTTGCACATAAAATCCATATTTTGTGCCTACTCATCCAATATTCCCAGACTAGTTTCTCGCTTGTGACTTTTGTCAGTGAGGAGCCTTGGATCTGAGAACATTACACCTTCTATCTTTTGCATAAAATCCTTATCTAATGCCTACTCATCCATTATTTCCAGACTAGTTTCTAGCTTGTAGTTTTTGTCCGAGAGAAGCCTTGTATCTGAGAGCACTCCACCTATCCTAAGATTTAGGTGCAATGCTCTCAGATCCAGAGCTTCTCACTGATAAATGCCATAAGCTAAAAACTAGTTAGAGGATATTGAATGTGGAGATAACAGATAGGGATTTTAGGCACAAGCCTTCTGGCATCCATTGATTACTGTGGCTTGCCTGAGTGGCACTACTCTTTGGAGAGTTTTGCCTGTTTTAATAACAGTTATTGATCAAGCATAAGAAATGGTGATCATGTAATAAAAAGATTTATATAGAACAAACTCTTATGAAAAATGGTTATTCATCAGCTTTTATTAAGAAATGGTGATAATACTTTGCAAAGCAGAACACATCTTCCTATTGATAGTATAATAGGACTATTAACATTCTGCATAAAAACAATCTACTTTCACCATAACACAGAATTCTTCCAACAAAATCAAGGAATGATTATGGGCTCACTATTGTCTCCCCTCTTTAACAATATTTACATGGAAGAACTTGAAACCTTAGTCACAAAAACTACTCCATATCTCCATGAAGTTTATCTTCACTATGTAGATGATACATTTGTTGTATGGCCATATGGTGAAGCATTGATACAAATTTTCTGGAAACACATCAACAACATATCCCCTTCAATAAAATTCACAATAGAATCAGAACAAGAACAAAAATTGGCAGTCTGAGATGTTCTTGTCACAAGACTCCCTGATGGCTAAATCAAAACTACAGTTTACCAAAAAACTACATATACAAGAAAATATCTAGCTTATATATCCAATCATGTAAAAAACACAAATCATGGAGTTATACTATCACTACCAGTGCAAGAGAAGTTTGTTCAGAAACCAGCAATTTGGAAAAAGAAAAGATCTATATAGAACAAAACCTTATGAAAATTAGTCATCCATCAGCTGTTATTAAAAAAATGTTAAATAAACAAGAAAAAGAATTGTCAAGAAAAAATACAATTATTGGTACTATCATGTACCCATAGAACAGCTTTCCAGAGCCATACCACACCATGAAGAATTCTAACATCTACAAAGCCTAAATTTGAAATGCTGAAAAGAAAAACCTGCAACTATAAAATACCATGTGAATGTGGAAGAACATATATTGGTAAGACCAGTCACCCCATTGAAAAACACTTTCAAGAATGCAAACTAGTCATTAGAAGAGAGAAAACAGATATGAATAAGGTAGCAGACCATGTATGTGCCAATGAACATGTTTAGTTGGGAAAACACAAAAGTCTTGGAAGAAAAGTTACAAAGAAGGAAATTTAAAGAAGCTGCTCATGTGACAATGGCAAAAAATGTCATGAGACAACCTTGTGTGACTATACATAATGTATGGAAACCACTAATTAACTTTGCTTGTAAAAAAGTGGGGGAAATCAGGAAGAACCTCATAGATAAGTATATGAGGTTTCTACTGACTGTTGCCTTTGGCAAGATAGCTCAGTTGGTTAGAGCATTACTTTAAAATTCAATACTCAAGAATCTAAGAGTTCAGGTTCAAATTACATGCTAGTACTGTCAATGGTCATCCCACTAACACCTGTAGAAGCAAGGAGAATAAAACCTATCAAAATATTGTGCATATACTAACCTGTTTGATGTGCTATTACTAACAGTTGAATGTATTTGGAATATGTAAAGTTAAATTTTTCTAAAAATATTCAATAATCATATCAGATTATGGAAATAGTCCAATATTAAAATACAAGTAAATACCTTCATCACAGATTCTTCAGGTTTCCAGTTACATCTTTCACTTTTATATTGGACTTTTTAATTCTAACATTATCATGGCCTTTTGCAATTTCATTTCACTGGTTTTCAGGTACCAATAAAATACCTGAACCAGTATCAATCTCCAATTTTGTTTCTGTGCTACATATTTTAAATGTCAGCATATATTGATTTTTCCCATGTGACATCATACTCTTTTTACTATTAACTTCACCTTACCTACCTCCCCTCTGTTTGATTATTTCTCTTTTATCATTTGGCCTGGGTTTTTTTTCAAACTATTGCTAAATGCCCTGTGTTGCCACAATTAAAACAGTTTTCTTGACACTATTTACAATTCCTAGTGAAATGAGCAAAAATATTTCCCTAAAGATATTGGTTCACTACTTGATTTATAGTCTCTCTGCAGCCTACTTTTATTCATTTTATAAACTGCTGTTCTGCCTTCCTTGTCTGCATTACTTCTAAAAGTGAGAGCTTGCTCAATAATTTACTCATATGAATCTTTTCTTTATCACTAATTCATAAGATAATTCAGTCTCAATCACTAATGCTTGTCTTAATCTTTCAACAGCCATTCACCATGGCAATTGGTCCAACAAGACTTGTTGACCAAATTCCTCATATTAACAGATTTTACTAACTGGCATAATGCTATGTCAAAATGCTTTATTTTTCTCCTTTTCCCTGTCTTCTATTTCAGAGTACCAGCCTAGCAATGTGCCTAGGCAGCCTCAGGCTAAAATACTCTGTTAAATTATTAAATATCCCCTCATAACTTACTGCCTTTGTTATAGGTCCATCAAATAACTTATTAATGATTTCAATTGATTTCTTCCCTGCCAAACACAACAAAGCTGCTATTTTTCTATTATTATCACTTATACCATTAAGCATGAAAAAATGTTCCAGTTGCATCGCATATAATGGTCATTCTATTGCATTTCCTACATCAAATTCTGAGATACTATCTTGACCTATCAACATTTTACCCTTTGATCAAACTATACTATTGCTTGACAATTCTAATCCCCATTGTACTATTATTTTCCCTGTACTAGGTTTGAATTACTGACTGCACCATTTTATTGCACATTTACCCATGACCTGAAGGGGGAAATCACAATTAATTAATAAATAAAACTAAATTTAGTACTAAAGGATTAAATTATACAAACTCAAAACTAGACTACTTATACAAGCTTAATTATAATTAATATATACAGACAAATAAATCATCACAGAATTTTTAAAGTCTTTAAACACTCATTCAATAATGTCTAACAAATACTGTATTATTTAATGAACTGACTTTTCCACAACTATGGTAAATAATTATAATTTCCCCAAGTTAAAATCTAAGAGTCATTTAGTCTTACATAAAACAAAATAACATCAGCATGATCTGCTTTAAATACTAGTCATATATTTATACCTTCACATTCTGAAACATCTGCATTTATTCTCTCACAGACATTGAGCAGAAAGAGCACTTAACTCTACACTACCAAGTTTTTATAGTCTTCAGTTTAATTGTTCTATTATTGTAATACAAATAAGCCAATAAGCTAATGCACATGCGCTTTGTAGATGTCACTACATAAATGAATACTCCCATTTTTTCAAACACAAGATAAAGTCTTTGGGAAAAGATAGAATGAATTCATCTATCTTTTCTACACAAGCATATATGTATGGGCAAATCTTAAGTGAAAAATTGGGAGTATTCATTTATATAGTGACATCTACAAAGCGCATGTGCATTAGCTTATTGGCTTATTTGTATTACAGTTTATAAAAACATCATGCTATATCAAATAAATGTCTTGCTTGTCTATTATTGGAAATTTTTCATTACTTAAAATTCCTTTGCAAAGCCTTTAATTAATTTTACTTTCCAGATCTACTATTTTTGTAAGATTTTGTCTTTACAATAATCAGTTCAAAATTTGCTCTTCCATTTTTTTCATTCAGTTTGTAGAAACCTTTTAATTACATAACTCTATTCAATTTTTTATATCTATAACTCATTCCTAAAACAGTTTCCATTGTTCTTAATTAGTATATTTAAATTTAACTTCTGCTGTATTCTTATTGCTATTTTTTGTACTAAAATATTTATTGCAATTAAAATCCTACAATAAACACAGACTTTCAAGCTTTCTTCTTATATTACTCATTCACTAGACCACATACATGTGACAAAATAACAATCTCCAATATATGTAATTTATGCTGAACCAGCACTTGTCTGTTGATACAGATCTTCATTTCACACACATGACTATGATCAGTGTTGGTTTATATTAACATAGCAAATTTTCAAGTTTTAATGGACAGATTTCAATGTTCTCCACTCCCCAACTCTTCAGTAATCCATATCATTGAAAATCTGATGATAGAATGCTCAAAGCCTTTGCTGATGCAAATAATCATACCCATGTTGACCCTAAGTCACCCTGACCCTTCAAATATATGAACTTAATATTTCTATTTAAATACACAGAAAAAGAGATGAGCAGATTGAATACAACTATAGTTAATAATTAAGTTAGATGTAATTAGAGAGAATGTGAACACAGACTTTTAAGCTCATTATTCATCTACTCCGTCTTATATAACTGATGCACATGACTACACATATATGAAAAAGATAAATGATCTATAATAAATGTACTTTCTGCTGAACGAGCACTCATCTATTGGTTCAGATCATTATTTCTATACATATATATATATATATATATATTCAATGCTCAAGTTATATCAAGTTAAATACTCTTCAAACATTAATAGACAGGCTTCAATCCTCTCTACTCTTCAACTCTTTAGCCATCCATATTGTTGAAAATCTGATGATGGAATTGATGACAATATTAATGTCATACCCATAGTCACCATAGCCCCTCATATGTAGGCCCTTAATGTGCCCATTTAAATATAAAATCATAAGATGATCTTCAGAATTTTATTAAGATTTTGATTGTAACCTATAAATAATTAATATTTAAAAAATTAACATACTTTAACAATCAGTCACTCGTGAAACCATCAAAGCATCACATGATTATCATTTCATATCTCTTACATAGGCTGTTAATAACAGTAGCAAACTTTCCATACAGTAGTGCCACCAAGTGTAATATTTTATTACTAAGACTTGCACTTTGTGGCATTACTGTATGGAGAGTTTGTCACTGATGAAAGTTAAACTTCAACAGATCTTGTCTTGGATTATGAATCAGCTTAAATGTATTGATTGCTTTTAAATAAAAAGTTAAATTCAAAAATTGGAAGTGTAAAACAAATTCAGATATGAAATTATCTATACTATATTAAAAAAATATTTTAAGGTAGTAAATTTTATTAGAGTAGTATAAATATTTCAATAAAATTAATTATACAGGAAAATTATTACTTAACAATGCCCTATATGTATAATAGGTAAGATTTTCTACTTTTTGGATGTGATGATATTGAATTTATAATTATAATAGGTTATCCTCATTGAAATTAGTATATAAAGCAAGTGAAGATTAAAGTACTACTTAAAAAAGTATTTAAAGATGAATTCTCAATTTTAGAAAAAGGATAAGACTGTTGAAAAGAGTGTGTCTTCCTCAAACTGTCCAAACGCTATCATCATAATTCAAGACAATTTCTTCAATTTTTTACTTTGTATTTGCTCTACTATTTATTCCTTGTATTCATAGGCAATAAAATTACTTTTGAAAATAAATAAAGATGAACATAACACATGTTTCACAGTATAATGAGACCCATGTATATTATAAATCCTAGGTAGAGTCACTTTAAACGATCCAATATTAAATGCTTTCATTATGGCAATATGGGTGAGAAAAGAATACAATAGAAAGCTATAACTACGCAAAATATTGAAATTTATCAGAAATGTTTACTGCAAAATAGTTTAAAAGATAGCATCACTAGATATTTTCTAAGTAGATTAAAGAACCAACATGTGATTTATGATTTATGGAATAGTGAACACAAAATTCAGCTTTTCCCCCCTCTTCTTGCATCTTTTTTCTTTCTGGGATTAGGATTGCTATACTCCAACAACAACAAATGACGATAAAATCATACTATAGATATCAATAACTGGAAATAAAGGAAATTATTCTAATGGTGAAAACAATACTAATTTTTAAAATCGAAAATCATTTTCATTTAAAAACTTTTGATAAAAAGAAAAAAAAAAGTTTCCAAGAATATGACTACTAAATTGTATTTTTCAAATAAGTATTTAGTTTTTATGACTAAGATTTGAAGTACTTCCATGTAAATATTCCTAATCAGGGGAGACAATGATGAGCCCATAACCATTCCTTGATTTTATTGGAACAATTCTGTGTTATATTGAAAGTAGATTGTTTTGATGCAGAATGCTAATAGTTCCATTATATTATCAATAGGAAGAGCTGTTCTGGTTTGTAAACTATTATCACCATTTAATCTTTCCCTTACTTGATCTGTTAAAAGTCTAAGCATTTAGTTGTTTTTTAAATAAACGCACATTAGGAGTTTGCTATTAACTGAAAGGAGACCCTTTGATTCCTCTTGGAGGCCTTAAAGGAACCAAGCAGGGCAAATTCCCAATGTCCACTCCATATGGTCTTGTCGTTGCAGTAGTTATTACTATGTGATTATTCATATAGTATACGAACATGGAGGGCTGATCACCAACATGCATTAGCCAGCATGGTGAGTTTATTGGCTTTTTACCTCTGAGTTTAAGATCAAGAAACACCATGGTCTTTCTTCTCAATGCCTGATAAGGCAGAATGAATGTTTGTGTAAATGATAAATACTTTTCCAATGCATATATACAATTATGACAGACAAAAATAAATTATGACCCTTATTCCCAGGAGGCTGTAAAGTCACCAACCAAGACAACAGTTGGTGGCTGAAGGCAGAGAGTGCTAAGAATCCCGATTGTGGACCCAGGCTGTCATTTGATGATGACTTTTTATTTAGGTACTTACAACTGCAGATCACTTTCAAGTGAAGGAAGATTGCAAGAATTAGAAGAAGAACTGTCTTATATTAAATGGGATATTATTGGACTTTGTGAAGTTAGAAGAAAAGGTGAAGAGACAATTGATTTAAAAAGTGGACATATACTCTATTATAAAGGCACAAATATTGGAAATACAAGTGGAGTAGGATTCATTATAAATAAAAAATGGAAGAACAATATTGTGGAGATTGATGGTGTATCGGACAGAGTGGCAAGATTAGTTATACAACTTAATAGCAGATACCAAATGCAGATAATTCAGGTTTATGCCCCAACAAGTTCTCATAGTGATGAAGTAGTAGAAAATTTTTATATGGATGTACAAAAGGCTTTTGATCAGAGTAAACAACATTTTAAAATTGTTATGGGAGACTTTAATGCTAGAATTGGTAAACAAATGAAAGATGAAAGTGCTGTAGGAAATTTTGGTTATGGTAATAGAAATGAGAGAGGACATAGACTTGTGGAGTTTGCAGAAAAAGAAAAACTTTATATTATGAATTCTTTTTTTGAGAAAAATGTTAAAAGGAAATGGACATGGAAGCATCCAAATGAAGGTACAGCAGAACTGGATTATATTTTGACTAACAGGAAATACATATTTCAAGATTGTAATGTTCTTAATAAATTTAACACAGGAAGTGATCATCGATTAGTAAGGTGTAAGATACGTGTTAATGTAAAACTAGAGAGACAAAAATTATTAAGAAAAACAATATTTACAGTTGATATTCCTAATCTTCAGAAACATTCTAATGAATTTAAATTAGAACTTACAAATTGGTTTCAAGTATTAGTAGATTTTGAACATGATTCAGATTTGAATGAAATTAATATGAAAATAACTGATACACTTTTAAAAACTGCAACAAAGATAGCTGGTAGAAAAAAGCAGCAATTGACCAATAAAATTTCTACTGAGACTAGAGAATTTATGAAGAAAAGAAGGAATATGAAGATATACAAAAATGATGCATTAAAAAGGATTGAATATCTTGAATTTTGTAAAATGGTGTGGGAAAGAGTTGAAAATGATATAAGAAAGTATAACTGTGAACTAGCAAGGAAAGCTGTAGAAGAAAATAAAAGTCTCAAGAATGTTAAACAACATTTTGGTATTGGTAGGAAATTTATATCTGCAATAAGAAAAAAAGATGGAATTATTACTAAAAAGAGAGATGACATCATGAAATTGGTAGAAGGTTTTTATCAAGAATTATATAGTAATAAAGAACAAGTACCTCCTATATCTATTACATCTTCCGAATTGCCCAGAATTTTAAATGAAGAAGTGAGACATGCAATTAAATGTATGAAGAAAGGAAAGGCTCCAGGTAATGATGGAATTATAATTGATGTATTAAAAGAAGCAGGTGAAGAAATAGAATTTTTTTTAGCAAAGTTATATACCAAATGTCTAAATGATAAAGATGTACCAGATGATTGGAAGAATGCAGTAATAATATTAATATTTAAAAAAGGTGATAAAGAAGATATTAGAAATTACAGACCTATTAGCCTTTTATCAGTTTTATATAAAATTTTTACCAAGATAATTACAACTCATCTACAGAGAACATTGGATTTCCACCAACCAAGAGAACAAGCTGGATTTAAAAGTGGTTTTAGTACAGTAGATCATATCCAGGTATTGAGAGAAGTTATAGAAAGGACAAATGAATATGAGTTGTCATTATGTTTTGGATTTGTAGATTATGAAAAGGCATTTGATTCTATAAACATTTCTTCAGTGATTAAAGCATTGGATCATCAAGGTATAGATCCAGGATATTGTCATATTTTAAAGAATATTTATAAAAATGCAACAGCAACAATTAGATTACATCATGATACTGGGAAAGTCAACATTGAGAAAGGTGTAAGACAAGGTGACTCCATATCTCCAAAACTTTTTACAGCAGTGCTGCAAGAAGTATTTTGTGGATTAAAATGGGAAACTAAAGGAGTGAAAGTAAATGGAGATTATTTAAGTCATTTAGATTTTGCAGATGATGTAGTTGTTTTTGCAAATAATGCTTCAGAGCTGCAGGAAATGTTGCAGGAGTTATCAGATGAAAGTAGGATTAAAGATAAATGTTAAAAAGACTAAAGTAATGTTTAATCGATTTGCTCAAAATATGAAAATAAAGATTGATTATGATGAATTAGAAGAAGTTAACAGTTACAAATACCTTGGTCAGATTATTAATACAGATGGAAACATAATGGAGGAAATTAATCATAGAATTAAACTTGGTTGGAGTGCTTTTGGTAGAAATAACTTGATACTAAAAGGAAATATGCCTATGTGTTTGAAAAGGAAGGTTTTTAACAAATGTGTTTTACCAGTTCTTACTTATGGATCTGAGACTTGGACACTTAATAGAAGAGCAATACAGAGACTTCAGACCACTCAAAGAAGTATGGAGAGATGTATGTTGGGAGTAACAAGAAGAGATCGAAAATGCAATGTATGGGTAAGAGAACAAACAGGTGTTACTGACCTCATTGAAAAAATTAAAAGATTGAAGTGGAGTTGGGCTGGACATATTGCTAGAAGAGATGATAATAGATGGACAATTGAAATTTTAAACTGGATTCCAAGAGATTGTAAAAGACCCAGAAAGAGACCACATGTGAGATGGATGGATGAAATAAGAAAGTGTGCAGGGGTGGTGTGGAGAAGAGAAGCTACAGATCGAAGAAGATAGATTAAACTTGGAGAGACCTTCATCCTGCAGTGGATTGATAATGGTTGAAGATGATGATGATGATGGTCAAATATTTAGTAATTTTAAATTTTAAAAAATTACATCAAAAGATAAATTATTGTCAGTTAATAAATAGTAGATAAACTTATCCAGAGATGAATAATTATTATTATATATGTATGCTGTCTATAAAAATCTATCTTTATAAGAAAGTAATTGACCGCTAGGTCGCGCTAGTAGTTAATATTTTTGGATTAAATTTAGTGAAGAAAAATCAAATATAATGATAGTTAATACTGGGGAAAGAGGAGATGTAGAATTTTTATTGGGAGATATTAAGTTAAGTGTGGTGAATAGATATAGTTATTTGGGAATTATTTTAAGTAATCAGAAAAATTATTTGGATGAATGGGAGAAAAAATTGATAAATGAAGCAAAGAGAAGAAAGGGATTGATAAAGAAATTAACAGTGTTTTCATATAATAAATATGATGTAGCTAGAATTATATGGAAAGGAGTTGCAGTAGCAGGGTTAACATATGGTAATGATGCATTATATGTTAGTAAAAAGATATTAGATTACTTAGAAAAAGCTCAAAGGGAAGTAGGAAGACATGCATTGGATACAGAAGTATGGACAGCAAGGGAGGCAATTCAAGGAGAAATGGGATGATCAAGTTTTCATATGAGAGATGCAAAAAGTAAAATGAAAATGTTTGATAGATTGCAGTTTATGGATAATAAAAGAATAGCTAAAATAGTATTTAATTGGGTTATGAGTAAAGGGCAGCTAACAAGATGGGTGAGAAAGGTAATGCGGTATGCAAAAGATTTGGATAAAGAATTTATATCAGTGTATTTGTACAAAAGATGAGATGATTGTATTAAGAGCATTATTGAGTGTTATAGTAGTAAGAAATGGGATAAAAGAATAAATTTATTAATAAAGAATAGGGAGTTAGAGAGATGGAGAAATAGTGTGGAGAGTAAAAAGAGTTTAAATATATATAGAAATAAACAGAATATTAGGCGTGAGTTAATATATGATAATAGTAAGGAAAGTAGTTTATTGTTTAGGGCTTGAAGGGGATCTTTAGCTACAAAAGAATATACATGTAAATGAAAAAATATGGGTGATTTATTTTGTAAATTATGTAAGGAAGGAATAGAAAATGTTAGGCCTTTGTTAATTGAATGCAAATGTTTGGAAACAGAAAGGGTACATATAATGAAGTTGTGGAAAAATAAATATGAAAAAAGTGATTATACAGAAAGTGAATTATTGGTTTTTATGCTGGGTTTGGGAAAAGATAAGGGAGGTTTAGATATAAAGGTTATAGAGTTGACAAAGATTATGGTGTGGAAATGGGATAGAGCAGATTATGGGCAAATTTAGAGTGGGGAATGTAAAATAAAGTGGTTAACAGGTTTATCTGGGCATAATTGCTGAAATATACTTGACTTCGTTTAAGGAGAAGCCATAATACATCACATGATCACATCAAAATATTTAAATATTGTTAAATGTCAAGAGCATTTGTGGTTTGAAATAAGGTTGGGTAGACAAGAATGGATGGTGGCTGTAGTGTATATTGCCACTTGGGATAGTCAAACTGTAATGGAGTGGAACAATAGTATATATAAATGCCTAGTTAAGGATATACAGAGTTTTAAAGAAAAAGGGAAGAGAATAATGGTTATAGGGGATATGAATGGACATATTGAAGAAATTGATGATGTAGATAATAAAAGTTGTCAGTTTTTGAAGGACTTTTATCAAAGAGTAAATTTGAGCATTGGGAATTTATTAAATGTGTATGAGGGACAATACACATGGTCTACAAAATATGTATTTTACACAATAGATTATGTATTGGTAGAGAAAAAGGGAATGAATAAAATACGGAAAAATTAAGGTGTTTGATAATGAAGAGAGAGTATGTAATAGTGATCATAACTTTATTGTAATAGAAATGGTTAGTAATGTGATGGAGGATAGAAATAAAGGTAGAAATAATAGTGAAAGATGTATATGGAGAGTGAATGATAAGAATAAGTTGGAAAGGTAAGTTGAAGAAACCATGGAGCAATTGGTTGGGGATGAGTATAAGGACTGGTGTGGTGAAATGGAAAAAGTGGCAAAAAGGATTTTAGATGAGAATATGCAGAAGAATAAAAGTAATTAAAAATGAGAGTTAGTAAAAGTGTAAAAGAGAGGAAAGAAGCATGTAGAGAATATAAGTGTGCTATTAAGAATAAAGAAAGTAAAAATGATATTAATGCTAAATAGGGAAAATACTTTAGAAAAGAAGAAGCTAGATAAAATGGATAATTATAAAGATAGGATGAAGTTAAATAGTAAATTGTTGGAGGATATTAATAAAAGTGGAAGAGATGGGAGTAAAAAATTTTGGAATTACATTAAAAGAAGAAATGTAGGGAAAAGAGTGATAGTATTAATAGATGATGAGGAAATAGAATGTATCTCTAGATGTGAGCTAGAGAAAATCTTAAATAGGTATGTAATGGATATAGAAAAGATGTTAGATGTGAAGGAATTAGTAATAGAAAACATGAAAGCAGTTAGTAATGGGAATATTAGGTTCACAAAAAATGAACTGAATGAGACAGGGAAGAGATTGAAAAGTGGAAAGGTGAGAGGTTTAGATGGATGTACAGCAGAGATGGTAATGAATTTAGGGCATAGAGCAAAAGTAAAGTTATTATCATGTTTTAATAAGATGGCACAGAAGACAGTTTTTCCGGGTAGTTGGAGTAATACAAGAATAAGATTATTATTTAAAGGAAAGGGTAAAGATTATAAAAAGTTTAATAATTATACACCGATAGTGGTAGCATCAGTTTTATATAAAGTTTTCGCATATATGGTAGCTGGAAGAGTTGTAAAATGGATGGAAGAGAATAATGTAGTGGGGGAAATGCAAGGAGGTTTTAGGTCAGACAGGCATATAGGAGATATTTTGTTTGTAGTTACACAACTTATGGAGCTGAATAGGAATTCAGGTAGATCATTATATATGAGTTTTATAGATATAGAAAAAGCATATCATAGAGTAAATAGAAATAGATTATGGGTAAGATTAGCCAATTTGAGAATGGATGAAGCTTTAGTAAATATTATTAAAAAATTATATGAAAATAATTATTATACTTACCAATTAGGGATATAGAATCAGTTAAAGTTAAAAATGGGGTGGGATTAAGGCAAGGATGCCCTATGTCACCGATTTTGTTTTTGTTGTTTTTGAGTGAAATGGAAAAAGCAATAGAAAGACTAGGAAGAGGGGTAGAGATAGCATTAATAGGTGGCAAAGGAGAATATACTTTGTCAGGTCTTTTTTTTTTTTGCGGATGATATTCTTTTATGTCCAGAAAGAAGAGAAGATATGGATATTATGTTGAGGACATATGCAAGGGTTGGTAAAGAGATGGGGATTAAATTTAGTGAAGAAAAATCAAATATAATGATGGTTAATACTGGGGAAAGAGAGGATGTAGAATTTTTATTGGGGGATATAAAGTTAAGTGTGATGGATAGATATAGGTATTTGGGAATCATCTTATGTAATCAGGGAAATTGCTTGGATGAATGGGAGAAAAAATTGGTAAATAAAGCAAAGAAAAGAAAGGGTTTGGTAAAAAACTAACAGTATTTTCATATAATAAATATGATGTAGCTAGAATTGTATGGAAGGGAGTTGCAGTAGCAGGGTTAGCATATGGTAATAATGCTTTTGTTAGTAAAAGGATTTTAGATTATTTAGAGAAAATACAAAGAGAAGTAGGAAGACATGCATTAGATGCAGAGGTGTGGATAGCAAAGGAGGCAATTCAAGGAGAAATGGAATGGTCAAGTTTCTATATGAGAGATACAAAAAGTAAATGAAAATGTTTGGTAGGTTGCAGTTCATGGATAGTAAAAGAATAGCCAAAATAGTGTATAATTGGGTTATGAGTAAAGGTCAGGTAACAAGATGGGTGAGTGAAAAAGGTAATGCGGTACGCAAAAGATTTGGATAAAGAATTTATATCGGTATACTTGTATAAAAGATGGGATGATTGTGTTAGGAGGACTGTTGAGTGTTATAGTGGTAAGGAATGGGATAAAAGAATAGAAGCATTAATAAAAAATAGGGAGTTGGAGAGATTGAGATGTAGTATGGAGGGTAAGAAGAGTTTAAATATATATAGAAGTAAACAGAATATTGGAAGTGAGTTAATTTATGATAATAGTAAGAAAAGTAGTTTATTGTTTAAGGCTCAAATGGGATCTTTAGCAACAAGAGAATATACATGTAAATGGAAAACTATGGGTGATTTAGCATGCAAATTATGTAAGGAAGGTATAGAAAATATTAGGCATCTATTGATTGAATTTAAATGCTTGAAAGCAGAAAGGGTACAGATAATGAAGTTATGGGAGAATAGGTATGAACAAAGTGACTATACAGAAAGTGAGTTATTAGTTTTTATGCTGGATTTGCAAAAAGATAAGAGGGATTTAGATTTAAAGGCCATAGAGTTGACAAAAATTCTGTTGTGGAAATGGGATGGGGCAGAATATGGGAAGACTTAGAGTGGGGAATGGAAAATAAAGTGGCTAACAAGTTTATCTGAGCATCGTTGCTGAGATATTCTTGACTTCATTTAAGGTGAAGCCAAATACATCACATCACAAAAGATGGGATGATTGTGTTAAGAGGATTGTTGAGTGTTGTAGTAGTAAGGAATGGGATAAAAGAATAGATTTATTAATAAAGTATAGGGAGTTAGAGAGATGGAGAAATGGTATGGAGAGTAAAAAGAGTTTAAATATATATAGAAATAAACAGAATATTAGGTGTGAGTTAATATATGATAATAGTAAGGAAAGTAGTTTATGATTTAAGGCTCAAACAGGATCTTTAGCTTCAAGAGAATATATATGTAAATGGAAAAAAATGGGTGATTTATTTTGTAAATTATGTAAGGAAGGAATAAAAAATATTAGGCATTTGTTAATTGAATGTAAATGCTTGAAAACAGAAAGGGTACATACAATGAAGTTATGGAAGAATAAATATGAAAAAAGTGATTATACAGAAAGTGAATTATTGATTTTTATGCTGGGTTTGGGAAAAGATAAAGGGGATTTATATATAAAGGTTATAGAATTGACAAAGATTATGTTATGGAAATGAGATGGAGCAGAATATGGGGAAAATTAGAGTGGGGAATGGAAAATAAAGTGGCTAACAGGTTTATCTGGGCATAATTGCTGAGATATTCTTGACTTCATTTAAGGAGACGCCACAATACATCACATCACATCACATCAAGCGTGTTCTATAAATAAAACCAACGTTTCTAACAAATTACACACACAAATGCAAATATGTTAATTTTTCTGCACATAAGCAGATTGATTATAAATCGTCTTTGATGCCACATCTATAACATAACTTACTTTATTTGGTCAATTTTAGAGTTGTGATATAAATTTTTTAATGTTATATTAACTATTTAAAAAAATATTAGCACTATTAAAAATACAAATCATAAAAATAATTTACTGATAATATTATATTAGCTTCTATTTTTAATTTGTATATCTGGTGGGTGATCCTATATTTTAATTATATGTAGTAAAACATGTCTTTTAAGTAAACAGAAAAAAAAAAGATATATCAACATACTTTCATTAAAATTATATCTAAAAAATTAATAAACTAAATTTTAATTTATTTTCTAGTTCAGGAGAAATAAGATCAAGTTATTTAAAAATCCTAACTGATTTATGCTGTTAAATCACATATTTCCGTAAAAGGAATTAATCTTGTAAAAACTTTAATATTGAGTGAAAGTCTCATATTAAATTTATTTTCAATTTTAATATGCTTAAAATTGTTGATAACTTTTGGAATAGGATTCTTTATAAAAAGATAATTTAATTTTACAAACAAGTAAATATAATTATATATAATTTATCCATTCTTAATTGTAATGTAGGTATCATCACAATCTATC
Source organism: Epiperipatus broadwayi (assembly GCA_028023455.1). Taxonomy (NCBI): domain Eukaryota; kingdom Metazoa; phylum Onychophora; class Udeonychophora; order Euonychophora; family Peripatidae; genus Epiperipatus; species Epiperipatus broadwayi. The sequence goes on from JAQFVV010006289.1 coordinate 3,060,858, forward strand.
CAAAGACAGGTTCTAAAAGTCATTCCAGATTGTTTACTTCAAGTATTACTATCACTTGGTTGATTTTTCAATTATTTAATTATATATACTTTAGCACTCCATCAAAGTTAAAGTTTTTAGCACGATCAAAGAGAAAGAAAGTAAACTAATAACTACAAATTTACTCAATTCAATAGATCTTTTGTACTCATCTTGTAATTTTGGTGCTTAAATATTATTTTTTTTCAAGCAACTAACCATATGATTAATTTATTTTATTTTCTTCAAATATTCATAACTTTGTTTTTCTTCTTAATATAATTTTAGAAAATTTTTACTTTTTTTTCTAATACCTTCCACAATCCAATTCAAAGTCTTTTTTTTTTTTAATTTCTATTACAGGTGTTCATACTATATTATGCATGGGATTACTAATATATATATATATATATATATATATATATATATATATACTTAACTTGACTGGAAAAAATATATGAGTAGAGATGATTAAATTTATGTAGAAATAATAATAAAAAAATTAATAATTTAAGTTAAGGTTTGGAATCATAAATAGAAGTTCTGAAGAAGATTGCTGGGGCAATCGAAACTGTCACAGTGGGTTGTAATAAAAGGATTTTAAAACAGTAATAAAAAGCATAGATTTAATATTATATGGATTTGACAATGCAATAAGAAAGACAAAGTTATAATACTTCTTAAAGAAAGTAAAATGTAATTGGTACAACTAAGCAATAAAACAGAATCATTGTTTCAGAGAAATCTTATAATTTAATTTTTACTCGTCATTTTTTGATAAAGTTGAACCTTTGCATACATATATTTTCCTAATAACATACATTTTTTTCAGAATTTGCAAACAAAAAAAAAAGATAGTGAAAAATTGAATTTTTAATTTTATATAGAATTCGACACTCTTTTTGATAGCAGCAATTTCTGAAACTATATAAAATTAAAAAGTAGAATATATATAAGAAAATTGAAGATACAAATAAATGCAGTAAAAAGAAAAACATTTATTCCACTTCCACAGTATCCTTGGTATTCTACCATAAAAATTAAAAATTGTTGAGTGTGCATGTTTAGAAATATTCTTAATTACACTTTACATTAATAAAAATTAGATATATTTTTTTCTATATATAATAATATATATATTAAGGCTACAACCTTAAGGATATGCACCTGAAATTTGATGGTAGGGGCCTCTACAAATATTTAACACAAGATTAATGATTTTAAAAGACAAGAGTGGCCAACTCTATACATAATAGCAAAACATCATGAAGAATATTAAGTTTAGAATGTTAAATTGTAATTTTTGCTTGATAAGATGATTATAAAAATTGATAAGTAATTGATTTCTAATTGTGAGTGCCTTATTCTTATACTTTTGGTAACATAATATCAAAAAATAATGACAAACTTAAACAAGTTTTATTTTTTAAAAAAATATTTTTTATAATTCATAAGATAACTTTTGGAGTTATTTCAATAGTTTGACTGCAACATATAAATAATTAATATTTAGAAATTCAGATGCTTTAACAACCTCAGTGCTGGAAGTAAAATTTCAACTGAATTTATGTTGAATAATAAAGCATCTCATGACTATATCACATTATTCCAAGTTATGTACTGCTGTTGCAGTAAAAATATTCTTTTTTTACCACAAGAATATTACTACTGTAAGTTTTAGTGACTAATAGATGCCTGTTATTATTTCTTAATAAATTCCAATCTTGTATTATCACCTTGCACTTATTAGTTACTAACGCTTACAGTAGATATCATGGCTGCGGTGAAAGAAAAAGTATATTCTTCTGGAAGAGCAATGTGTAACATGAAGTCATGTGACAGATGCATGTGATACTTTATTGGTTTTATATCCATCCTGTCAAAAGAATAGAGTGTCTATAGTTGTTAAAAAACTAAGGACACCATAATATGTAGATAATGAATTGGTTTTAAATCTATGTGATTATACAAGGAAGTTGTCTTAGATTGAAAATATTTTTTATGTTTTTTTTAATTTGGACTCATGGTTTGATAGTCAAATAAAAAAGTAAATTATAGCTGCTAAAAAAATGCACTAGATCCTAAAGGTCCAGGTGCACTGATCCAAAATCCAAAGAAGCTCATTGTTAAAAGACATTAACTTAAAATTAGTCATTGTATACAATAACATTTGATAGATATTTTCTATGCATTTTTGCAATAGATGGCATAGCTATAATGGTAAAAGAAGGTAGTCATCCATTTGATTCTATGAATCATTTTTAATGTCATGTTAGTTTTTAAGTAAAAAAAAATGAATGTATAGATTCAAATGTGACACTAGATACATTATATTCAAAAAGCTGAAAGATAGTAAATTTTATTACAATAATATAACTGTTTCAGTTAAATTAATTATACATTGTGTGCATTGTAAAAATGCAATTTTTTTTATTTAAGAATGCTCTATATGTATAATAGTTGTAATGTTTCACTTTCTAGATGTGATGGTATTGAATCTATAATAGAATATTTTCATTGAATTGAGTACATGAAGCAAATAAAGAGTAGCAGATTACATTAAAAATATTTAAATATAAATGTAGATTAGTTTTTACAGCTATTTTCATTATAATGACTGCTTACAACAGTATTTGCCAAGCTGTTCCATGAAACTCTAATATTTCACAAATAGTAAGGGTTTTATGAAAAATTTATGAAAATATAAGTCTCATCTGTTTTTTAAATGCAAATTGAAACAAATTTGGACATGTTGAAACATGCGAACAGGGCAATCTGCATATGCCCAGCACTGGCTGTGCTTCAACAGTAGTTAAAAATCTTTCAAAGCAAATAAATGTGGACTTTCCCAGATAGATATTATTCATGATAATATTAAACACATCATTATTATTTGGCTTAAATATGTAAGTTTGCTATTATTATTATAAGTCTTTATTAGCACTTTTGATAGTTTTATAATAATAGACTTGAATTGAATCATATAAATTTTATGGCTGAGCATTTTTTATTATATTTTTTCTTTGTTCCTAAATATTTTATTAAATCAATGTTATTACAATTGCATATTCATTATTGACATATTTTTAGGACGTCTTTCAAATTTATTTTTGTGTGTTGTAATCCTTTTTATAATATTTTTTTATTATAGTTCCGACTAATATTAGATTTTAAATTTTATTCAAAAAGTACCAATGGATTCTTAGTTAAAGAGAGGAACTTTAGAACAAGGGGGTGGGGAGTGTTTCTTCTGAGATATCTATGATTGGAACTATAGTTTCTTCAACATTTACAAATATTATTTAAAAGCAAACAAAAAAATATGATAAAGGTTATTTCATGTGGAGATTTATATGTATTGGGGATACAAAAGTTCTTGATGTGCTGTGTTTTATGAAATAAAATACTATACAGTTTATTGGCTCCAGCTAAACATTGCAGGCATTCGGAAATAAAACATGCTGATTATATATATATATATGAAATTTATAACTTGTTTTATTAATTATTATAAGTGTACCTTCGATGATTTTTGCAATGTTATATTGCACAGGCTATTACTATATAGTGAAACTGAGCTGAATTCAGACCCATATAGCTATCTGATTTGCAAAGCTGGATTTGAAGATATTTATGTGTCCGAAAAGTTCAGACTTTCAAATTGATAGAAACATGTTTTATAAGTGCTGACTTTTGAGTTAGTATTTTAGATCTAGTTTCTAGAGATGCAGCCCTCCACTGAGGTGAGCCATAAGTTTGAAACCAATTGGTCTGGAGGTAGGGTCAATGATAGAGATTTGAATTCTTTCTCTTTCAGCACTTATAAAAACAAAGCTTGTTTAGAGCTATTGGTAAGCTCCATCTAGTAATATATATATATATTGTAACGATCCGGAGAAGGTAGACTTACGTAAACTGCACTACAGGGCGCCATCTAGGCATTTGAACCTAGAAAAATTTATAAAGTAGGCAGATACGTAAGTCAAAATTTAAAAAAAAAAAAAAAAAAATTTTTTTTTTTTTTTAAATTTTGCCTTACGTATCTGCCTACTTTATAAATTTTTCTAGGTTCAAATGCCTAGATGGCGCCCTGTAGTGCAGTTTACGTAAGTCTACCTTCTCCGGATCGTTACAATTGGCGCCAGTTGTAACGATCCAAGGAATAGTACTTAACGTAATCTGCACTACGGGGCGCCATCTAGGCATTTGAACCTAGAAAAATTTATAAAGTAGGCTGATACGTAAGTCAAAAAAAAAAAAAATTTTTTTTTTTTTAAATATTTTGGTTCCGGTCGTTAGCCCATGTCACTAGCTCAGTGGAATAGCAGAGATTTAATAATATAATCTAAGAGTATATATAAAAAAGAATAAAATAAGCCACTGCCAGTAATTAACATCCAAACATTTATTTATGCACATATATATAAAATGTAAAACTAATACTAAAATAGTTTTAAATCTTATATATATGTGCATAAATAAATATTTGTATGTTAATTACTGGCAGTGGCTTATTTTATTCTTTTTTATATATACTCTTAGATTATATTATTAAATCTCTGCTATTCCACTGAGCTAGTGACATGGGCTAATGACCGGAACCAAAATATTTAAAAAAAAATAAATTTTTTTTTGACTTACGTATCTGCCTACTTTATAAATTTTTCTAGGTTCAAATGCCTAGATGGCGCCCCATAGTGCAGATTACGTTAAGTACTATTCCCCGGATCGTTACAATATATATATTGAAGCAGTCAGATCTGAGTTTGATTCTAGCTTCATGACATCTAGCCATAAGCCCACTTCAAACCCTAGTACTAATCTTAAATTTCCGATGCAATGGGGCTTTATATGTTCAATCCACGCTAATTTCCATAAAGAATAACTTATTTCAAATGCGTATTAAAATTAACTAGTTTCAGTTTAAAATTGATCAATTCTATTAATAAATTCAGGATAGAATTATTCATGAATTTATATATTATAACTGCATGGATTGTCCGTATATATTTGTAAATATTTAAATATATATAATTGTTTAAAAGTTTCATTGTGTCGGGAATGTTTGATTTTATTTTTAAATAATTTGTTAAATTTTTAGATTAAAAGCTACATTCTTTCGATAAGCTTTCAGATTTTCCCTTTCCAAAACAACAGTTTAAGTTTATTAATTAGAAAAAAGATAAGGATTTCCTAATTAAAATCATTTTCTGATTTTAAGACTTCATTTTCTAATTAGAAAATGAATTCAAGTTAATGAGTTTGAAAGCCTTATCGAAGGAATGTATCTAAAAACAACCAGTAAATCTAAAAACATTGATAATGAAAGAAGCACTAATGTAAAGGCATCAGAGGACAGATATATAGCTCTGAAAAGTTTGGAGAAAAAGCCATCTTTGTTGTAGAGAAGTACAGTGAACTCTATGCGTTTAAAAATCATAAATTTAAATAGTGTTTCGATCATGGTGAAGGGCTAAAACATCATGAATCTGGCTATTGTTCCTGAAGTCATCTGAAAATCTTCAATGGAGCTGCTGAATCTTTTCCGGACCGATCATGCTGCTAAAATTATGAAAAGCCACTAAAATGCTGTTCCAGTAATCGACTAAATGCATGCCTACATTTGTTTTTACGAAACTGGATGTGTAAACTAAGGAAACCAGCTCTGGAAGAAATGGGTAATATATTTCCGAAATGAACCTTAAACTATCTGGCCAGTTTCCGAACTTTACTTTGCACTCCCTTTAGAGCTCTTTTATTCTTAAATGTAATAATCTTTATAAAACCTTTTATTCATGCTACTGTAAACTTATATCATCATTCTCTAAACCTCTAGTCTTTAAAATTTCTCTTTTCTTACTTGGCAGTTCATTTATTATATATATATATATATATATATATATATATATATATATATATATATATATATATATATATATATATATATATATTTGTGTGCTTTATTAATGTTGTTTATTTTAATTATATGCCAATAATCCTTCGACCCGATGAACCCCTTTGTTCTATTTGCCTTAAGCAGAAAATATAATATTAAATCTGATAATAATTCTCATCCATTAGAATTAGATTTATACTGTTCTATCAATCATCGAGTCGAAAGAAATTATTAAATGTTTGTTATTTTTATAATTGGCTAATAATAAATTATTAGCTTCGTTTCTCACCTATTTTCCCAGCTCCTATCTAATTTACAAATGTTTATATAGTCATATATATAATGTTAAAACGTTTATTTTCTCGTATTCACCAATGCATATTTATTCATATATAATCTTAAAGTGTTTTTTGCAAAAGGGCTGATAGAGGAATCAAATAAATATATTCTAATTCAACTTTGTTATTTTCTATTAAGATTCAGGAAGGGCACGATGATTGGGGCATAATTAATATGATTTACAAATACTTTAAAATAATGTTAGTTAAAAGCTCATTTGACTTTAATTCATTTGATCAAGTCATCACGTAAAGCATTCTATAATTGGGTTTTAGTATTCAAACGATGACTATCAAGTCATCATCTTCAAACATTGCTGATGTAGGGCAATCTTCTACCCTGTTAGGCTGGTCAGTGATCATATTTCTGTTATTTTAAATTATCGAGGAAGAAAGCACTTCCTCTCCTGTTCATATTAGTCAAAAGGCATAAGACTTGTCAGACACAAGCCGCCATAGGACTTCTATTATCGACTAGCTATTATCTTTCAATTTCATTTTATACCTCATAATTCGTCAGCACCGTTACCTCTCTGTTCCAGTAAAGCCCGCTCTGATGCTCATAATTCATTGTGCAGTGATTTCACTTAAAGTCGAACAAATTCTCAGTTATATTTAATTAAATAAGTTTTCCAATAAAGATTAAAGTTATGCCCTAAAATACATATGTTGCTCTTCATGAATGGATTTGGAAATGTGAAAATAAATATATTCTTTCATATGAAATTAGAGTAATAATTTCCTTTACTAATGAATACCTTTATCTGCCTTTTATTTCTTGTTGGGGCATAGACATAGACTATCAAATATTGTGTAACACTCATTGGCATATAATAAGGACTACCACTCTTATTATTATTATAAATTCTGTTTAAGGACTAGAATTAATTAATTTAATCTTTATTTAAAATTCAAACCAAACAAATTATTATTATTAAATATTTTTTAAACACACTTGGTTTCTTAGTTCTCAATTCTTTCATAATTATTTTAATGTTAATACTCACTGTCTGTGTTGGCAACCCAAACATGTACATATGATTCGATTTAAAAATTATCTTAGTTAATTGATTATCCAATATTAGAGTCAGTTCAGGGATCTCTGATCATCACCACCATTGATCTAGTTTCTTGGTGCATAGCACTGTGCCATTGATTTCTACTAATCTGAGCTTGAGTTGGGTTTGAATTTAGTTTTGGTTCAGCTGAGTTTGGATCTGACTTGCAGTTCTTTTGGTGGGTTTTTTCAACTGGTACATGGTTATGTTTCTGGCACCCAATGTGGGGTTTTGATTTAATGAACCCCACACCCTGTAAACAGTAATTATGATTTTTAGTACTCAGTCAATTGAGATCTCGATAAATTAAATATTTCAGTAGAAAGTGATATTTTTGTAGAATGTTATATATATTTAGAGAAAAGTTATGTGAAAATTTAATAAATTAAAATGTCATTTTGTAATTTTCTTTTTTATAAAAATGTTTTCAAGATTATCTTTTTAAATGTTCATTCAGCAAAAGATTCATTAGTTATAATAATTATTAGAATATATATATATATATATATATATAAATTAATTATACGTGTACTATATCAATATATATATTATACATTTGTGTTATACATGTTCGTGTCAGTAGGAAAATTATCATTAGAAAAGTAGTAAGAGTCTATAGATTAAAGCAAGGGGTAAAATAAATGAAACATTTGTCTGTGTCAAAATTAATTATATGTATCTCAATCTTACAATTACAAATATCCAATATGATATCATGTTAAAAGTTTTAAATTTTAAAGTATTGCTTGCTAGCACTTATATTAAATGTTCACTCCGTATTCTTAGTAGCCTCAAAGCAGGCAAAGACCTTCAAACTGGGAATTATCTGTCAAGCGGTCTGATGCAGTGTGACATTACGCTTTAATGACAATAATTTCTAGAGTAACCTCAAAGCAGGTGAAGACCTTTTGTGTACGCCAAGTAGCCAGATGCAGTTGGCAAAATGTTTAAATGGTTGACACGCTTTCATGCTAGCAAGATTAAAAATGATATCAAATAAAAGTTCTTGTGTAATATTAATTTTGACATTTTTTTTTGTGAAAGCCTCATGCTTAGTAAAAAGGAAGTAGTGAACTTCTATATTTAAACTGAAGTCAGGAACACATCAGTTGTTATTAAATAATAAATACTCATCATCAATCAAATTGTTTTATCAAAAATTAATTCAATCATATGTAGTTTGGGGGTCAATGGGTTATTTCACATGTCCTATTGATCTCATTTTGCCACTGGCACCCATATAAATAAATTTGTCAGCAAATTTGATTGTCAGCACAGTAGTGGGTCAGTTGTCTAAATAATAAAAACCAAATGTGTCCAATACAATTACTTGTACTACCTGCTAATATATATATATATATATACACTGTACCGGTAAAAATCACCATGCCTAATCACACGCAGTAATCCAAATTCGAACCCAGTCCACGTCTAGGAATAAATTCCAAAATGCAAACTAAATTCAAACCCAAAACCCTGGCATGACCCACCGATGACAACATTACAACGGTACGGGGTTCTCCCTTTACTAGCTCATCGAAAAACACAGACTAAATTACCTACAATCAGCTATTTCATAGATACCTTATAGTCGGGATATTGGGACGGCTAATAATTTAATGTATATATTTAAGTTGTCGATACAGACAGCAGGTGATTGACTAGAATTCGAGAGTAATAATGCAAGAGAGACAAAATTAGGTTAGATAAATTTTTAATAAATTATTGAAAGCATTGAATAATATTATTTACAGATACGGTAAAACTCTCATATGTATTTATAATAAATTGCTGCTAGTCATCAATAATCGGTTTGTACTGATTAACAAACTCATGCCAATATTTATGTGTTTAAATGGTTGTACAGGTTGGTATGAGAATCAGAGTAATTGGAGCACTTAAAATATTTGTCTACTAGTTTATATTAATTTGTTTTATTTTAATAGTTTCAAACCATTGCGCATACGGATAAATGGGAGGAGGTTTTATATAAAAATATGATATATAATATTGATGTGCTGATGGTTGCAGGGATTAATGTATACTACAAATAATAACTTGCGGTGCATTGACGGAATACCGGGCGGCTTGTACTTTGACAAGTCTTAATGCCCTCAAGTAGATCCGGGACACTACAACCAGCCAGGTTCATTTTCGAACCCCGGTGACCCAAGAGATTACCTGGAGAAGAATTTCTTTCTCTCCATGTGGTAGTAAAACGAGACGCCAACTTAGGCGAAGGTAAAGGCATTGCCACAGTAACATCGAGGAAGAGTGATCGGAAGTGGATTTTAAAACTAAATTATATAAAACCTTTTCTCTCCGTAACATTTTCTACGCAACAGTCCGATATAATTATTCAATAAAACATGGTGAAATCAAACGATCGCAAAAGTAATAATTAATTAATTTTACTCTGAAACCCATAACTCCCCAGATTGTTCGGAAGGTAATAATAGCAAAAAATATTCACTTATTATTCTTACTCCGTAATAATACACAAAAAATTATAATAAAATTTTAGACTATTTTAAGTATTTGAGATTTGGAGTATAGATTAAAATATCATGACAAAGTAAAATTTCTCAACTCAACATAAATGAAACAGTTTTTAGTTCGATAAAAGAAAATTACTTTTAAAATGAATATAATAATTATTATGAGATAAACTTTACTGACTTTAATTCGAGTTGAGAAATATTATTATTGGCATCGTTTTGTTTGTAAAATAAGTATTAGTAAAATATAAATGTATTCACAAATGGATTATTAGTAGGCACAAATATTAATAATTTTCATCTAAAGACTAGAGCACAGAAATGTTAGAGAAGAAATTTACTGACAGGTTTTAGTGTAACATTTTCAAATGGAAAGCAAGAAATTTACATGCAATTACTTTGATTAACAGATTAAATATAAAATTATTACTGAGAGGAAAGTTAAAAGTTCATGTAACAAAAGTTACCATTCTTTCTTCATCCGGTTTTCTTCTTGCGGTGCTATGTATGAAGAACGTAGGCGCGCATTTTGAATTCCTTAGAATGGCATGGTTAATTTAAATGTTAAAATTTGGAAGACTGGAAGCACGGAAAACATTACAGATCAACGGTACAAAAGATTTAAATTGGCAGAACAGGGATCAGCTTCTTGGACTTAGCCCATCATTATTGCAGTTTACCGGGCAACTTCTTAATAACGGTTGAAGTGATTTCTCTGGAATAACTACTTTGCTGTAGCTTGAGACGATCTAAGCACAGCCAAGTCAAAAGTTAGAGTGTTATCTCTTATATTTAAGATGGCTACCGTTGACCTTTCTGCCTAGTTTTTGTTCATAACTCCGCCTCCTTTGATTTCGGCCTCCAGCAATATCTAATTTGACTATACAATAGCAGTTGCCTTTCTTGATAAGAGTTCTACGTTTCTCATTTATTTTTAAATTTAATACATGATTCTAAATTGACAAAACAATTACATCGGAATTCGTGAATACAAAAATATACATTCATTATCTTAATTTATCGAAGTACAAATTAATCATTCTATACCTTTTGTACAAGTAGGATTTTGATTAAAAATACTGATCAAAGGAATGTGACTTTTGATCAACATTTTTAAATGACTTTGTATAATTTGCAAAATTAACATTTAGAGAAAATATACACGCAATTGAAACCTTTAAATTGAGCTAATACAAATCCACAAACCACACACACACGAATATCATTTATCATGATTTGTGACATTTATACTCATACTCTTTACATTAAATTCTTTTTAAACAAACACAAAATAAATAACCTAAAATCCATGTGGCTTGGAATAGAAAAAGTCTCATTGTGGGTAAATAGTGGTTTAGAATTACCGTTCTTAAATGGCAATCATGAAACTAAGATCGATTCTTCGATCTGTCTGTTTCAATATATATATATGAATGTTTGTATATCACTAATTATTTGTATAGTTTTTTTTTTCAGACATGGGAGAACAGTTGAACAGAGGGAAAGTGAGTAATGTTTGTTTTTCTTATCTTTCATATATATATATATATATATATATATATATATATATATATATATATATATATATATGTTTGTATATCACTAATTATTTGTATAGTTTTTTTTTTCAGACATGGGAGAACAGTTGAACAGAGGGAAAGTGAGTAATGTTTGTTTTTCTTATCTTTCATAGTTTTTTCTAAATAAAATACATCTCTCATTCAAAGAATTAATAGAAAGAGCTAACCAAGAAAATGTAGGAAAACTAAAACTAAACTAAAAAAGGCAGATTACATAGATTGGGGAAATAATATGCAGCAGCTAATGCAGATAGGGACAATGGGACCAGTAGTCAGAGACCTAATTAAATGTACTGAAGAAAAAATATTATTTAAGTATACAGAGAGTGCCATAAGTTTGATTCACATTGTTTATTATATTATTTATTCACTTTCAAAGATGGAAGAACAATTAGATAAAGGATTGACTGGTGATAGTGATGCACCTTCAACTACCTCCAGTGAATGAGAAATCACTTTTAAAAATCAGATCAATAGGAAAAAGCGCACCCATCAAAGCAGAAAGATGGCTAAAGATGATCACGATGATTGAGAGACTTTTCATATGATCCTCAGAGAAATGAGAGAAGACAGGAAGCTAATGATGATGATGATGGAGAAGATTTTAAAGCTTGAGGAAACACGAGGGCCGCAAACCAACCCAGAGATTGTAAAGCATCATACAGCAATAGACACTTACAAGGCTCCAAGAAGTGATGAAGATGATCAGACCATGCCAAAAGAAGTTGTGGATAATCAAAAAGATGACAGTGGAGAATATGAGTCAAATCAAGAAATGGTTGCAGAAACTGATTTAAATACAGACAGGGGAAAAAGATGTTCAGACCACTAGTAAGATAAAATCAAAAGAAGAAATGGAACAGACAATAAACTCCGAAATGAGTCTAAGGAACTTGCAGAGACCATCCCTTATATCTGCTGTAGAAATTCAAATTTTTAGGGGTGACCCAAAAGAAAAGCCCATAGATCATCTAAACAGCATTAAAGAATTTTTCTGTTTGCACTCTATAGCAGAAAAGGAAAAGGTTATCCTAGCCAGCCAGTACTTAAGAGAAGCTGCCAAGGCATGGTGGAAGCTATTAAAAAAACCACCTACCATGATCCAAGGATAGGAAAAGGCCATTTTAAAAAAATATTGGAGTGAAGAAAGGCAGAAGGGTATTTTGCATAGACTGAACACTCAGACATATCAAGAAAACTGCAGACAGGGATATGCAGCCTACTTCATCCAGCAAGTAACCACATTCAAATCCCTAACATTCTTGAAATATGAAGACCAACACATCATCCGGACAAGCAGACATCATTTACCCCCATGGATCCAAAGAATCATGCTTGGGATGTGCCCTATGTCAAAAGAAAAGACCATAGACTTTTTGACTGCAATAGACTATGGAAACTTGACACCAACCAGAAAAGACCAAGACTATGACCATTATCAAAAGTTAAAACCATATGTGCCATCTGATCCAGGGAAACAATAGGACAACCATTAAATGACAGATATATATACACATGACCAACTGACATGACCATAGGGAAAATGAGACTTGATTAACAGATCTTATTATAAGCTAGATATTAAAAAAATGATCATAATGAGTCATGTATAATTTTGCAGTTTGTACAGATGATATTATTCACACTCATGCTGTTCTCCCAGAGTCTAACAACTAGTCGAGTACACTTATGCGACTGTATCACGTAAAAGTAAAGAGATTTTTTTTCATTGTTTTTTTTTGAAGTGAAATGAAATGAAGCAGTCAGATCTGAGTTTGATCCTAGCTTTGTGACATCTATCCATAAGCCCACTTCAAACCCTAGTACCAACCTTAAATTTCTGATGCAATGGGGCTTTATATGTTCAATCCACACTAATTTACATAAAGAATAACTTATTTCAAATGCATATTAAAATTAATTAGTTTCAGTTTAAAATTAATCAATTCTATTAAAAAATTCATGATAGAATTATTTATGAATTTATATATTATAACTGCATGCATTGTGCGTATGTATTTGTAAATATTTAAATATATATAATTGTTTAAAAGTGTCATTGCATCGAGAATGTTTGATTTTATTTTTAAATAATATGTTAAATTTTTAGATTAAAAGCTACATTCCTTCGATAAGCTTTCAGATTTTCCCTTTCCAAAACAACAATTTAAGTTTATTAATTAGAAAAAAGATAAGGATTTACTAATTAAAATCATTTCAAGTTAATGAGTTGGAAAGGCTTATCGAAGGAATGTATCTAAAAACAACCAGTAAATCTAAAAACATTGATAATGAAAGAAGCGCTAGCCTGAAGGCATCAGAGGACAGATATATAGCTCTGAATAGTTTGGAGAAAAAGCCATCTTTGTTGTAGAGAAGTGTAGTGAACTCTATATGTTTAAAAATCATAAATTTAAATAGTGTTTTGATCATGGTGAAGAGCTAAAACATCAGAAATCTGGCTATTGTTCCTGAAGTCCTCTGAAAATCTTCAATGGAGCTGCTGAATCTTTTCCGGACCAATCATGCTGCTAAAATTATGAAAAGCCACTAAAATGCATGCCTACTTTGTTTTTACCAACCTGGATGTGTAAACTAAGGAAACCAGCTCTGGAAGAAATGGGTAATATATTTCCATAATGAACCTTAAACTATCTGGCCAGTTTCCGAACTTTACTTTGCACTCCCTTTAGAGCTCTTTTATTCTTAAATGTAATAATCTTTATAAAACCTTTTATTCATGCTACTGTAAACTTATATCGTAATTCTCTAAACCTCTAGTCTTTAAACTTTCTCTTTTCTTACTTGGCAGTTCATTTATTATATAATATATATATATATATGTGTGTGTGTGTGTGTGTGTGTGCTTTATTAATGTTGTTTATTTTAATTATATGCCAATAATCCTTTGACCCGATGAAACCCTTTGTTCTATTTCTCTTATGCAGAAAATATAATATTAAATCTGATAATAATTCTCATCCATTAGAACTAGATTTATACCGGTCTATCAATCATCGAGTCGAAAGAAATTATTAAATGTTTGTTATTTTTATAATTGGCTAATAATAAATTATTAGCTCTGTTTCTCACCTATGTGCCTAGCTCCTATCTAATTTAAAAATGTTTATATAGTCATATATATAATGTTAAAATGTTTATTTTCTCGTATTCACCAATGTATATTTATTCATATATAATCTTAAAATGTTTATTGCAAAAGGGCCGATAAAGGAATCAAATAAATATATTCTAATTCAACTTTGTTATTTTCTATTAAAATTCAGGAAGGGCACGATGATTGGGGCATAATTAATATGATTTACAAATACTTTAAAATAATGTTAGTTAAAAGCTCATTTGACTTTAATTCATTTGATCAAGTAATCATGTAGAGCATTCTATAATTGGGTTTTAATATTCAAATGATGACTATCAAGTCATCATCTTCAAACGTTGCTGATGTAGGGCAATCTTCCGCTCCGTTAGGCTGGTCGGGGATTATATTTCTGTTATTTTAAATTATGAGTAAGAAAGCACTTCCTCTCCTGTTCATATTAGTCAAAAAGCATACAAGCTACCATAGGACTTTTATTATCGACTAGCTATTATCTTTCAATTTCATTTTATAGCTCATAATTTGTCAGCACCGTTACCTCTCTGTTCCAGTAAAGCCCGCTCTTATGCTCGTAATTCATGGTGAAGTGATTTCACTTAAAGTCGAACAAATTTTCAGTTATATTTAATTAAATAAGTTTTCCAATAAAGATTAAAGTTATGCCCTAAAATACATATGTTGCTCTTCATGAATGGATTTGGAAATGTGAAAATAAATATCATATTCTTTCGTATAAAATTAGAGTAATAATTTCCTTTACTAATGAATACCTTTATCTGCCTTTTATTTCTTGTTGGGAACATAGATATAGACTATCAAATATTGCATAATACTCATTGGCATATAATAAGGACCGCCACTCTTATTATTATTATAATTTCTGTTTAAGGACTAGAATTAATTAATTTAATCTTTATTTAAAATTCAAACCAAACAAATTATTTTTATTAAATATTTTCTAAACACACTTGGTTTCTTAGTTCTTAATTCTTTCATAATTATTTTAATGTTAATACTCGCTGTCTGTGTTGGCAACCCAAACACATACATATGATTCGATTTTAAAATTATCTTAGTTAATTGATTATCCAATATTAGAGTCAGTTCAGGGATCTCTGATCCTCACCACCATTAAGCTAGTTTCTTGGTGCATAGCACTGTGCCATTGATTTCTACTAATCTGAGCTTGAGTTGGGTTTGAATTCAGTTTTGTTTCAGCTGAATTTGGATCTGACTTGCAGTTCTTTTGGTGGTTTTTCGACTGGTACAATATATATATATATTAAAAATGATATGATCTTCTAAAGAAATATAAACTTCAATTGATTACAACTTCTAAAGTGCAACAGAGACATCTTTTCATGTTTTATCATATTACACTTAATAGTAAAGCTTATACAAGAATAGAATCATATCAAGCCTTGAGTACAAGACATAGTACTATGCATGTTAAACAAAGAAGGTACTAAAGAATAAGTACATCATACTTGTCAAATAATACTATTTCACATTACTTCAAATACTTTACTGTCAATATGAAGAAAGAACTAACTTTACAGTGAACATTTATTGCAAATGGATGAGTCTGCCAATATTGCAGGATTTACTGTATTACTGGTGTTTATTCATTAGGTATATGATAACAGTATTGAATAAGATTTATTCCAAGTGTGTGTGTGTATATATATATATATATGCAAAACCATAAAACAATACAATACTAGATTATATCCAAAATTTTACCAAAATCCTTACACAACCATGGTTTCATCTACTACAAATAGACCTTCTCAAGTGAAAATCAAACTAAAGAAAAACACACACACACACACATATATATATATATATATAAAGAAACAAACCTCCCCATAATTCATTTCAAACTCCACCTTCCCTTAATATCAAAAGAAGTCTTCATAAGATTGATAGCCTCAGAATCAAGGAGTTTTATCATCAAAGCCTCCTTTATTCTTCTTTTTAATTCATTCTTTTTATAAAAAATAACCGAAGCATTGTCAAACAATATTCTATGATCTGTATTCAATTCGTGAATATATACAGCTGAGTTAAGATACCTATGTTGATTCTGAGGCTATCAATCTTATGAAGACTTCTTTTGATATTAAGGGAAGGTGGAATTTGAAATGAATTATGGGAAGATTTGTTTGTTTGTATATATATGTTTTTCTTTAGTTTGATTTTCACTTGAGAAGGTCTATTTGTAGTAGATGAAACCATGGTTGTGTAAGGATTTTGGTAAAATTTTGGATTTAATCTAGAATTGTATTGTTTTATAGTTTTGAATTTTTATTTTTGCTAGTATAGTGTTAGGCAGTTTTGGTTATATATATATTGAAGCGGAATCTGAGATTCAGATTGCGCTTCACAGCTCACTTCAAATCTTCTGCTACCAACCTAAATTCAAACCCTATTCTTGCATATATATTCCACTCACTAACACATTTTTTAATCCGTTTGTTTGAGTATTATTAACTAACATATTTATTAACAAAGATATATGCCTAAATATCTGAATTTAAACACACAAAATAAATATAATACATATAGTATTTAAAGAGGGAATACATATGCGCAATAGGGAACGGAAGATTAATTATAACAAGCTATAATATCAATATATTATATTTTCAGCATTTTGTTATTCTATAAAAGATATAATAAGTATTTATTAATTGCAGCTCAGATATCTATAGATATTGTAGAGACAAATGTGCTGAGCAAATATTTATTGGAAAAGTTTGTTATATGTAATTTTATAAAATTGTGTTTTTAAATTATTTTTGCTATTAAACTCCACTTTTCTTTTAAATCCAATATGGAAGATACGATTGTAATTAGTCAAAATTAATTAAAGGTGAGAAGCGTAATCTTGTATAATATTCTAACATAACTTTAATTAAAAATTTCTCTAAAATCAAAAGTAGAAACTAAACTTAATTGATTTACTTTTGTTACAAACATTTTTTTTTTCAATTTAATTTCGAATTGAAAACTTATCTCACAATGGCATCTTCCAGCACAATCGGTAAATCGTATGTACAAATTCTTTTAAAATTTAATTGAATTAGATAACAATTAGCAATGACCAAAATTCTTTTGGAGATTAGGTTAAAGAAAATGATTAGCAATGACCAATCAGAAAAGGATTCCAAAAATACCAAGGCATGGAATAATTATGAATTAATTAGAAGAGTAACTAAGACAGTCCATGAGAGCAGTCACCAAGAAAATTTGCTTTCGTTAATTTCAATGTGTACTGAGTAAATCTAAGTCGCGTTTCTCACCATTCGAGATGGCCTTCCCTGGAATCTGTGCCCATGGATCCCGATACTCATAGACTATAATTATATGCCTATTTGTTAAATAATAAACTTATTGCCTGCCTGAATAACTATGCTTGACAAACTAGATCTAGTCTCCGAGAGAATTGAAATCATCAAAAGAACCACCACGTTTTACAGAGGTAATCATTTCAAATGCTGCTAGACCTTTAAAGTTACTGTGAATAATTTTAACTCTCACCTATCTATTTCTTTAAACATTTTGTAAAGCTTTCATTTGTAAAATTTAATATTAGTTATGAATCAATTTGTAAAATTCTTACCTTTTTGTTAATTGTACCTTGTTCTCTCTATATATAACTTAGCTGTAATCTCTCCTACATTAAACCTCTCCTGAATAATTATTAGTTCTTAATTTCACATCTATGCAGCAATACTTTATTTTCATTATTGTATTTTATACTTTCAGATACTAAATTATATGTTGATAATTTCCTCAGAATCGCAAATGCTTACGCTATCTCTTTTAATAAAAGAAAACCTTCCTTACCTTTCAGAGGGTAATTAATCTAGTATTTTTTTAAAAACAAATTTGTTATTCTTAGTATAGCAGGTGCCTTCCAGTCTGGGGGAAATAAAATCAGAATTTGATAATTATTGTACAGTGTTATTTTCAAAAACTAAGTAAAAATCTATTTTCTTAGAAATGTATTTTTTTTGGTTAATTAAATAATAGCACTAACTTCTAAAATCTGCAAATAGATTTATATGAATTAAATTAATAATACTTTCTTGAAATCAATAGCCACCACCAACTTTATATATATTTAATAATATGAAAAATATTTATTTATTAAAGCATTCAAAACCAAATATTTATATTATTTATACGTTGTGGAAAGTTTATAAGTAGTTTAAAGTAATACATAAAGGGGGGGGATCCTTTAGTTCTATGAGCTATATTATATTAGCATTAAATGTAATTCTTCCATATCCACGTAGTAATCAAATCATACCGGTACGCTGGGTTTTTATTAATAAAGATAGGCGATATTTTTTTATTCCTTAGTTAAATATATATATTTATATTAATGCAAGCGTTACGGGTATACCAGCCTTTCGTTATACATATCTTTGTGCTTCATTCATTTTTACTTCCAATACAAGGACAAGGTTTGGCAAACCTCTTTGGATTTCTTCAGTGCGAGATATTATTGCATAAGGTTCGCTCTGGAAAAAGTCCAGCTTATGGCAATTCAATAAAGCGCATTCTTCGTTGTTTATGACCTGACCCTGCCGACATTTGCAGAGAGTTGCCTTCTTTAACTGTGAATTGAAGCATATTCTTGGATCTTAGAATAGATCTCTCTATTGCCATCATACACGTATGACTCTCCCATATTTTGTTCTCATTAAAAGCCTATTAATTCTCCTAAACCGTACTGTTATGATTATGCTAAATGGATTGCCATTTTTTTTATATGTTTCATTCACACTTTCAGATACGATATTTCTGCCATTATTATTATTTCCCAAATTAGCTTCCCACACATGTTCTTATATAGAAAATGCAAATATTAATTAAATATAATTATCCTTATTCTCCAACTCAATAAACTTAAGTATTGGTGCGATTGCTATTGTTTTATTAATGGTGGATTCAAAGAAATTTATGTAACTGTAGTCTAGCGCTATTATTAAAAATCTTATGTATCCCATTCAATCGATCAATTATTGACATATAAATAGCCGCATTAGAATAAAGCCATGAATTATTTGTTATTGATGATTAAATACGTACATTTTATAGCATTGTAAGGGAGGTTAATGTCGTCCAAGGGAGATAAACACCCATTTTATTTACATTGTAACACCAATAACATTTGCAATCATATATATTCCAAGTTGATTTAATAAATCTTATATCTTTCTAAATATCTAAGTCATTGTTTCATTTATTGTATAGAAATGGATTTGATGTTATATAAAAAAGGTTCCACTTACTAGATGATCGAAAATTGCTAATCATAATATCCTGTACATGAATAAAGTTCAAATAAGTCTTTTTGTGTCATGACTTTGTGATGCCGGCAGGGTAGAAATAAATTAGATCAGTATCATTGGAATTTTTGCTCATAAGTTGGTAGATCTGGAAAATAGGCAAATAGGGCAGAGTTCATGAATGTTCCTGACTTATGTATCTTGTGCATGACTGGACTCGAGGTACTTTTGCCTAGATGCTAGATCTTGTTATATGAACAGACAAAAATGACTGGTACAATATATATATATATATATAGTAACTAAAAATGGAAATAAAAGATCCATTGTAACATAAATAAAGGTAGATTAAAAGAATTAAGATACCTGGAGTAGTCTATAATATATAAGATCATAATATTTAAAATATCATTGGATTAAATGAAACATACTTTTATAATTAAATTTCTGAAGATATCACAATATCAATAATTAGAAACAATAATGCTTGGAGACTAATCATTTAAGGTGTCTGGCCTATTTTAAACCCTGGTTAGGCAGGCATTGTATCATCAATAAACAAGTAGAAACCATAAACAATTATTAAGAACAAACTATTATAATTCAGGAAATAACATCAAGTGGGTGAGTACACTGATAACTCAATAAAATATCTTCTCAGGTATGCAGAAGGTAGTTTTTATTCACTTTCATCTCTTGGCTTGATGTCAATTGCATATTTAAATAAATAACAAGTGAATATGGTCTATCAGGGTGCCACTATCTGAACCTAGACACAGTTATATCTTATAACCCTTTTACATGTACCAAGTTTGAATCCCTTTTTGGTACTTTATTTCTAATAAAAATGGAGGATTTTGCTTTTAGATCCATATCACTGTATGCACTAGTATTTAGGTAAACATAAATCATCCTTAAAACTAAAGTGGAGTATATAAATTCATTAGACAGAAATCATTTCTTAGATCTTAACATCATAAATGCATTTCAATATCTTTATAAGTTTTACTAGCTCAGATTACTTTTAATTTAGTATGGCAATTCACTCATCCTGGCATGACATAGATGATGGAATGGTGGTTATAATATTTATTCACTAATGTCAACTAAATACCATGAAATCACTTATTTATCTATGGCCTTTAAACATTTATCTATCCCATTAATTAAAAAGTGATGATGATGATGATGACAATGATAATGATAATGGTTTCAACCACAGCTTTAGGACTAAGCCTAATCATAAAATTTAGTTTCAGAAATTAATAATTAGTGGCTAATCTTAGTATATCTAATTGGAACTTAAATAGCTAATATTCACCTTGATGATGAATGATCACAACTAATAAAAAAAATACTCTTAATGAAATATATATGCCTCTGTTTAATAAAACAAATTAACATTTATTACTGCATTTCTAACGTATACATAAAAATTTCTATATCTACATGAAAATTGATATTAACAATAACAACAATAATCATAATCGACTGTTTTAAAATCATAACATTAATTTTAAATTCTCCCCCCTTTCCCGTCAAATATATATAATGTATTTCAAATTGGATACTAAGTTTGCTAAAGTTTTCAATTCACAAGAAAATATTTCATAAAAAAAATATTCACTCTTTTTTTTCTTTTTTGCACACATACTCACACATACTTTTACAATCTAACCTGTAAAGTAAAATGATTAAAAATAAATGTTAGTAAAATTGGTAAGAGCAAGTTTGTTAGAAACAAGTTTTAAAGTATGTTTTTCCCCCTCCCTTCTAAGCTCTGAAATGCTATACTTTAACTTAAAATGCAAATAATCTAATATTTTAATACTGCCTCTTATTTTACATTCACACACAATTACATATATGCAACAAGTATTATTATGTATGTGCGTGTTTATCCCCATGAAAACTAAAAGATTATTTAAAACCAAAATAATAATACAATAAATAATAATAATATTTTACATATCAATAACATTTCATAACTTTAGGTTAATAGACAATCATAATTTTAGTACAGATAAAATCATTAATGAAGCTTATGGTTATCACTAGTAAGAAATTCTTGGTTTCAATTGATCTTAGCTGTTTTAAAAGTTCTGAGATAACAAACAAAAATATACAACTTTATTGCTAAAGTTTTACTAAGTCTCTGATATCATAAAGAAAATATATATAAAAAAATTCATATTACCAGTTCTATTCTTTGGTAGCGACTTCCAATGATTCAAATTTATCTTGTTTAATGTCTATACTTTGGCAGCAACAATTTCCATGTTTCTTTGGAACCATCTCTTTAAGTGTATAATTATTTGATGGTGATGATTCTACTGAGGTTATTTGCTTTAATGGGAATCGTATTGGCACTGGGAACTTTTCTTCCCTTTCTGTTAAGCATGATTCTTTTAATTGATGAAGTATATCAGTTGTCTTCAGGTTTATACTTTTTTCTTGGGTTTAAACTCAGTCACTGGATTCAATTTGTAGTAGATGATTCAATTTGTACTAGATGATTTAATACTTATCAATCGATTAATCATTTTCCTTCAGCTTTCAAATGCAGGTGAATCTTTTCTCTTACTGAAAATATCGCATTTCTTTCAGTCATCAGGTGTATAATATTTTAATTTCAGACAAGACTTTTTTATTACTTTTTTTTCTTCCTATATGATGTGCTAGCTCTGGGGGCCAGAAAAGCCCAAGATGACCTATATATTTTTCCTAGCCCAACATCCTTATATTTTAATCTTCAAAAACTTTATATAAAAAAATGATTTTAAAATTGATATCTGATGAATCAAATGCTTGTCTCTTAGTTTCAATATTTAAAAAAAAATCTCCCTCTGATTTTTCCCAGACAGGTTTTATACTTGATTTTTGAGTCAACTCACCCAATTAGAGTGATAGTGTGACTTTCTCTATCTGCTGGTTAAAGAAAAATATAAAAATCACACTATCTCGATTATTCAGATTAATCCTGTTTTGAAGTAAAAATTGTCTTAATCCTTTTTTTTCTCATGTATCTGTCACAACTGTCTGAGTTTTTAACAGAAAATCAACTTTTATAAAAACAAAATTGTTTTAAAAAAAAACAAAAACATATATAATTTAACAGATCTTCCTTTTCTTTTTCAATATGTAATAAAATGTACATTTATGTATGTAATGTACACACACACTTATTCAACTCATTTATAAAGCTGGCCTATTACAATAATCTAAATGTTTTTTAGAAATTATGATTTTAATATCTAAAATTAAATTCTTAACCTTCAAATCCCAAACTATAATCATAGAAAAACAAAATAGAAATAGAATAAAATATTAGAATCCAGTAAATGTAGGTTAGTTTTGAAGAAAGTTTAATATCTGAAATATAAAACAATTAAATAGCTTACACATACACTGTCTATATATGTGTAACAAGTTATAACTTTACTTTTTAACAAAAAAAATTAACCATTAAATGTGTGTACTACTATTTTTGAGTTTTTATCAACACACAAACAAACAAAGAACATAACTGTTGCCCCACTTTCTGTCTTAAGCTTTTAGAACTGGATCTTGTAGGGTTTAAACTTGGGTGCCCTACAGCTTCCTTTACTATATAAAAATGTGATGATGATTTTTGTTCACATTTTCTTTCATGCACATTACTACCAATTTAGCTAATGACTAAATTATAATGGCACAATATATATATTGTACCGGGTTCGAATATGCGTCCTCGAAACACCTGCCTCTTAGGCAGAGAAGAACATACTCGGAGAGTATGTATGCCCAAACGATAGCTATAAAATATATAACTAGCATTACATTTCCAGGACATAACTTCTTCTCGACTGTTGAGTTCAACACCAAGTTCAAAGCACTTTTTTTGTTTGTGTGTAAACACGGGCACCAGCTATCTATTCAAGGATGAATAAATAATGCACTTTGGACAATGGCCACTAACTCAACGCCTACACATCCACGACTAGCTCAGCTGTTTGTAATCACTAATAGATTATACATAATTAGTGGTTAAAAGAATTGATAAAAGAATTGTAAAAGGAATTTATAAAAAGAGATTGATAAAAAGAATTGACCGACAAATAGAGTTTAATTTTAAAGACAATTTATTAACTAACATTAATTTACTAAATTTAAACATCTTTATAATTTAATATAATACACACACATTTTAAATTAACATTTCTAAACTAGTTTAAATATTCTTGTAGATTTTAATAATAGAACACTGGTATTTATCTAATTTAACTAATAACACTGATATAATGATCATGCACATATTAACTCATATAGCATTCACAAATATAATAATAAAGCATTAATAGCATTTGAAACTTAAACACACATATCAATAGTTCATTTTATGTATGATATAGAGTTCATATAATTAGACTCTTGGAGGATTCACATGAATTAATGCAATGCAATGGCTATTACAGTATAAACAAAATAAGCAAATGTTTTACCTAGGATTTTGAATGTAGACATAGAATTTTGTTCTCTTTGGTGGCTGCTTTCGGTGAGAATATTTCCATTACGAATGCTTCCAGCTGGCTGGGATGTTTCCTTGATGAGTTTCATTATTCTTCATGATCATTATTATTGAAGACAATTAGATATTGACAGAGATTTCAAAGTTGTTAAGCTGACATTAATTCACGGGCAGATCTTGCTGTTTTCATTGGACATCAGGCTGTGGAGAGGCATGTATTTCCCAAACTGCTCAGCATCACATTTTGTTTCTAGATACAATTAACTTATCTGATTGAAATTAACTGACTCAATTGATTTGTGAACTGCACTAACTGTCTGATAAAAAAAAGGTCTATTTATACCTGCAACATGTTGTCCTTGTAATATCCTTTGGCAATATCTGTTGTCAAAATTCCATTGATAATCTTATGTTTTTTGGAAATTGTTTAGTTAGTAATAGCCATGCAAAAATATGTTGTTTTATTTTATTAATAGCCATTGCCATGTTTTTAATGATAATCTTCTTTTATTCCGCATACATTGTTTTATTTATTTACAATCGCACATATATACGCACATATATATTTTAATACAATTTATTATTTAGTTTTTTAAGATGACTTCTTTTACTTAATCTCGAATGAAAAGAGATTTATATTTTTTAAACTTTAAATTATTTATATTTTACGAATACTAATAAGAAAACTCTTTACTTCCTTTTTATAAAACCTTTAGATTTTTATAACTTATTTATTATTTTATAATTTTTTTAGGCAAAATCATCATGTGCCAATTTCAATATTGGTACATTACATCACCCTCCCTTTGAGAGTAAAATGCATCTATTTTTGACCATTTTATCTCTGACATTAAATCTTAATTTATTATTCTTTCTAAGTTTACTTTTTTGATATCTTTTACTTTACATACCAAGGGCAATCTCCAATGATACTTTTCTTCTTTCTATGCTGGCAACATTGTTTACAATGTTCTGAGTCCTGGATAGTGACCATGAGGACAAACTAATTTTGTGGCACAGGGATCTTTTATAAACAAAGCTTCGGCTGCTGATTCTCTTGATCGGACTTTGACTAAGAAGAGGTCACTGCGAATGGCAGGAATTGTCAACTGTCCATTTCTGACTTATGCTCTGGAAAACAATTGCCAATTCTCTTGATCGGACTTTGACTAAGAAGAGGACGCTGCAAATGGCAGGAATTTCAACTGTCCATTTCCGATTTAAGCTTTGGAAAACGAGGTATGAGATATGGGGATTCTCCCCTGAAAAAATACTTATGACTTACTCTGGTTGACGCCAGTGCACATTTTTAAAGAAGAATGATCCCAGCCAATCCATTACGGGCACTAAAGTTTATCCAGTTGACAGCTTTAAACTTATCCTTAACTAAAACATTTCTACATTACCCTCATTCCCTGTAATTTCAAATCCTTACACTCTTAATACAACTTAGATTGACTTTCATTTATATTATTTTAACCTTTCAATATTATTTTTAAATACACATGAACATGACTTTAACATTATTTAAAATATTTATTTACACTAATCTTATAATATTATCTTTAAACCATTACGAACATTATTTTACATATTTATTTAATCTTACAATACTATTCTAAACTATCAATTTAACTTCTTTATTTATGTGCGTGTATCCAGAAAAACTATTTTTATTATATTACAATCCATTATTATACAAATATATTTTATTTAACTTGAATACTTTAACCATTTATTTACTTTCTTTTACTAACATGCGTATATTCAGAAAAAAACTTTTACTTTCTTACGATTCATTATTATGCAAATATCTATTTGACTAACTTGATTTTATTCTAGAAGTTCCGTTATCTTTTTCATTTATTTAATCCTGCAGGCTTTACTTTTAAAACATTACTTGACCTATTTATTTAACTTGATTTTATTGAACTGTTTATTTATGAGCATTTTCTTTCTGAATATGTGCGTGACTGAGAAAAAAAATCTTTTATTTTACGAAGCCTCAGTTATTATTATTACTTTCAAACATTTAACTTATTATTACTCATTTATTTTTAAATTTATTATCTTAGTTTTAAACAGAAGTTTCAGATGTAATTTATCAGATTTATTTACTTTAGAATAATCATATTTGTGCTCATTATCCATTTCCGGTCCTTTTTGTTTGTTTCCTTTACTATTCCACCTGTTTACTAACTTTTAAACTTTATCAGGCAGTTTCTTCTTTCTTTCTACTAACTCACTAATATAATTTATACTCCATATTCTGACATTTCTCCCCTGATTAAAATATATTGCTTTATCTCTTTCCCTTTCCATTTTATTTTCTGCCTTGTAAATTAGAAAACCTTTAAGCTTCACAGACCTCTGTATTTTTCCTAACCGTGAATATTTTTTCCTACGCTTTCTTTTTATTTTAAATCTACATTTAAAACAAACATGAACTTTTACTTTAACCTTTTTAACTTTTTGTAAAAACTTTTCAACGCTATCTTCTACCTTGAACTTATGTCTCTCTTCTATTTCTTGATCTCTATTTGTTTCTACTTTCTCTGTAGCAATGCTATCTGATTCTAATTTAATTTCTATTTCCAAACTACTATATTTACCACTATCTGACTCTACTATCTCTTTCATGACCTCCACTTCTTTATTTTCTTTGACAAAATCTACTTCTACGATCTCTTTACTCAACTCATTTTTCAACTCCTTTTCCATCTCAACTTCTTTTTCTACTTCCAGAGTTTCTTCTACTTCTCCCATTATTTCTCTTCTCATTTCTTTAATTTCCCTAATCATTTCTTCCTTTATTGCCTGCTGGCCCTGCTTAATTTCCACTTTAAACTCTGCCATCATTGCCGCTGATTTTTCATTTCTATAACCAACTTCATCAACATCTTCATCATCATCTGTGACTCTGACTCATCTTCTTTTTCAACTACTCCCATTTTTAAAACAATATTTTATTTCACTAAATTTAATATATGACTTATTTATTTATTTTCTTATTAAAACAAAAACACACGCTGCTCCCACCCTTTTTGTCCATTTTTCTACCCGATCTTAATGCCTCAGCTCCACCCATAATACCCAATTGTCTCTGATTTAACATAATGATTTATTTTAACTAACGTGAATGTTAAAATCTCTTTTCATTTAAAGAAAAAAAAGTTTTCGGTCAATTCTTTTTTTAAAATTAAAACACTTTTACATACATAATTTAGCTTTTGTATAAAAATTTTTCGAACAAGAAACAAAGTATTTAATTACTATTGTTTCTTAGGTCCAGCCCCAAGTTGGGTATAGCCATTTGTACCGGGTTCGAATATGTGTCCTCGAAACACTGGCCTCTTAGGCAGAGAAGAACATACTTGGAGAGTATGTATGCCCAAACGATAGCTATAAAATATATAACTAGCATTACATTTCCAGGACATAACTTCTTCTTGACTGTTGAGTTCAACACCAAGTTCAAAGCACTTTTTTTGTTTGTGTATAAACACGGGTGCCAGCTATCTATTCAAGGATGAATAAATAACGCACTTTGGACAATGGCCACTAACTCAATGCCTACGCATCCACGACTAGCTCAGCTGTTTGTAATCACTAATAGATTATACATAATTAGTGGTTAAAAGAATTGATAAAAGAATTGTAAAAGGAATTTATAAAAAGAGATTGATAAAAAGAATTGACCGACAAATAGAGTTTAATTTTAAAGACAATTTATTAACTAACATTAATTTACTAAATTTAAACATCTTTATAATTTAATATAATACACACACATTTTAAATTAACATTTCTAAACTAGTTTAAATATTCTTGTAGATTTTAATAATAGAACACTGGTATTTATCTAATTTAACTAATAACACTGATATAATGATCATGCACATATTAACTCATATAGCATTCACAAATATAATAATAAAGCATTAATAGCATTTGAAACTTAAACACACATATCAATAGTTCATTTTATGTATGATATAGAGTTCATATAATTAGACTCTTGGAGGATTCACATGAATTAATGCAATGCAATGGCTATTACAGTATAAATGAAGTAAGCAAATGTTTTACCTAGGATTTTGAATGTAGACGTAGAATTTTGTTCTCTTTGGTGGCTGCTTTCAGTAAGAATATTTCCATTACAAATTCTTCCAGCTGGCTGGGACATTTCTTTGATGAGTTTCATTATTCTGGCATGATCATTATTATTGAAGACAATTAGATATTGATGGAGATTTCCAAGTTGTTAAGCTGACATTATTTCACAGGCAGATCTTGCTGTTTTCATTGGACATCAGGCTGTGGAGAGGCATGTATTTCCCAAACTGCTCAGCACCGCATTTTGTTTCTAGATACAATTAACTTAACTGATTGACATTAACTGACTCAGTTGATTTGTGAACTGTACTAACTGTCTGATAAAAAAAGTTCTATTTATACCTGCAACATGTTGTCCTTGTAATATCCTTCGGCAATATCTGTTGTCGAAATTCCATTGATAATCTTATGTTTTTGGAAATTGTTTAATTAGTAATAGCCATGAAAAAACATGTTGTTTTATTTTATTAATAGCCATTGCTGTGTTTTTAATGATAATCTTCTTTTATTTCGCATACATTTTTTTATTTATTTACAATTGCACATATGTACACACATATATATTTTAATACAATTTATTATTTAGTTTTTTAAGATGACTTTTCTTTTACTTAAACTCAAATGAAAAGAGATTTATATTTTTTAAACTTTAAATTATTTATATTTTACGAATACTAATAAGAAAACTCTTTACTTCCTTTTTATAAAACCTTTAGATTTTTATAACTTATTTATTATTTAATAATTTTTTTAGGCAAAATCATCATGTGCCAATTTCAATATTGGTACAATATATATATATATATATATATATATATATATATATATATATATATATATATATATATATATATATATATATATATATATATATATAAAGAAAGAGATAACTTTATTAATAATTACATTACAAATCAGAAAATCAATTGAGATAAGTGTATTGATATTTCTACAGATGATACTTAAACAATAATAGGTAAGATAAAAGGAGTTACAATATGTATATTCTGTAAGTAGATACAAAAATTACAAAAAGTCGTATTTTGCATATGCAGGCATTAATAACAAAAAACATTTTGTCATATTTAAAATCCATTTTATATAAAGCCATGCAAATTATTAACTATGTAAAATCTCAACCATTCAATTCAGATTATTTAAAATATTGTGCTATGAAATGGGTAAAGCACATTTTGCACTTTTATTACATATTAAGGGGCAATGGCTATCCAAAGGAAAAACATTATTGAAACATTTTGAACTTCATATTAAATTACTGGTTTTTGTCACATCAAATAATTTAGGACAGAATTCTATTAAATTTTTAACAAAACTTTCATGGTTGGTGAATCTCGTATATTTAGCAGATATTTTTAATATGTGCAATGAAATTAATTTATCATTTCAAGGAAAGAATACTACAATTTTTAATAAGGAGATAAAATTGTACCTTTTGATAGAAAATTACAATTTTAGATTTCTATAACTGAACAGAATAATTTTGATTATTTTCCTATTTTGTATGAATTTTTAACTGAAATAAATTCTAAAGTAGATGAGGAAATTTGTGATATAATTTTAGAACACTTGCATGCTTTACAATCAACCTTTTTTCAATATTTTCCAAAGGCTTGGAGAACAATTTCTGTCTTCAGAATTTATTTATGATGACAACTAAATTAATAGGTTTTAGTATAAGTAATTATGAAAATATTGTTTTAATTAGTGATTCTGCTTTAAAGCAAAAATACTAGGACACATCATTAAATGATTTTTGGACAAATTTAAGAAAAGAATAGTGAATGTATCAAAACTAGCTATTCATGTTTTGCTTTCTGTTTAATGGCATATTTATGAGTGGCAGAATGTTCATATTATGCTACAAACAAATCAAAGTAGTCAAGCATTGTTAGCCAAGAGGTCAGCACAGACACCTTGCTTTGCAAGCAATTGGTTGTAGACAGTTGTTGCAGGTTTTCCTCCTGGCCGATGTAGAAACACACTTGATGTTATTTATATATCGGAATTCAGATTTTTAATATTGTGCCTAATATCAAAAGAATTTGTAATCAAAGTCATTAAAAAAATTATTTTACTAAATATACATTAACTTCAATTTTTTAAAAAAAAACTTTTTTCATAAAACTATAATTCAAAATAAATACATATGAAATGTTCATAAAGAAAAACTTGGTTTAATACTTTAACAGCAGGGTATGGTAAGCATGCTGTTAAAGTATTAAACCAAGCTTTTCTTTATATACATTTTGTATGTATTTATTTTGAATTATATATACATTATTTTATTTTATTATTTTCATTTGTCTTGTTTTATGTATTAAAATTTGAGAATAAATGTTTGTTTTCTTAACTTTTATATTTACTTGTGCCATTTATTTATTATTAATATTTATCTACCCTATAAAATTACCAAGATGTTTTACTAAAAATTGAGAAATTTGTGAATTGTTCTATTGTATAAAAAATTGGGACACACTGGCTTAGATTAACTCTAAAGATATGTAATATAAAATGTTCACCGGGAGAATGTGGCTGAGAATAGATCCCAATTATGAAAAACAAATATTTGTTGCAGAATAGTTTAAAAGACAACATCACTATATGTGTCCTAAATCCATTAAAAGACCAATGTGTCATAGATGATTTATGATTTCTGGAATAGTCAACACTAATTGAGTTCACTTTTGTCTCCTGGTTCTTTTTTATTTTTAAGAATTAGGGCATTCCAATATCAAATGACTACAAAGTAATCGTAATATAGATAATACTAACTACAAATAAATAAAATTATTCTATTGATGAAAATAATGCTATTTTTTAAAAAAAATTGAATTGTTTTTATTTAAAAACATCTGCTAAAAAGAAAAAGAAAAAGTTTCCAAGAATAGTACTCAACTATGTTTTTATGTGCCGTAAACTAATAATTAAAAAAAAAAAAACGATGTTTTTAAAATAAGCATTTAGTTGTTATTGAAATAAAGACTTGTACTAATATGCTATATCTAAAATGTAATAATTATACATTTTTAAAAATTTCATCGAAAGATAAATGATTTTTACCTAATAAATGGTAGATAAACTTATCTTGAGATGAATATTATTATTAAATATGTATGCTGTTTTATAAAAATTCATCCTTATAAGGAAGTGATTGACTACTAGCTGGCGCTAATAGTTATTAATTTCTGCAAGCTTGTTTTAAAAATAAAACCAGTATTTGAAACAAATTAGATAAAAATTTATTTATGATGATTTTTCTGCACATAGGCAAGTTGAGGTTCTAAGATCAAATAATATTTGATTACTATTGGTTGTAATTCGTCATTGATGCCACACCTAGATCATAATTTATTTTGATTGATCAATTTTAAGATTGTGATAGAAATTTTAATGAATCTTATACTAAATATTTTTTTAAAAAGTTAATATTATTAAAGAAGATGTAAAATTATGCAAATCATAAAAATGATTTATTGATAATATTCTATTCATTTTTTTTAAATCTGTACATCTGTGTGGGTGATCCCATATTTTAATTATAGATAGTAATACATGTTTTTAAGCAAACAAAATAATAATAATAATAATAAAGCAATAAAAACTTACTTTCATTAAAATTACAACTAAAAAATTGTTAAACTAATTTTCAATTATTTATCTGTGTAAGAGAATTAAGATCAAATTATTTAAAAATCCGAGCAGGTTTATATAGTTAAATTATGTATTTCCCGAATTAATCCTATAAATATTTTAATATTGAGTGAAGGTCTCATATTAAATTTATTTTTCATTTAAATATGTTTAAAATTATTGATAATTTTCGGTCTAGAATTTTCCTTACAAATATAATTTAATTTTACAAACAAATAAATATAGTTATAGATATTTTATCCATTCTTAACTGGAATGTATGCATCATCATCCAAAATGCCGATTTTGTAAGTTATTCCAAATAGTTTGTGTTAAGTATTACTATTGTTTGATTGATTTTTTAATTATATGCCCATATATACTTTAGCACAATGACAAAGTTAATGTTTTTACTACAATTAAATTCTGAAGAAAATGAAATAATAAATCTTTTGTGGTCAGTTTATCACTTTAGTGCTTAAACTTCATATGGTTTTTGAAACAATCATATGATTATTTTATTTTTTATTGTTCAAATATTCATAACTTTGGCTTCTCTTCTTAATATCATTTTAGAAAATTTTTCTAATCTTACTTTTTCTCTAATATCTTCATTATTATTATTTTATATCTATGATTGGAATCTAACTAAAAGCTGTTCTTTTTAATTTTTATTACAGGTGTTCATACTATATTATGCAAACAATTAACTTAATCTGTAAGGATTATATGAAGAGTAATACACAAATTTTTATAGAAATAAAGAAATAGTCTGAACAAGCACTAACCTGTATTTAATGCACTTTAAAATTCGCAATAATCAAGGAAATAGTGAATTTAAACAGTAGAGAAAACAACTACTTCATGCTTCCAAATCAATATGCTTCAGATTCACCTATATAAATGAACATTTAGATTAAAAATAAGATGGCCACTCTTATCTTTATAAAAGTTGCCATCTTGTGTCATGGTTTGGAAGATCCCTCTATCGGCAAAATATGCTTTATTATTGCAAATTTTAAAGCACATTGAATACAGGTTAGTGCCTGTTCAGACTATTTAATAAGCTCTCTATGTGCTCTATAAATTAATTACTACTCAGAAATAAAGAAAATAAAATTTAATTGGAACAACAATGTAATAAATCAGAAGTAAATAAATGTAACATGCTTTAATTTAACTTAGTTGGTTTTTTAGCCCATCTGTATGTCAGAAAACTTTGTAATTCAATTTTTTCTCATTTCCCAATTTCTGATCTTGTTGAAACTTTGCATACATATGTTTTCCTGATGTTGTACATTTTCTTAAGAATTTGAAATCCATTTAGCAGAGAAATAGTGAAAAACCGAAAATTTTATATGTGTTTTAGATCTCTTTTTATGATATTGTTATCTAGTGATATTAATTGTATATCAATTTTCACCACTTGTAATTTCCGGAACTATTTAAAATAAAAAGTAGAATGCATTAAAATGTAAAAAATGTTTTATAAATAAAAATTTTTTTTTATGCTTTCAGAAATAAAAGTGTGGGGTGATCCTTTAAAAATTGTTGCAATGTCAATCTATTTGTCAGATCACTTGTATTTAATACTCAGTTTCTTGTACCAATGCAAAGTGACCGTGAGGTATTGACACAATGTTGAAACCTAATCACTCCATATTTTATTTGTGAATGCTGAAGAAAATTTTACTTTTTACTTTTTAATGCCTTATTTAATTTTTTAATGCATTTACATGAATAAATGTATTTCTTCATTTTTTTATATATTTTTTATTATATACTGACATTGATTCACAAAATATATATTTACAATTTAAACATTGTCTTATTTAAACATGAATAATATAAAATGATATATAATAAATAAATTAAATCATATTAATCTCAACCAATATACAAAAACCTAAGATAATTTATTTTCTGATAGCATGTCAATAAAACTTCTGCAAATTAAATTTTATGGCATTTATTGACTATTTTTTGGAAATCAAGAGATTATTAACTAAATCACTAATGATCTTTTAATTCATAATACTTATTTTTTTTAACATTATCTAATGTAGAACTTTCTCAGTACTAATCATTACTGATATGTAGTATTTTCTGAACTTTAAAAGCCAACATCTGATATGTTTTAATATGTCTGCAGCTAAACATGATGATTTCTAGACAACTTTTGATGCCTTCATAAAATTGAAATATTTGACAGTTACTTATGGAAAGTGCAAAAACAATTATGGAATTAAGTCATGCATTGTGAGACTAGAGTTTTTAACTTATTGATCACGTAACTTGGCTATCAACTCACCAGAGCACATCTATTGTCTACACTTTCTGGTTTATCTAGATTATATACTGAGTTCTAAACAATTGATTGCATATTTAATCTCCACAAATCATCTATCCTTATTTAGAAATAATAAATGCATATCAAAAACAAAACACTCAGAATGTCATCATGTTTATTAAATCTCAGATTTTTATTTAATTAATATGTAAATCTATCCATCCTTATTATTTATTAATATTTACTCAGAACTGAATAAGAACATTTTAAATTCAAATAGAAAAAAGTGAGGCAAATGAAGTAAAATAATTAAAGATAAGTTTTGCAACGATTAATTCATGAATTATAAATATGTCCCAATAGATCACATTTTAGAATGTTGTTATTTCTTCTGCAGCATGCTTTCTACATCTTATCTAATTCTAACTCATTGTATTTGGCCTGCCATATTATGTAAATTTAAAAAGTCAAAGTAAAACTACTTTAGCTTGTCCTTGACATAATATTTATTATATAAATACTTTTTAGCAACTCAATTACTTTTCAAACATTTAACATGCCCAGTCAAAGTTACATGAGTAATTAGAACATTAATATCACCATACTTAGAAAATGGAAGAATATGCAATCTTGCATCATATTTTTAAAATGTAATAGAGCATTAATGAAATTTTTGCAGTTCATTTTATTTATATCAAAAGAATTCCATATCTCATCTCCTTATATATATATATATATATATATATATATATATATATATATATATATATATATATATATATATATATATATATATATATATATATATATATATATATATATATATATAACCAAATTGATTGAATTAGTTATAATACTATGACATGATGTTCTATTTTTTCCTTGCTAAATGCAGTAACAGATCATTGGATCCTTATTGTATTTTAGCATTCAAGTTCATCTTTCTATCTAAAAAGCTATTAAGTTGACACAACTAATTAAAAATTTTAAAATGATAATTATCCAAACTAAATGTAATAGTCTTTTTTATATCACTGGCTGATAAATATCTGAGTTTTTAAACATCTATTAATAAAAGAATTTGTATAGGCTGAATTCTTTAAGATTTAAAAATATATTCTGTAGATCATTCTTTGAACTGAAAGAAATATCCTAATCATTAGCATCCTGTAATCTTGAAGCCAAAGTAAAACATTCTTATCTTCACTTTTAATTATTTTGAATTAAAAATTCTGTAGTTAATATTATATTGCTTCTTGATAATTATTCTATGAAGCTATTTATAACCTATAGGACCATTAATCTAAAAATGAAGATAAAGTTGGAGATGATTTTTATTTTAAATGTGTCTTTTTGTGACACTGTATAGTAGCTGTATAATGTGAATAAATTTCTAAAAACCGTCTATTTTCGAACATTGCAACAAATTTAAAAAAACTGAATCAAGAGTTGACTAAATCTATAAACCAACATATTGTGAGTATTATACCTCTCATGAACTTTTAATAGTGCTTTTTATTTCTTTAAACTATACTGACTCTCTAGTTTTCAACATATCTATGGTTGGAAGCAATCTATTATTTCATTGTTGCAAATAACAGTCATATTTTGAGATAATTACTGATATATTTTATTCTAAGTCGATGCATTATTAAAAATATCCATCTAACATAACAATATGAATTCATATATATATATCAATAAAATTTAAGTAATTTTAAAACTAAAATATTTCCACCTAATTGTAAACTTTTATGAATTTATTACAAGACTCATAGCCTTTCCAAATTTCAAAATTATAAAAAATTGTTTTAATCTCATCAGCTTATTATATTAATGCCTTACTAAATGTTGTATTCTAAATTTGTGTGCCTATATTCATTCCTTTTTCTAGAATGTCATCACTATTATGATAAAGAGTGTCAACCATTGAATACTGAATTTATAGTGTTATGATAATATTTTTTAACATTATTGTGTTACTTGTATGCCAAAATAGTTATAATGTGAGCCTAATATACCAAAAACTGTAATTTGTTTGAAGTTTTAAACTATCGAAATTTTATTTCAGTCATGGAATAGCTGTCTTTAAGTTTTTATATTGGTTATGGATTTTAATATTTATTTTATTTTCCCAAGTAGAGAATGCTACATGGTTTCTTTCTAATCAAGTTATTGTTAGAAAACAAACAGAAATTTTATTTTAAGTAAACTGAAGACAAGATTTACTTTTAGTTACAATACACTTAAAAAATCTCCATGTTTTAATAATATAACCAGCTTGAAAACTCAAACTGTTAATTACTATTTAAAAAAGTAGAAAACGAGCTACAATAACAATTGCTTTTTGAGAATAAACATGAAATTTTATACTAATATGTTTAGAAAAATATATATTTTTAATGCAACAAACATTTTATCTTTAGAATTTACTAATATAAAACATATTTAAGAATCTTTGAATATAAGTACTAATATAATATTTTTTAACAATGTGACTTCTAATTATTGCGTAATCCATAAGATGTTATTATTTTTAGCATGAATGTATCTACATTTTGAGAGTAATTTTTCAGCTTTATTATAAATAGTTAATTTGGATACTAATAGCTTTATTGCTTAGGATTTCACAAGAAATTAGAGAACCAGAACTATGAGTGTCAAAATTGATCCTGGGATCTCCAAATCCCATGTCAAATGCTTTACCAACTGCACATGTTGTGCAAAAATTCCAGGGTTGTACCATTTCAGTTTATGTATTATTTTCAATTAATGTTTTATTGTTTACTGTTTTTTGTTAGCAATGGTATTAAGATGTTCAAGAAAAAGTCAAAATCAATCTTTTATTTATATTAATCAAATAACACTATCCAAACAGAAAAAAACATTTGTAGAAAGAGTCACAAATATCACTGTGCAAAACAATTATTAACACTAGCTTTTCATTGATATCTCAAGATGACATCAAGTTTTACATCACAACAAAGCTAACCCTTTGCACTCTTTTTTTTATTCAAATAATTCTCTTTTTTAAAAAAATAGAAAATATCAGCCATGATAAGATTATTTTTACATCTGTAAATAATACTTAAGGTAGCACCAACAGACAAGCCTCCTCCATATGCAAAACATCTTCAAACAATTCTAGCAACGATTAATGTAATGGCATAACATTTTCACAATAAAAATGGCAGTATTGAAAAATTCATGCTCTTTTATATTCAAACATAAATGAAATTGCTGGCTTTCCATTGTTTGGCATTAATAATGAGCATCTGATAAGATTTAAGTATTGAATTCTTGAGCAAAATATTTTGATTTTTTGCTAAAAATAAATATATGGTCTCTGCCAATAGTTTATTTTTTGAGGTATAAGAAAAATCTTAGCAACACAGAAATGATATGCCATGTGTGCTTCAAGGAAGAAGGAGATGAAATACACATATTTTTTAAATATAGTTGCTTACAAGATTCTTGGTCATACATCACAAAAAGACTTCAAAAAAATAATAGCACAATTCAATCGATCATTAACTTATTGCTTATTTCCTTACAACAGTGATATAAGAACATACATAAACATATTTAAAAACAAAGTAGACACAATTAAAGAGAAGACCAAAAAATTATTTTTACAAATATATTTGTAGCTACATGATCACTTCTTCATCAGTGCTCAAACCTACAGTGAGTTATTCCAACTATAATTTCTCAAATCTTTTTTTAATGGCTCATAAAGTATGTTTAGCAATATGTAGTGTTTTTTCTCTCTAATTATAACAAATTGTAAATATGTTAAGTTCTTTATATAGGTTTTATTTATTATTTCTATTGTAATAGACTAAATATTTTTATCAATAAGATTCCCTTTTCAAACTAATAGAAAATATAAATAATAATTATCAAAAATTATTTACATTTAAAAAAAAATCCAAATAGAAGGTAATTTTCATGTATAATCATAATACAATCTGGCCTTTTAAAGATCTTAATAGCTTCTCTGATATGACATTGTTGGAGTACCACATCTGGATAACATTCTTGTATTTAAAAAATCAATATTGTGACCTATATCTATAACATGGAGAGATAGTGCTGCTGCTGATGAAACATTTTTAATTGCATTAATAGGTTTATTTTTTCTATATATTGTAACCTTTTAATTGGTTAATTATGCTGATTAAACATATAAAAACATATATTAAACTCCAAAATTTTAAATTTTAGAAATATAACTTGTACAAATAATTTAATATTTGAGACAAAGAGAGAATTCAGTGGTGATAAGGAATACACATCTTTTATTTGTAATTATTTTTTTAACAGTTATGTAATTTTAATATAAGTGATTTTAATAAATGCAAATCCATTTATCTGTATAAACATATTAGATTTGAATGCTTTTAAGATAGGCTATAACTTAAATCAAATGTGTCTTGAAATTTATAATAGTCAAGCTTTTTTTTTATTTTGTCAATAGAGGGACCTCTCGAATCATAACATAAGATAGTGGACTTAAACAGTGGAGAGAACAATAGCTTCTTGCTCTCAAATCAAGATGCTTCAAATTGACCTATATAAGAGGAAAATTAGGATAAAGATAAGATGGCTGATCTTACCTTTATAAAAGTTGCTATCTTGTATCATGGTTTGAAAGGTCCCTATATTGACAAAATAAAAGATATTGCTTGACTATTATAAATTTCAAAGCACATTTGATTCAGGTTATAGCCTGTTTTAAAAGAATTTACATATACTTCCCATGTGCTTAATAAATAATTATAACTCTATTTCAGATTTAAGTAAAAATTACAATAGGAAAAATTCAATCTTAGTATTTTTTATTACAGTGATCCTTTAAAAGATGAGTGTTATTTTCTGTACTGAATTCTGATAATTAAATAAAGATAAAATAATTTATTTTCTATAAAATAATGATATATTTTTAAAGATTGTAATAATAATATTTTAGGAATAAATATTGTTATTAAAATATCTTAGTTTAAATTTATTAAAAAGATAATGTATTTTAAATTCTATTTTAAAATTGTTTAAACTTTATCAATTTAAAAAAATATTTATTGATTTTATTATTATTAAATTGTGGACAGCAAATTAATTATTCAAAAACTGCTAGTTAATTTTTAGTTAATTGATTAATGAAATGTAGTTAATTGGTTTTTTGACATCATGCTGTCAGAGCATATAAAAAAAAGAGCAGATGAACTAGGTGGGAAAAAAGAAAAAGAAATATATAAATCATAAAGTAAACTGTTATTTCATCTAAAAGTTAATAAAAATTATAAAATTTAATATATTTTATTTTGTAAACAGTAAATTAATTGTGCTGAAAGGAATATAACATTTTTAATAGTAGTTTAAAATTAATAGAGTGAATTAAACGAAGTTTCTTTATTTGCAATACATTTACAGTCTAAAACTCCAATTCACAATTAAAAATGCTATTGAAGAATAAGTCTAAGAATAAATTATTATTATTAATGATTGGAAAAACCATGAAGAATAAGAATTCTCAACTTCAATTAATTAAAAGCTGTAAATATTGTCATGTAGGGAAATATGTTTTGTTTAGCTCTACTTTGTTGATTAATTTAAATAATAACTTAATTATGAAGAGAAGCAAAAATAAATATGAAGTGATAACTTATATAAAATAATTAAATTAGTTTGTCGAACTTTAAAATAGTTTATTAATGGAAATGAGACATCAAATAAAAATAATTATCTTTTAAAGTAACTTGTATTTTTCAAATTAACTTTATAAAACTATAAAGAAAAATAGACAGTCATTGTATATTTAATAATTAAGGAATATTAAGTAAATAAATATGATAATAAATGTTTATTATATATTATATTAAATAAAAGCTTATTTCAAGAAAGAACATTGTGTAGCAAATACTTTTATCCTATAGTATAAAATACCGAAAGGATAAAAATTTAGCAAGAAAAGCTATTAATTTTCATTATGATAAATTTTGATAAAATAGTATATTGCTGGATAATAGAGTAAATTGAACTTATTTATGTTTATTTCAGAAAGAAATAATTATTAATTAAAATATAATAAGGAGAAAAAGTGGAAATAGGAATGGCTTATGAATTAATACTTCATATAGTAAAGTTTAATAGTGGAGATAATAATATTCAAATGTGTATTGAATTAGTTATTCAATTACAGTTTTATTAAACTTTTATGATAGTTATTCATATTTACTATTAGAACATACTCAGATCTGAAAGCTTAACAAAATGCATCAAATTTTTAAAGAGTTTTATCAAGTTATTGTTATTAGTGGTTTTTAACATTTTACACAGGATCCTAGAAGTTTCTGGCATGTGGAGAAATAAAATTAGTAACTCACAAGAAGGTGTGAAGCATCATGTGGAAGACTATAATGATGCAGAACTAGGAGGAGGAATAAGAAAAGGAAAAAATATTTTTTTCTTTGTTTATTATTGTTAATATTAATGTGAATGTAATATAAGATAATAATATTAAATGTATTTGATTTGGATAACATGATATATTAATATATTTTATATGTTTAATATATTTTTTAAAAACATGATGATAATAAAAAATATGTTTAGAAAACTTAATATAGTACATGGGAGTATGAGAAAAACAGAATATGGATAAAACAATACTTTATACTTATAAGATAAAAATACTTAAATTAATTTAGTAATATTTTAATATAAAATATATTTAATGAGTAATTTGATGTTATAACAATGAATCAAGAGATGGGATTCATGAAAATAAAAATACCTATGCTATCTGAATCTCAAATGAAAATATGAATATATGCAAGAGAATAAATCGCTAAAGTAATAAAATAATTATGATCTCTATTTTGTGTGATATAAAGTATAGTGCTGACATTTTTCATAAGGCATATTTTTTTTGTAATATAATTCATTAATATTATAGAAGAATACTTGAGGGGAAGATGAGATTGTAATATTACTTCTGAGCTAGATTACGATCATTGATGCTAAAAATATACAGCATAGTAAGATAAGTTATAATTCCAGGATAGGATGAAATATCCTCCTGTAGAATTGATTAAAATATTATAATGGGATTGATCTATGTAACACCCATGTATGTACTTTAGTATGAGCAGATGAGAGGAATTTCTACAAGACATGGATGTTATTTTCCACAGGAGCTTAATATATATGAAAATGACTACTTGCCAAATTATAGCATTCCATTAAGAAATGAGACCTCCATTCCTATATTTAGAGATAACTTATTAAAAATCAGTTTCTTATCTATAGAGTTTTTTGGATATGGTAAAGAAAAGTATATAATGAGCATCATATGTAGACTAGTTATTTTTTAGAAATATTATAGTTTCTTTCCTAGGTAGTAGAAGATTGGTCTTAAAAGAACAATAATAAATGCAAAACAAGTATTTTAGTAGTTAAGTAAAACCTGACTGATTTATTGGTAAAAGATACTATGAGATCAAAAATAAGAATGAAAAAGTGAATGAAAATAAGTAAAGAGTGAATAGGATGAATGACTAGTTATTAATAAGGAATCTTGATTCAGTTAATCATTTCAATATTATAACAATATTACTTAAACCAACATTTTTATATGTAAATTTTATGAATAGAGTTTATGCCAATTTATATTATGAAAGGTAATAAAGTATTATATCTTTATTTAAATATTGTAAAACTTAATGTATTATATCATTAGATGAAAGAGGATTAAAAAGTTGAACCCATAAGAAGAACTCATTGATGATAAAGTTAATTATCAAAATAAAAAAAGTATACATGTTGATAATAGTGAATTTGATATTTGAGAAATAGAATAATTATGTAATATAAATGTTAAATTGAAAAGAAGTATGTTTATTTAATTAATTTATTTTTCAATGTAAATAATTGTACATACATTTTAATTATTACATATGTATTTTACAGTTTAGCTATGTTATTTAATATTTGATAAGTTGTTATCTATTGTTAAAATAAACAATTATTTTAATATAAATTTTAGACTGGTGGCTTTATTTCTACTCAGAATTATTTTTATCACAAATATATCAAAACACAGAAATTAATATAAAATGACTACAATCAAAAATATAATTATTGGATAATTTATGTCTAAGATGTTGTAAAGAAGGAGAACTTGATAAATTAATAATTCATTATTTGACAATATAATTATTTAAGAAGTTCTATTTAATAATATTATCTAAATGGAGCATTCACTGAAAGTCATAATATTTTAAAAGATTCACATTATTGTTATTATCATTATTTAAAATAAGTAAAATTTATTTTTAGAATAAATTTTAAAATTTTACATTATATTAAAAAGGAATGTTCTTGATAGAATATATTACAAGATTCATATTTTTAAAAGATGTAATTTAAAAAGAGTAAAATTGCTAATCAAATTAAGGTAATGAAGTGAGCGAAAAGGTAGGATGTTATGGTTGTATTGTAAAGCAGTTGATTATAGTGAAATTATTATTCTGTTTTATAATTAATATTTGTGTAATGAAGATATTAGATATCTCTGTGCAATTAAATTATTTAATGGGAAGTAAGTTTTAAAAAGAGAATGTAATTTATGTTTATAATATTGGTTGTGATTATTATTGAAATGATTAGATCTTAGTAAAATCCCTCCTATTATCCAATTATCTTACTGTTAGTGATTGTTATTATATTATAAGAGAATAATTATTTTCCTTTAGATACCCATAAGGTAGCAGTAATTATTA
Source organism: Epiperipatus broadwayi (assembly GCA_028023455.1). Classification (NCBI taxonomy): domain Eukaryota; kingdom Metazoa; phylum Onychophora; class Udeonychophora; order Euonychophora; family Peripatidae; genus Epiperipatus; species Epiperipatus broadwayi. The sequence continues at coordinate 3,104,014 of JAQFVV010006289.1, forward strand.
TAAAGTATTTTAGTATGCATTTAATTTCATTATTTTTATATAGTTTATTAAATAAGTAAATAAGTAAAGGATAAAATAAACATTATTTTAATGAAAGATTATGTTAGTCATTGTCTGTTGTGGGGGCTTTTCTTAATTATTATACTAGGATAGTAATTGGGCATTTTCTACAATAGCACTGCCATTGGGGAGCATATTCTATATGCCTCTCAATGTTAAAGCTAACATATTGTGACTGTCTTAAGTTTACCTTATGTTTTTATGTATTATATATTTCTAGATAATTACTGAGACTCATAGAGTGGCATTTCTATACGTTATCTACTTTGATGTTTAATCTGAGTTAAGGATAGGATTGAAACAGAAGAAAAAAAAAGTTGCAATATATAAATATAAATGTTGGATATGTATATATTGTAATGGTAAGCACCCTAATTAAACAATTGGTAATAAATTCAGTTAACAATTAAATAATAAAACAATTACAATACTCAACAAATTAAATTTTCATCTAGGGGAATTTAAGGACAACTTACAGATGACCATGAACATGGTGAAGTTACTGAATACAATTTATTTTTAATTGACAAGTTGGTACTAGTCCCGAGTAATAATCAATTTGAATATGCATAAAAACATATTTTCATACACATTCAATTCACATTCAATTATATTTCCTGATTGTTATCCCTCTTCACCTAATAAGTTATCACATTAACAAAATAAATAATCAGCTTAGTATAGATATTGACAACAATAATTTTAATCAAAGAATGATAATGATTATATGATTTTTTTTTTTACATATTTACAATTGAGAAAATTATATGGCGATCAAGCATAAGAGGAGAAAACATTTTTTTAACTTGCAATATCTTGAGAATAGCTATAGAAGGTTCAGTTGATTTACTTTAATGTCTTGTGAAAACCATTAATCATTAAATTTTTATATTTTCTTGCACTATAATATTTTAGCTTCTTTTGGCTTTTTCCGAGGCAATTTTCTTATGAGAGTTTCCATTGCAATTTTCTTTTGACCATTTAATTAAAATAGATAAATTCACAGATTAATTAATAGAAACACATTTCCATGTGGTAATAACTTCAGATGACTAGTTTTCCTTTTACAGCAAATAACTGTCAAATATTTCTTCAGTATTTAATAATGATAAATAGATTGGCAGAATCAAAAGTAATTTTTAAGGCATATTTTTGTCAACTGTTCTATATTTTGCTACACTACTGGAAAGATCAGGAAAAGAACTCTGAAAAGTTTCCTACTCCATAAAATGTAGGCTATAACTTAAAAATCTTTACAAGATTTTTTTTTCTTTACAGTTAAAGAATTTTTTCTTATATAGAAAGCTTCTGTTGGTTACCATAACAATATTTTTTTTAACAAAAATATTCTTTATTTTTTTAAAAAAAGAATAAAGTAATAACAGATTTTATCTTTATATATTTTTTAACATTTTAAAAACACATACAAAATTTATTCTATATACATGACCTTTAGTATCTTGTTGTATGTACTAATGAAAATAATAAAAATGTTAGGTTAACAGCAATGCCTATAAATTCAAATGTGAGGATTACAATATATTTTCAATAAATTATACATGGATAAACCTGGATATTTTATTTATACATATATAAAGAGAAATAATGCATGACATTAGCTGAAATCCTCTATAAAATATTTTAAATACCCCAAAAATCTATATTACTTTCAGCCACATGCCTCCTTTAATTAAATAAAGAAAAGCTTGAATTTTAAAGTCCTTTTTTTTAATCGGTTGAAAGTAATGTAGCTATAGGCATTTAAAATATTATATATATAAATGTGTGCACAAATAATCAAAATTACCCCAAATCCAAAACTCAACCAAACTAGCCCAAAAAATAAAATCTACAACACAACCAATGGTTTCACTGCTACAAGCTGACTGCTTAAATGTAAAGAATTATAAAACAGCAACAATATATTTATATTAAACATTACCCGCAATTCCATTTACTTCCCATCCACTCTTAATATTAAAAAAAACTTTTAAATAAGTTAATTGCTTCAGAATCATAAATTTTTAATAATAAATATTCATTAATTCTTTTTATTTCATTTCTTTCAAGAAAGACAACCTTCATCAAAACTAATATATTTATTTCTAACCCTACTTTTATGTATCTTTATTTTTCCATTTAAGCTCAAACTACTCTGGCCTATATAAACCTTCTTACAAAAACAAGGAATAATATACACTAAACCAGAAATAGTCTTCCTATCAAAAATTTCCTTTGTATTATTTAATAAATTATTCAATGTAATACCTCTTTTCCAATCAATTTTCTTATTTTCCAAACAAATTACTATTTGTACATACAATTTTATAAGAAGACAATTTAAATGACAAAGAAATAAAATCATGTTTCTTTATCCTTTATAACATTACAAATATTACTATTAAAATACTTTTAACAAATTTATCAGAATAGCCAATACTCAAATAATCTTTATAAAATTGATCTTTCTGAAACAAAGCTATGCCTCTAGAATTATTTAATTAGAATGTTGTATTATAAAATAATTTAAATAAAATAATATATATATATTGATATAAAAACAATGAAAAGAAAAAGAAATGTGTGTTTGGTGATTTTGCTTGTTTGTTAATTTAGTTGTGTATTTGTTATCTGTAGTTGATCTTTATTATGGGTTTGTGGGATTTAGTTTTTAATAATTTTCCATTGAATGATATTAGATGTATTACAAAGTTATCTAGATTGAGTAATAAGATAGAATCATTAACTCTTTTGAGGATCCTTATGAGATGACTTGCAGCTGCTTCAAGTAGCTTGAATTCCATTATTTTTAATACTACAGCAAAGATTTTCTGCTTTTTTCAAAGGTTAAAAAAAATTCCGTAAGATGCTGCCCTCTCTTGAATTATTTTACAAGTAAAAAATCAATAAAACTGATGTCAAAAGTATAACAAAAGAAGTAAAATGGATGTTCTTCATTTTGATTGGCTGTAACCATCAAGTTCAAAGAAAGCTGCTTGTCAAAGCCACTCATCAAAACAAAACTGCTATGATTTCTTTTCTTTCATTTGGAAAGTGATAAACGAATGTTTTAGACCATTTTAAAAGTATTTTTTGACATATTATAAATTATTTTGATAAAATATGCTAAAAATAAAATTATTTTAGAAAAATAGTTAAGACTTTAGCAAAATTATTTACTTATCTACACAACGTAAAATTGACCAAGAAATCACTGACGTCATCAAAGCTATTTGGTTGGTCAGAAATATTTATTTTAAATTTGCCACCATTATCAAATATTTTTAAATTATAAATGAAAATTTATTTTTGAAAAAATTTTCGTTCATTTTCATAACCTGACAAATTATTAAAATACTTTTTACAAACGAATCTAAAGTAAATATAATATTAAAAGAAGAATATATTTTGACAATTGAGTTTGTGACTTGACCAATTAAAACTTTAGACTTTTACCTCACTCAGCCAATAAAGTAATAGCCACTACAAAGGTTAAGTCATTTTTTTTAAATGTAGAAAATATAATGTTTTTCCTAGAAGTTGTGTTAATAATTTTAAGAAGAATAAAAAGTTGCTTAAAAATAGGAATTTAATTTTGGATTTACAAACATATATTTTGAAAAGTTTTTTGAAGGAAAATTTTATTAAATTTTAGAAATTTATTTATGAATATAAAAGAAATAGGTATTGTTTAGACAAGAGACAGGATTTTAACTATTTGATTTTAAATTTTTTCATGAGGCAATTTAGACAAAATAGGTCAAATTTCTGTTGTAGGAAATATTGATGAAAATTAAAATGGTTGTTTGGAAAAATGAATAAAGGTTACTGTAGTGATAGGGTGTATGAGAGTAATGTTTCAATTAATAATGTTATTACTCATTCTGATATTAAGTTAAATGATAGAGAATTAGTGATTCTTGGTAAGGGCCCTAATTTTGTTTCTTTTCATTCAAAACATATAGTTTTTATACAACTTGTCTATTGAATCTAATAATTCTTTGAGTAATGAACAAAAAGTTGGCATTCAATTGGTTTTGAATAAAAGCTTAAAAAGGAAAGAAAAATTTATTGTTAATCCTGATTAGGTTAGACATCTTAAGGATAGGTTAAATACTAATAATGTGATTATTTCTCATGAAGACAAAGCAGGTAGGTTTATCATTATGAAAGGAAATAGGTTCAGGAAAAAATGAAAAAATAATTAAATAATGGTAAATATGTTTTTAAAAAAAGATCCAGATAATGTGATTAAAAGGAAGTTAATAGATATTATGAAAAAAATGGTAAATTTAAAATTTTTTGATAGAGTAGATTATTTAAAATGTTATCCAAATGATTTTATATCAGCTAAGATGTTTATAAATATTAAGACTCATAAAGATGGTTTTTCTTAAGATTTATTTTTGATTTTGCAGGTAATGTTGTAGAAGGTATTTCTCGGTTCTTGAATATTTTTTAAAAATTTTTGTTGAATTTAGTCATTAAAAGTAATTGGGTGTTTGGTAGTTTAGATATTCTGTGTTGGTTAAGCATGGATCTTTGTTAAAAAAATAAAATTAAATTTATTAAAGATTTGGCTTTATTATTTGAGGATTCCATGTATTTTACTTATAATAGTAGTTTTTATATGATTAAGGAAGGGTGGATAATAGGTTATATTATTTCTCCTTTAGTTTGTTCAGTTTATATTAATTATTTGGAAGAGGAAATTATTATTAAAAAGAATTGTTTATATTTAAAGTTATTTGTTAGATATGTGGGTGACTGTTTGTTTGTAGTTGAGAATGATAAATTGAAGTAGTTGGTAAATGAGTTTAATTGGTTTGATCCTTCTCTAAAATATGTGGTAGAAGAAGGGGGATTAGATTTTGTTAAATTAAAATTTTTAGATTTATTGGTGATTAGAAATGTAGAGACTAATTGTTTAGTATGTAGTCATTATGTAAAAAGTAAAGAATTAAAATCTATAATTAAACCTGATATCTATCAATCTGTATCTCATAAAGTAGCTGCTTTAAGAAATTATTGTCATAGGAATAAGAAATTAAATAATTCTAATAGCGTAGCTTTGTTTCTGAAATGTCAATTTTATAAAAATTATTTGAGTGCTGGCTAGTCTGATAAATTTGTTAAAAGTATTTGATTTTAAAATAATATTTGTAATGATGTAAAGGATAAAAAAATATGATTTTATTGCTTTGCCATTTAAATTGTCTTCTTATAAAATTGTATGTAAAAATAGTAATTTGTTTGGAAGTAAAAAAAAATGTTTGAAAAAGAGGTATTACACTGAATAATTTATTAAATAATACAAATAATATTCATTAAGGCTGTAGCCTCAAGCACATGCATATTAAAATGCGATAGTAGGGACCTCTACAGGTCTTAAACCACAAGCTTACTCTTTGGAAGAACAGAGGGGAACCCTTTTTTACTTCAACCTACTTTCTATTTAAACAGGTGAAGCTGAAGTGGTTCAATCTGAGAGCGTGAAGTTACTCAATACTTCACTAATTAAGTCCACATTTCTTATTACACATTAATACTCATGAAATCTTTCGATTTACTATGAGTCAATGGAAAGATTTTATAGTGACAAATCTATTATGATAATTTAAAGTTGTAATTATAAATTTATTTAAACACACATTGATTACATTTAAATAAATTTATAATTACAACTTTAAATTATCGTAATAGATTTCTCACTATAAAATCTTTCCATTGACTCATAGTAAATCGAAAGATTTCATGAGTATTAATGTGTAATAAGAAATGTGGACTTAATTAGTGAAGTATTGAGTAACTTCACACTCTCAGATCGAACCGCTTCAGCTTCACCTATTTAAGTAGAAAGTAGGTTGAAGTAAAGAAGGGTTCCCTCTTTTCTTCCAAAGAGTAAGCTTGTGGTTTAAGACCTGTAGAGGTCCCTACTATTCCATTTTTATATGCATGTGCTTGAGGCTACATCCTTAATGAATATTACTTACATAATCAATGTGCGTTTAAATAAATTTATAATTACAACTTTAAATGATACAAAGGAAATTTTTGATAGGAAGACTATTCCTGGTGTTGTGTATATTATCTCTTGTTTTGGTAAAAAGATTTATATAGGTCAGAGTAGTTTGAGCTTAAATGAAAAAATAAAGGTACATAAAAGTGGGGTTAGAAATAAATATCTTAATTCTGCTTTGTATGTCCATGAAAAAGATACAGACCACACTATTAATTTTGATGAAGCTAAGGTTGGCTTTTTTGAAAAAAATAAAATAAAAAAAATAAAGATTCCTTATTATTAAAAATTTATGATTCTGAAGCAATTAACTTATTTAAAAGTTATTTTAATACTAAGGGTGGGTAGGAATTAAATGGAATTGTGGGTAATGTTTAATATAAATATGTTGTTGTTTTGTAGTTCTTTATATTTGAGAAGTCTGCTTGTAGCAATGAAATCATTGGTTGTGTTGTAGATTTTATTTTCTTGGCTAGTTTGTTTGAGTTTTGGATTGGGATAATTTTGATTATATATATATATATATATATATATATATATATATATATATATATATATATATATATATATATACAAAAATCACATGTACAAATATTGTGTATTTACATTAAATTTCAAGTATACAAAATATAATATTGATAACATTAAATAATAAACAACAATAAATAAAATTTAATGAAAAGTAGTATATTCAAATATCTTAAACTCACTATTCATAATACTAAAGACTATTAGTTCAAAATTTCCATCTGAGTTGTCACTGCTAAGTCAGTAATACCTGATAATTATTGCTATTTGAAACAGTTTTTTATACTAACCTTCTCACTGAATTCATCTTTCAAAAAAAATATTTGAACAGACAGATAATTTTTTGTTGTTGTTGTTTTTTTAAAAAAGAGGGCAGGGAGTTAATTGAAAAAAAGAAAATAGACTGGCATTTGAAAAATTATTGGGCAAAAAGGAATATAATAATCTTTAGTCTAAAAATGAGTAGTAATAATTTTTAAAATATTTATTTGAAATGGATGTTGTGAGTCATAAATATTTTACATTTACTCTATCAAATGTATCAGTTGTATGAGATAGAATGGATCACTGAAAAGAACTTGAAAGTCTGTGTTCAGATCCCCTATAAATGAATTTTAATTTTTTTTTAAAAATGAGGCTATGAAGCAAGTATTTTAGATTTATTATTAAACACAGGCAAGTATATCATATATTCTAGGTCCATTATTAATACTCCAAATATTGTTTTTAATTGCTATTAATGGCTATATGTTTCCAAATGGTAAAAATATCTATCTAGTAAATTAGAAAATGAATGATGATCTAACTTATTATTGTCCTGTTTTATATCTTCGCTGTCCATACAAATTATTTTAAAGTAACAAAGTAACTACAATAAACACAACTAATTTAAGAATTTACATCTTGCATTCTTTATCTATGGCAAAAATAATAAAGAAATACCACTCAGTGATATACAACTGTTAAAAATGACCTTATAGATTTTTCACTTCTTTCATATCTATTTTAAAAAGTCAGAATATATTAATCTAACAATAGAGGAAAACTCAAGAGTCATTACATTATGCATTAGTGGTCATGTGTGAAACATATTTGTTGCTCAAAAATTTAAAAAAATGCAGCAGCTATATACATATTTATTTTAAAAAGAGAATAAATTTTAAAAATATAATGAAGGATTAGTCTAAATACAAATTAAATCAAAGAATAAAATGCTAAAATTAATAAAAATGTAACAATTATTTAAAATTAGATGACATAGACATATGTGCTATGGAGCACAAAATTATTAATACTTGCACAGAACTAGACACAATATTGCCTCTTGGGTGGAGTACTGAAGATGAAGACATAAACCAAAGTATAAATTTTTTGGGCTTACATATCCAAATGAACAAAGATATGCTCGATTTTAAGATGAATGTAAAACCAATTCAAGTTAGAAGAGCTATGCATCTCTAATCTAATGTTCCATTCAAACACAAAATGACAGATCTTAAAAGTTTCTTACACAGAAACAAAAAAATATGTAAATACAAGGTGGACAAAAAAGCTAACATTGAATTATATGTTAGATATTTAATGGGTATTGAATATAATTTTATTAAATTAATAAAAATTGTAGAATTTTTTTTATAAAAACATTAACAAAGTTTCCAATAACAACAATCTGACTAAACCATGGATCAGGCTTTCTTATATCCTTTATATTTAAACAAAACTCCAAAAAATCTGCATGACCACATTTAGAGTAGAATTTAGATCATTCCCTCTCTCAACAACCTTCTAAATTACACAAAAGATAAAATTCTTTTCAAACATACACCCAAATTGTATATAAAATCTCATGTCCTGACTCCTCTTGCAGTGCAGGGTATTATGGAAAATCTCACATTAATAGGTCAATGAGAATTTCCTAGCACATCTTTTTATATAAAAAAGCAAAATGAAGTCATGAATACAAGCCAATCTTTGTTGAACACAAGTTGGCTTTCAACCACTTTTTTTTTCTCCCTTGAATGTTAAAATAGTTTGGATAGAGAGGATTGTAGAAAAAAAATTAAAAAAGTATGGGTAATTGCAAGGGATACACAATTCAGTTAACAAAGAGAATTCTTCTATCACACTATCAAAGAGATAGAACATATAATTTGCATACTGGGACAAATTCATATATTTCTCAACCACTATGTATTTGGACTCTCAACTGTGAGGTTTTATCCTGCACTATGATTCTGGCTAGAATTTTCTAAAAGCTGACTAAGTGCTATTAAATATAAAAATTTTGTTTTCCTATAAACTTTTTATATTAACTTGCATATCTCAAATTTTCAAGTATTACATAACTTTATGAAAAGAGCTTAACATTTGATATTTAAATCCATTATTGTAAACAATTTTTAAAAAACATATAATTTTATTTAATTTTTTTTTTGACATAGCATATATATAATATATAGTTATATGTAATTCATCTAAAATAAAATAGATGCATTTATTATACTTTTTTTATATATATTGGAGCATTAATAATTAATCATCAAGTATTAGTTAATTTATTGTAAAATAAATATTCAAAATATCTAACAGTTTTATATTTTTTTGAAAAATCGCAAATGTAGAACATTTATGTCTCTAACTTAACATTCTAATTCTTATTGCAAAGTTTTGCAGTACTTCATAACATTTTTTTTTAATTTTAAAAAAAGTCAGAAAATTATATAAAAAGTCAAACTTTGATAGCATCTCTAATAGATTGGTGTCTGTTTTTAAAATACACTTTCCAATTTTTATGAGGTTAACTTTGATAGAACTTATGTAATATGTTTTGTCATAAAAATTGAATAGAGATGAATTTGTTTAGTTATTTGTTGCTTTATCACAAAAATACAATGGCACCTCATTCTATCAGCTACTATTTAATTAACTTTGCTATAAACACACTTCTATTAAATTGTGACAAATGCCTTTTGAGTAAGCCCATTTTAAAAGATTAGTCTAAGAGTCATGTTCCACATCATTTAATTTTCTTCGTTTTACCATAGCAGTATTCATAAGTCACATAATATATTTGTATAAAACTAATATCTGACACACCATACACATGTATATAAAACAAAATAAAGTTACTTGTCTGCACATCTGTTTTAATTTTTTAATCAGAAAACACAGTCAATGATATTAACCAAAAAGTAAAAATTGAATGTTATATATTAACTGATAAAGCAAAAAGATCTTATAGGTTAATAATCTTTTTAATAAAGAGTTTAATTAACCTCAGCTAATCTATTCCAATAAATATCTTATTAATTTTCTATCAAAAAATATTATTTCTTAATCAAAATTTTGCAAAAGCTTTGAAATAAAACTTTTAAGTAGTTAGACAATTCATTAAATAATAGTAATTAATTCAATAATTAAAAAATACATTTGTACAATATATATATATATATTAAATCAGAGATTTTCATGAGCTACAGTTACAAATAAAATATTTTCCAGGTACACCCATGTATAATTTATTGAATAATCAAAATTACCCCAAATTTACAACTCACTCAGACTAGCCAAGACATTAAACTCTAAAACACTACCAATAGTTTCACTGCTACAAGCACACTTCTCAAGTGTAAATAATTACAAAACAACAACATACTTAAAATAAACATCACCCACAATTCCACTTACCTCCCATCCACTCTTAATATTAAAAGAACATTTAAATAACTTAACTATTTCAGAATCATACATTTTTAACAATAAAGATTTTTTAATTCTTCTTTTAATTTCATTTCTCTCAAAGAAGACAACCTTAGCTTCATCAAAATTAATAATATGCCTGTATCTTTTAAATGGACATATAAGGCAGAACTAAGATATTTATTTCTAATCCTACTTTTACGTACCTTTTATTCTTTCATTCTTACAAAAACAAGGAATAATATATACTGCTTCTAGGAATAGTCTTTCTATCAAAAATTTATTTTGGATTATTTAATAAATTATTCAAAAATACTCCTTTTCCAAGCAATTTTCTTATTTCCAAACAAATTACTACTTTTACATACAAGTTTATAAGAAGACAATTTAAATGACAAAGAAATAAAATCATATTTTTCTTTATTTTTTACATCATTACAAACATTACTATTAAATAAAATACTTTTTACAAATTTATCAAAATAGCCAACACTCAATAAGCTTTATAAAATTGACCTTTTTGAAATAAAGGTACTTCACTAGAATTATTTAATATCTTATTTCTATAACAATAATTTTTTTAAGCAGCTACTTTATGAGATACAGGTTGATAACAGGTTTACTTATAGACCTATATAGCAAGCAATCATTCTTTACATTTCTAATCACTAAAAGATCTAAAACTTTAAAGTTAACAAAATCAACCCCCCTTCTTCTATGACATATTTTATAGAAGGATCAAAACAAATAAACCATTTATCAGCTCTTCCAATTTATCATTCTCAACTACAAACAAATAATTATCCACATATCTAACAAATAACTTTACATATAAACAATCATTTTTAATAATAATTTCCTCTTCAAAAGAATTAATATAGACTGAACAAATTTAATAAGAAATAATATAACCTTCTCCACCCTTCCTTAATCTTATAAAAATTACCACTATATGTAAAATACATAGAATCCTCCAATAATAAAAGAAAATCTTTAATAATTTTAATTTTATTCTTTGACAAAGATCCATGTTTTACCAATACAGACATAAGAACATCAGTATAATTTCATCTATTGAATATAGTAATTTGAGTGATGAGCAGAAAGTTGGCATTCAGTTTGTTTTACATAAAAGCTTGAAAAGGAAAGAAAAATTTATTGTTTATCCTGCTGAGGTTAGATATCTTAAGGATAGGTTAATTGCTAATGATGTGATCATTTCTCATGAAGACAAAGCTGCCAGTTTGTCATTATGAAAGGAAATGAGTTTAGGGGGAAAATGGATAAAGAATTAAGTAATGGTAAATATATGATTTGAGAAAGAGATCCTGGTAGTAATTAAAATGAGATTAATAGATATTATGAAAAAAAATTTTTTTTTAATAGAGTAGATTATTTAAAATGTTATCCTAGTGATTTCACATCAGCTAAGATGTTTATAAATATTAAGACTCACAAAATTGGTTTACCTTTAATATTTATTTTTAATTTTACAGGTAGTTTTGTGGAGGGTATTTCTAGATTCTTGAATAATTTTTTAAAATAATTTATTGACTTTAGTCATTACACAATTTCTTCCTCTTCTTTTGAGGCTTTTGATAGGATTAATATCTTTAAGATGGAATATAATTTGTATTTGGTACTTTGGCTATTGAGAATATGTATCAATCTGTTAATAGATTAAGCAGTATTGATGTTATTATGTTTGTGCTAGCAAAACATGGATCTTTGTCAAAGAATAAAATTAAAATTATTAAAGATTTGCTTTTATTATTGGAGGATTCTGTGTATTTTAATTATAATGGTAATTTTTATAACATTAAGGAAGGGTAGATAATAGTTTTTATTATTTCCCCCTTAATTTTTTCAGTCTAAATTAATTATTTGGAAAAGGAAATTATTATTAAAAGAATTATTTATATATAAAATTATTCATTAAATTTGTGAGTGATTGTTTGTAGCTGTGAATTATAAATTGGAAAAGTTGGTAAATGAGCTTAATTGTTTTGATCCTTCTATAAGATATGTAGTAGAAAAAAGGAATTTTATCAAGTTTAAATTTTTAAATCTTTTGGTGATTAGAATTGTAAATAATAATTGTTTGGTATGTAGTCATTATGTTAAGAGTAAAGAGTTAAGGTCTATAACTAAATCTGATAGTTATCAATCTGTCTCTCATAAAGTGCTGCTTTAAGAAATTATTGTTATAGAAATAAGAAGTTAAATAAATCTAGTGAAGTAGCTTTGTTTCAAAAAGGTCAATTTTATAAAAGATATTTGAGTGTTGGCTACTCTGATAAATTTGTTAAAAGTATTTTATTTAATAGTAATGGTATTTGTATTGATGTAAAGGACAAAGAAAAATATGATTTTGTTTCTTTGCTTTTTTTTTCTCCATATGTCAAAGCGTTGACTGCAAAGCAAACGGAGGCCAACTTGCTTGGAAGGCAGCTATGCTAACCACTAGGCCACCAACTTTTGTCATTTAAAATGACTTTCTATAAAATTGTATGTAAAAATAGTAATTTGTTTGGAAATAAAAAAATTGCTTGGAAAAGGGATATTACTTGGAATAGTTTATTAAATAATTCAAAAGAAATTTTTGATGGAAAGACTATTGGTGGACTAGTGTATATTATTTTTTGTTTTTGTAAGAAGATATATATATATATATATATATATATATATATATATATATATATATATATATATATATATATATATATATATATATATATATATATATATGTCAGAATAGTTTGAGGTTAAATGAAAGAATAAAGGTACATAAAAGTAGGGTTAGAAATAAATATCTTAGTTCTGCATTCAGAGGTGGATCAAGCCAAGAGAGAGTCCCAAGAAGTAAAAATTTTGGGGCCCTCACACTGAAGTTAGAAAAAAAAAATTTCAAGAAAACTTTCATTAAGTTATTAACAAAAAAGAAAAGTAGTCAAAAATTTCATACCATAACACATTAAATGAATTTATTAAAAATATATACTTTTTACATGAATTTCCATTTTACTTTATTTTTTGGAAATTCATCAATTCATTTTGCAGTGTCAATTCAGCTTAAAATTTCCTACTTTATATACAGAATGACCATATTATTTGATCTTTTTTCTCCCATAGTCCTCCTTAAATAATTTTTTGCATTTTTTCAAACAGAAAATGATCTTTCTCCTGATGTATTAGATTAGGAAATTGTTAAAAAAAATTCCAATAATTTTTCAACATTCAGAAATGTGCAAGACATTTCTTTGGTGATTTGATAAATGTCTGATGTTGTGTTTTTATGGTGTCCTTGTTTTCTTTTAGAAATATTAAAAAATAGTCAAATTCATCTTCAAAATTTAATGTCATTTTTGTAAATATCCTTAAACTTTTTTATCAAATTCTTTTTTCTTCTATTGATAAATTCCAATCAAAAAATATGTGAAAAGGTTCTACAACTTCATGCATCTGAATTCTTTGAGATAGTTCTGCCATGATGTTATCACATATAACATAAAATGAATTGACTATGAAATTTTCTCTTATTGTAAATTCATGTCTGACTTTTTTGTTTGCATTAAAAAAACATTTTTCTCTTTTGTTGTGTGTGAGTTTGTCCATCTTCCCTGTTAAATGATAACCCTGATAAATCAGTTGTCTTTTTTTCAACTTTTTCAAATTCTTCACAGAAATTATTGATAAAATTTTCTAATGACTTCAGTAGGATAGATCCTTTTAATAGTTTGCACTTCACTGATTTCAGGATTTATGTAGCCTTTATTCTTTGTAAAATAGTATTCCAAATCACTGTCATTCTGATTGTTTCATATTTGTCTATTTCTTCAACAGTAAAGTCATCTCCACTATGGTAACTTTTTCTTCTTCTTCTGAATTACAAATTTCAGTTAAAACCTCCATTACATGGATGAAAACAAGTTTTAAACCTAATACATCATCTGCTCTTGCTAACAATTTTGTATTAGAAACACTTTTCACTGTGATGGAAAGTTTATATATTTCTATATTTCTCGTTAAAATTTTCCAGTGATGAATTGATGCAGGAAAAAAAGTGTGAATAAATTCTGCACGAACATAATTTAAGGAATGATTAGCACATGGAATAAAAACTGCACCTGGTCTATGTTCTTTAATACATGCTTTCAAACTTGAGTACTTCTCTGACATATTAGAAGCATTATCACATGATTGTCCTCAACAGTTTTTAATATTCACTTCTAATTTTATTAAAGTTTGCAAAACTTATTGTTTCAAATATAAAGATGTGTGTTTATCTATGGGAATGAATTCCATAAATCATTTCATTATATTACCAGAGGATAAAACACATCACAAAAGTTACTTGATCAACAGGAGTGGAATCAACAAGTATACTATAAGTCACAGATTTAATTTCAATTATTTCTGCTCTTACTTGATTTCCAATAAGATCTAAAAATTTATCACAAATAATGTGAGGTAAATAGTTTACATTTCCTCATCCTTGGTTGGCATATTTTTGTAGATGTAACTTCAAAAACTCATCATATTCATTTAGATATTCTAAGAAAGTTAAATAATTTCCTTTCTTATTGGAATTTTTGCTTTCATTGTGACCCCTAAATCCTAATCCTAAGTGACTCAACAATTTATTGTTGATACAATTCTTTTCAATACTTCTCTCCAGTAACATTTTTCTTTTTTTCCTGTAATAGATGAGTATCAATTCTATTCAAATTTGTTAATCTTTTATACATAGTACACATAGCTGACATGTGTTCTTTTGAAACTTCATAGTCCGATAAAATAACAGTTATTGATCACTAACTTTGTAAACCAGTTATTAATTTAGACTTTAATGTTGAAAAGAGTTGGCAAGAGTAGTAGTAAACACTTTTGCTCGTTTCTGAAAATATCAGTCTATTTCTCTTTTCTATAATCCAATTTGATTTCTTTCTGCAGAAATGATCATAAGAAAGTCCTCTGTAGTACACTTCATCCCTGTCTTTATACACTGATTTTAAATTCTCTATGTTCCTGATATTTTTTGTTTTGTACTTAAGAATATGATCAATAATAGTATCTGTTAATATTGTTGGTCATAAAGCTATTTCATTTATTACTTCAATGTCTAAATTGAAGTATCTTTCTGGAAACTATCTCTACCTTCTGCATTTTTGCAATCCCTTTTTTTAGCAGCAATTTTAACTTCTTGATTCTGGAACTTGTTCTTCATCTTTTGAATGTAGGCAATTTAGAATTATCTGATGTATATGTTGATGGTAACTCTGTCTCTGTATTAACTTTTAAAAATTTATGCAAGAATTTCTTTGGCTTTCAGCAATTTCCAGGTTTTTTTTAAACTTTCTTTTACTTTTCTGCCTCACTTTGATGTCTCTTCACTTTCTTGATGTGAAGAAAAAAAGTTTTTTTTTTTTTTTTTGTAAAATAGGTTTAAGCTTTTAACGCTCACAAATAATGCCTGCTAAAAATATTTTATATAATAATACTGTTAAGATGTTAACAAAGAAAATTCATTTTTGCCTGTCTTCAATCAAAATATAATTTAAAAAAACCCCTCTGGAGATTAATCAGCTTCAGGAAAATAGAGAAATTTATTTATGATAATTTTTTCAAAATCAGAGTAGTTAAATTTAAATCAAATTATTATTTTGGGAGGAGTCAATTTTTTTGTGTAATTAAAAAAGTATATACTTACTTAATTTGAGCCTATTAATGTTATACTAGTTTCACCCCATAATGTCCAATTAAAAGTTAGAATCCCACCAAAAGCCAAATAAATTCCCTTCAAAAGCTTAAAATATAACACTATGCTATAGGAGGGTTGATTGTATACAAAAAACCATTTTTTCTTGAATCCTAATGAAAAGACATTTTAAGATCTCAGGGCCCCAAAGTATTTTGGGATCCTACACAGCTGCTTAGTCTGCTTACTGCTTAAACTGCTTCTGTCCGCATTACATATTCATGTAAAAGATACAGATAAAATTATGAATTTTGATGAAGCTAGGGCTGTCTTCTTTGAAAAAAATGAAATGTAAAAAATTAAGAATCTTTATTGTTAATAATTTATGATTCTGAAACAGTTAACTTATTTAAAAGTTCTTTTAATATTAAGGGTGGATGGAAAATAAATGGAATTGTGGGTAATGTTTAATATAAATATGTTGTTGTTTTGTAATTATTTACACTTGAGAAGTCTGTTTGCAGCAGTGAAACCATTGGTAGTGTTTTAGAATTTATTTTCTTGTCTAGTCTGGTTGAGATATGAATTTGGGGTGACTTGATTATTTAGTGACTAGTTTAGCTTTATGCTTTTACTGTTTAAATTTATTGAATATATATATATATATATATATTCAATAAATTTATTTATTTATATATATATATATATATATATATATATATATATATAAATAAATCAATTTTTCAAACAGTTAACACTGGTCATCAACTGGGTAACAAATATTATAAAATAATTATAGAAACACTAATGAACCTAATAATGAACATTCTATTAATAGAAAATTGATAGGCAAGAAATTATCTTTTTAATTAAACATAAATACATAGAAGCAATTCATTTTCAAGTCTAGTGTAAGAAATTATAATTGAGACAATTGAAGAATATTGGTTCAGCATAAAATGTATCTTGGGAGTTATTTAACTTTTTCAGAATAGTTGTTTCAAAAATGTGCAAAGGGGAGAAAGGTTTGAGTATATATGAAAAAGTATGTAAACTAAATCAGTTTATTAATATTTTGTTTAATTATACTTATAAAAATGTTTGCCGCTTACATTAATTAAATATATAGAAATAATATTGCACATATCATAAAAATAAAATTTCTATAATCAATGCAATCTTATTAAAAAATGACGGACTTAGTCATATATTGATTGATCATATTAAAATAAATAAAAAAGATTACTAATTAGATTCAAGTAATTTTCTTTTCTATATCTTATTGCTGGAGAAACATTATTTTTATTAAAAACTAAAGTAGAGATAACTTTTTAAATATATATGAGTATATGTGTGTATTGAATAATAAAAGATAACTTTTATAAAAAAAGTTAGTCTTTATGCTTTAATTTATTGATATCTAAATATTAATATTTAACTATTAAACGACAAAATTTATAAATTGCTTTTCAAATTTTGAATACAAATTTAACAAATTTAAAAGTCTTCTTTCCAAACTCAATTATATAAACACAATAATTTATTTAATTGAAAGAAAATTTGATAGTCAAACTATTGCATTTGATATACAGGCATTTACATTTTTGATGAATTCGTGTTCAAAATTTAAAAAAGAATATAAAGCATTATATAACAGAAAAAACTTTGAGTAGTCAATATTTACCTCTTCTATCTATTAATCAATTCGATATTTGGAAAAATCTTAGGCTAATGTTGGCAACTAATTAGAAATTACATTAATAACTCCTAATTATTTTCTGAATACATTTAATGGAATAGTGTAAACAAAAATGTAATGAAAGTTGATTGAAGATCAGCTTTAGTTCATATCACATGTAATATTTATTACACACACACACACACACACACACATATATATATATATTAGTCTGCCATATTATAAGCTGGGATTTAAATTCAAATAGACTTTTAGAATTTTTCAGGTAGACAGTTTAGAGATAATCTAAATAGTCATACAATTAATGGCAAATAAATAAATATTTAGGTTTGGTATTTTTAGATAAAAAATAAAATAATGTATATACTATCCACATATTAAAATTATAATATATGAATACTGTCTACATATTAATATTTTATTATTCTAGTAAAGTTTTCTTTATCAAAGGTTGGAGTAGACTATCTAAGTTTGCTTTACATTTCATATATTATTAGTTTTAAGTATATAAAAAACTTATTACAATTTATAATATGCACTGTATATATCTAAACATTTATTTATTGTGAGAATTTTTATTGATAGTTTTTAACTATTAACAAACATAAAATATGAAGAAATTTTAAGTAGAAAATAGATACATTTGTTAGTGACTTTATTAAACCTTTTAATTCTGCTGTTGAATCTACAGTTTCAAAATCTTTAACGATGTAGTCCATGAATTGTGTTTCACCTTAATCGTATAAGTGAGAGAATGTTAAATTTTATTTCTGAAAAAAAAAATTAACACAACATTTATGCACTGCTACATCAATTGATTAGATTTTAAAATATCTAGAAAAATCAAATTCAGCAAGCTTTATATTTGAATTCAAAAAAAGAACGGTATTTGGAAGTTCACAGAAAATTCATTTTTATATCATAATTCTTCGTTGTTTGAAGGGATTCTTGGTTGAGAATTTAAAAAGTGCATATTGACTTCATATGAGCCTTAGGCAATGGATCTAGATCTTGGGTTAGATGTAAATGTGATATATTTAATAGCTTTTTACACATTTTTCTATGAGGCACCTTATCTCCTGATATTTGGTGTATATATTAGAGCCACTGAAGGCAGTGGATTTGAATGTGCCATATTATTCTTTCTTGTTATAATATTTAATACTGTAGCCAAAAGTTATTGGATTTTTTTTTTTCAAGAGGTCAGAGCATTCATCAAGGAAATGTGCTACTGGTAAAAGAATATTGTCCAGAACATTACTTGCATTTCAATTTCAAAAAAAAAAAACTTGCTGGCTATCCAAAAAAATTGACACTTAGAAATTATTTTAAATTTAACAATTAATAGATGAGGAAAGTAAATTAGACTATGGCCCAAGATTACATTTAAGTAAAATGGAGAAGAAATATTTTTCAGACTATTTTTTTAGAACATTATATTCAAATTATGAGATATTTTTTATTGTTCAGATGAAAGATGAGAGTACAATTTTTAACAGTGTATAAGTAAATCTCAGTTTTTAAAAAAAGATTTTTAAACTTTTTATATCTTTATTAAAACACCCTTTCTATTTGTGAAAAGGATCTCTATTTTAGGAAAATCAAAGATGAACATATTAAATCAGATAGATAAAAAAACTAAACTCTGAGGAAGACCATCCTGCAAAAATTGTGTACCTACTCTGATTATTATTTAATATTATTTAAATGTTTCTAATGGAGAATCTTTTCTTCAGTAAATTATCTCTAAACACTAAACTGTTAGAATAAATTGTATTAAAAAGATGGTGAGCAATAATACAATATTTAACAATCATTCAGTATTATTTAAATTTATTTCACCAGTCTATTGCAAACAATTGTAAATCTTGAATAATCAGCAGTTACTAAATCATAGTTCACAATACATATTTTTAATCATTTTTAACCATAATCAATTGACTGCAAGATGGAAGTCAAATTTAATCCAGTTTGTCTTATCTCTAGCTTTTTTTCCTACATCATATTAGAAACTTCTTTATTTCATCAATTCATATTACATGTGGCCTCTTTCTAAATCTTTTACAATCTCTTGGGATCCAGTTTAAAATTTAAACTATCCATCTATTATTATTTCTTTAGCAATATGTCCAGCTCAGCTCCCTTTCAGTTTCTTAATTCTGATCAATGATATCAATACCTGTTTGTTCTTTGCCCATGAATTTTGTTTTTGTTTCCTTTTTATGACTTTAGTATGCATCAAGTCTTTGTATTGTTTTTTATTAAGTTTCCAAATTTCAGGTTTACAAAAAAGAACTGTTAAAGCACATTTATTAAAAACCTTTGTTTTTAAATACATAGACTTATTTCCTTTTAATATTAAATTATTTCTACCAAAAACACTCCATCTCAGTTTAATTTTATGATTAATTTCATCTTTTATGTTTCCATCTGTATTAATAATCTAATTAAAGTATTTGTAGTTGTTAACTTCTATTATTTAATTTAAAGCATTTTTTTAGTTTGGATAAAGTTTTATATCATGCCTTTGCTGTCATATTATAAAACAATTAATTCTTTTTGTGTTTTACAATATTTTCAATGTTGGTGAAAAAGTAGAAATCAAAAGAATTATGTTTACAAAACAACTTTCTAATTATAGTTTTAGCATAATCTACAATATGTAAAATTAAGAGTGTGCTAATAGCTCTAAACAAGCTTTTTTTTTATTTATGATAAATGCTACTACAAGAGAAGGCATTCAAATCATTTTTATCTTGGATTGTCTCCATCCCCAGACCGGTTTCGACCTATGGGTCTCTTCAGTGAGGAGTTGGGACTCCCAACTCCTCACTGAAGAGACCCATAGGTCGAAACCGGTCTGGGGATGGAGACAATCCAAGATAAAAATGATTTGAATGCCTTCTCTTGTAGTAGCATTTATCATAAATAAAAAAAAAGCTTGTTTAGAGCTATTAGCACGCTCTTAATTTTACATATTTGTAAGTGCAAGCTATATATAAGTCATGTGACATCTGACTTGTTATTATTACTATCATAATCTACAATATAAAATTTCTAAATTAAATTTTTGCTCTTAAAATAATAACTGAGATCTATTTTGTGATATTGTAACTTATGCAAAATAACAAAGACACTTATTGTACAATACCTTTAACAACATCTGTCATTCCAATGGAAATAGATACTATACTATTTTCTATAATAGATAGAATCATAATAAGAAATAAATTATATTTGACAAAAATTAACATCAGTGTATAAATAAAAATATAATATCTGTCTGAGCTTAAAATAGTTCAAATTAAAAAAATAAATCAAATGGATTAGTGCTCAAGCATTCATAAGTTCAAGTAACAGGAATTTTATTACATTTCATAAACCTTCAATTCAAGATTCTGACACTTTACAATGGCATTAGATGATGCAGTGCATATTTTAAATTGTCAGTGTCTTATTAATAATACAATCAGTATTGAAATTAAGGCATTGTTTAATGTTTAAAAATCAACTTATTCTAAAGTGATTAATTTTTTTTATTAAAAATTGAAGAATCAATTAATGCATTTGTAGAAATCAATGCTTACAAAGCAGAACCTATGGTTCTTGCAATGAATTGTATCTACAAAAGACAAATTCATAATAAAACAAATAATTTCAGAGACTAGAACATACATTGGCATTTATCATGAACAAAAATGTAAAAAAACAACAACCCATAAACCATCAAAAACACTGAATGTATTAACAGCTTCCATTCTAAATATTACAAAATAAAAATATATCTAGTATCTCATAGCTAGAGGAATATACAATAGTCACAGTAACCATGTGTAATGTGTAAATACAATAGACATAAATACACAAATAATCATTAACAAATATTAGATAAAATCTTCATAAATCACCTATAATCAATAAAGATCTTTTGCTAAATAAGACAGTTCACAAATAGGCATCAATTAGACATTCCATCATTAATTTTTATTTTCAATAATAAATTGCCAACCATTAAAACAAATTTTGTAAACAGTGTGCCTTCTTCATACATTTTAAGAAAAATGTTTTTCACTTCACTTTTATAATAATATATCATAAATATAATAAAATTACAAAGATTCTAATGATATTAAAAGTAATTTTACCACAACATTAAAGAAGCAATTACTCTATGTGTACTGATAAAGAGTACCTTCCCTGCATTCATATTCATTCTACTATCTGAGTTGCAAACATAATTATTATCTATAGATGGAACAAAACAATCACTCTTTTAAAACAAATAACATATTTTATTTAATGTAAGCTTTAAACATAGTACCCAGTATGTGGCTAATCAATTCAGTTTACCAATGGCAGATTTAACATAATATATAAAATATTATTAATCACATTTTTTAACCTTCTAACTTACCAGATCATCATTTAATTTAAATTTGACTATTACAATTCTTGAAAATGATTCTTTTAAAAAAAAATTAGAGAGTGTCACAATAACTCATCTGTAAAAAAAATTATTCATATATAAGTGCATATCCATTAAAATGCAGGCAACAACTTTGTATCCTACATTTGTCTATATGTTTGTAATAACCAATACTTGTCTCTTATATATATATATCTATATGGATATATATATATATATATATATATATATATATATATATATATATATATATATATATAACCTATATATATGATATATATATATATATATATTTGTACACATGTACTATGAATGTGTATATAAATACAGATATTTACATGTTTGGATATATATATATTCTTATGACTTATACAATATCTAATTTTAAAATGACAATATAAATTATAATTTATTACTTAATATAATTAATATAATAAGTTATAACATTTTATATTTTACATAAATCATTAATTTCTAAATAAATATTATTTTCCAAATAATTTTATATCTGTAAGTTCTTAATTATGTCAATATTGTTATAATTAAAAAAATAAAATTTTCATTTATTTAAAACATTATATAATTATCTATTTACTTTTATATAATAGACATCATTTGCAATTATATTTTGTGTTCCATGGAAGCATAGATTATTTCTTGAGATAATTATGAATTTTAAGATGATGATATTGATGATGATTATTATCCATGCATTTGATTATTAGTCATTTCTTTTTGTTTTCACCAACAATCTTTTTACTTATATATATATTTCTAATGAATTAGATTGTTTTAACTCATCATTTGTGCTTTAAGAAAAAAGTTCAAAAGTTCAAATCTAATTTTATCGAATATCTATTTGCTTTTTTAACTGCCCATAAAACTTTCAAAATTTTTTACTAGCATCACACTTCAAAATCATTAATAATTTTATTATCCTTTTTTATTAATGAGAACATTTTACATCAAAAAGAAAAAATCATGAAACTGTACTTTGAATAATTATTTGTATATAAAATTATTTTCCAGATTTCATTTGTAACTTTATACACCTTTGTTCTGTAAAGAATGTCTTGATAATAAATAATATAAGGAATCAAAAACTGTCAGTCATCTATGTGTTCTAATAATTTTGAAATTAGTTACTGGTTATGTCATTTTAGTATATTTTTAATACTTAGTCATAATCCTATCTGCTTATTTATTTTTTTAATTTCTTTCTTAATAGATAACATGAGTTTTTCTGTATTTTCAGCTACAACTGAGATGTTACCATATCTAAGAGTACATATGTTTGTTTTATCAATATAAAATCTACATTTATCTTTATACAATGTAAATTCTACAATTATATATTTAATATACAAATTAAAAAGATAGGATAATAATATAAAGACTTCTCTAATTTTTTCATCAATGTAAAACTAATCTGTTTTACCATAATTTGTTTCTTTTTATATTTACATAAGAACAAGTAAATCCTCTGGTATATTTATTTTTTTAAAAACATACCACAATTTAGAATGATCTAGAAAATCAAATATTTTTTATTATCAATAAAACATATGCATTCTTCTTTTTAGTCATTCCTACATTTTTATTATCCAGTGGTGTCTCATATTTTTCAATATTTTCTGAAAACATTTTGAATATTTAAAAGTTTTTTCAATATAAGTTTATAATCTGAGTTGTAATATTTTCACAATATTTCTACTTGCATATAGTGCAATAGCATTTATTTGTAAAACTTCTTTCTTTGGTATGGGAATCAATTGTAATTTCTTGATGCATACATTTTCCTGTTTAATTATCATAATTTTATTAGCATTTTTTTTTTCTGAAAAATTTTGATAAAATGTTGCCAATTTCAATGTTTGTCATTGGAAAGTATCTCAAGGTTAAGTTTCTTGGAAGGAAGATACTTTATTAAACATCTCTTGCCAGTGTTCTGTACCCTTATCAATGCTAGAGACTCTATGGCTAACTGCATTTGTAATGATTTAATTCTCAATCAAATTGTTTAAACAACAAACTAATTAAGGCAATACTTTAGCTAGTTCATATACATCTCTAAAATAATACACCTAGGAAAAATTAATACTTAAATAATTTATTTAATAAATTAATAAAGTCAAAACATAAATTAAATAATAAGTAACTAAGGTTCAAATCAAATACATAGCTCATTTATCATTACAATAATTTAAAATATGACTATCTCACTTTACTAATAAAAATGATTTGAATAAAATACTAAAAAAATTATGAGACCAACACAAAACATTTAGCAAGGTACACAGTTTAACATTAAAAATATACCCCGAAAGATACACCATCAATGGCATGGGAATATCACCCCTACTTAACTTGTTAGCACTATCTGTAATATTCCCATGACTCACATAATACACAAAATAAACTAATTAAATGATTACAAAATTTACAATAAATCACTAAAATAACTAGTATTTTATAAAAATATAATAATAAATCTATTACCAAATAAAATTCTTACACATTATCATCTAATCTAATTCTTAAAATTATCCTTATCTCAGATAAATCTTATTCTAATGATTACATGTAAAATTATATAGGTAAATATAATGAAGGATTTTACATCTTAAGACTCTTAATATAACACATCTATTTAATTTTGTCCATCAATAAAATATAATTAAAATTAGAGACTCTTATAACATGATATTTAATCTATTTAATATGCTCAAAATATTATCATGCCACATTATGCTTTAAAATTCTTATCATACTTTTATGTGGCATTTTCAAAAATATCAAAACTTTCAATATAATTCTCATATCAAATAATTTATAAATTGGCATTATATATACATTTTATGTTTGTAATAATAATATCTTCTACAATGATAATCTTAATAACTATAATATATTTTTTATAGATCATGTGAATTAATGTAATCATCTAATTAATTCTTATAATACATGTGTGTGAATGAGAAGATCAATAAATCACTTGGACATAACAAGTAATGAAACTCTCAAGACGTGATATAAATTCAAAACAACATTAAAAAATTTATTTTTAATAAAAACATAATTTAAATTTACAAAATATAAGTTTACAGACGCCAAATATTCAAAAATTTAAAATATAAAAAAAATTACATTCAAAAATATTTACATAAGAAATAAAAAAAAATTAAATAGTCTTCATTCCGATTTTTTACCACATATATAATATAATACACCACAACGGTAATACTATTAACATCTTTTAAATTTATAATAGTAATATTCATCAGCACAGTTGTAATTTCAAAATGATATCAATAATTATTAGGGTTCAATACATAAAATTATTCTTAAATAATAACATATATTTCTATACTTTGAAAATTATAATCATAGGGATTATTCATTACCATTGTAACTTCAAAATAAAATTAATAACTAGTAAGGTTTGACACATATAGACAATAACACCCATTTTTGTACATATTTCAACAAAACTTTTATGTTAATCTTCCAGGTTAATCATTAATATCATCATATGATAATAAAGAAAAATATATCCATTAATATAAATCTGTTTTCTATTTTATAATTTGTATACTACAAAATTTCTATAATAACCCTATAACTTTATCCTATTTAATTAAACTTATTTATCAGAATAAGCAGATTGTTTTAAATAATCTAAAATTACTTATGTGTATCATATTTATCTATTTCAGTTTAAATTATATTAATATCATCCAGATGTTACACTCATTCATCCTTTCAAATGCATTTGATATTTTAGTGATCTCTGTTATTATTGCTGTTAGAAATATTAAATTATCCCATTATCTTTATCCATATTAAATAAATATCATTTGTGATAAATCTTTTTCTTTTCTTGCTCTCTACAAATATTAACAATATTCTATAGTCTAGCCATTATTCTTTCAAACATTTTATACCTATAGCATTCACAATGCAAGATCCAATGTTGATAAACAGTGATTAAAGTGAGGGATACAAAAACTACAATAATTCAAACAAGTAATAAAATATCAGTGTTTAAAGCCACATATTCTTGTGACTACATTAAATTCTTGTTATGGCTTCTACCTGAGCTCTTACTGATCTATAGAAAAAAAAAGCTACCAATCATGTATTATACATATAGGACTCTGCTAACTGTATTTTATTTATTGACTCACAATATTATATTTCACAGATAATATTTATATTCAAACATCCCTATCACTTAGGGTTTTTTGTCCACACCTACCATTATCCTATACCACTATGGTTTATCTTCTACACTCAGAATACTTCCTTTATTATCATAAACAAATTCTATCAACTTGACATAAAATAATTTCTAAACTTTATTTCAAAAAACATCCTCTATGATATCAAGAAGGTTCAAAATAATATATACATAAATAATTTTAAATAATTCATCTTTATAACACTTGTATTTCAATACTTTGGTCTATTAAATAATTCAGAAATCAACATATTCATTTGTATCTAAACAGATACAGTCTAATATAATACATTTATACTTAAACATGATATCTCAAAAACATAATATACTCTATAGATTCTTCTGCATTCTCGATTTATCTAAATAAATTTAGATATCTAACATAGTACATTTTCACAGCTTCATATGATGTTCCATAAATCAATTAATATATCTTTAACAATAAACATAATCTTACCATTTGGTTTTTTGTAACAAAGCACTATAATATATAAATAAACACATATAAAGTATTATTATAGATAAATAACTATTTACCTTAATCTTAAACATTAGGATTAAATAAGGGGGGTTTCTGAAAATATTAAATTTTCTGTCACATATTTATTTCCCTTTATTAAAATAAATTCAAATATTTTAAATAAACCTTGTCCCCAAATGAATATTAAGTCATGTATTATATTGTTATATAAAACCACTAATAATAAAAGTTTAAACTACTGCAAAAGTGCCTTGATTTGTTTGCTGACTGTGAAACTAAAAAGAGAGTGTTTGCCATGGTGATTCTAGTTCACTGAACATAGTCTTTTTCCTTCCTTTAATTTCTACTTGCTCTGGATGCTGTAAAACACAAAATGTTAATCACTTAAAATCTAATGGAAATTTTGCCCATCTCTTCTTGATAAAATTTTTTCTGATAAAATTCACCTTATTCATCAAAGAGGACACAAATTTCAGAAAAAAATTAATAATAAAATCATTTATTTCATAAGGTAATTTTTTTTTTTTACATTTAAACGTTTTTTCTGCTTATCCAGGTTTTTAATAGATCAGGAAGCACTTATTAAAACTTTATAGAATAGTATCATTTATCATTTATAAATGTTTAGCAAGTAATTTTTTCAATTAAAAAATTCTCTTTCACATAGATATCTGCATCTGGATAATAATAACTTCTCATATAGAATTATTTTAACTTTAAGATTTCTTTCTTTCCCTCATGCACATTGTTAATTAGTAGTTGCTTGTGAGATTTTCATAACTTTTAGCATTCAAATAATATTTTTTTAGGATTTAATAAGCATTTTAAAATAACATTAAGAGTTAGACTAATAATAAAACTTTTTATACTAGATTTAAGCACTTTAATTTCATTTGCTCATCATTTGCAAAATATTGAATATTCATTTAGTCTTTTAAAATCAGTAGCAGATAGATTAGAGACAACACATTTTCAGATAATAGATATAAAAATGAATAAATATAAAGTTCATTTTCATATATTCATTGACTGGCACACATCCTTCATTTCTTCTTTTTTTAAAAAATAAGAATAAACTTTCTATATAATTCTTAGTGATTTTCCTCCAAATAACATGGGTATACATATCCCAGAAAAATTATATTTTTGAGGATTCATCACTAATATCAAATAAAATTGTCTTTTCAACACATCTATACACATAATTAAATATAAATTTCTTACATCTGTGTATGCTTTTCTTTTCTATATGACTCCATTTGTGACATTGTCTCCTCATTACTAGTACATCGGTTAGATAACTCATGTTTGTCTCCATCAATTACCAAGGTTTCATCAAGCTTTATATGAATTTACTAACATGGAATAGATTGATTTTTATTCCATTGTAGAATACATTAAATAGACTTTTTAATCTTATTAATCATTTGAAACTATATTTAATACTTTACTGATAAGAAAAAATATTTTTAAAAAAAGTATGTTTACTTGATTAGAAATAAAAACTTTATAACACTTAATTGACTTAAATTAAGTTGATTCAAATTACTAAGGGCTTGTCTGTCTGACTTCACTGAAACACTATATATTTATAGCCTTTATTCCTTATAATTTGATTGGCTACTTTATTTCCATATAAATTAAATTTTGTATAAGATTTTCTTTTTTTAAAATAATTTACCTATTTAATTTTTATATTAAATAAATTTTATCACTTTATTTAAATACATTTTTACTATTTTAATACTGTTTTAAAATATAAAATATTATTTAAATAATACAACACAAAAATGCTATATTTTTTAAATAAAAAAAATCATAAAATAATTTGTAACTTTATTTTAATTAAAATAAGAAATTAACTTTACAACTTTTATTAACAAGGAACTAAAATCCGTTTAATCTGTCTAGAATATGTGTGCACAAGAATACACACACACACATTTCAGACTTTATGACATCATTTTAAACATTCTAGAATAATTAAATAATACTTATTCAAAGTAATTAACTGAGAATAGAATTATTTAAAACATATTAGGAAAACTTATTGAATATTAAATTCTACAGTTAAAATTATTACTTCAGCATTATATTCTTTACTATAATAAATATTAATTAACTTTATACTTTAAATAATATATTATAGACTATTTTTATTTATAAATTGAATTAAGATAATCTAAAAGTATTTTAGATATGCTTTTAAATCAATTATACAGTATATTTTAGCTTATCCTATGCATAAAATTTATATAGACCAATAATAATTGACAAGAATTTAATTTTTTTATAAAACTGACTATATTAAAACCTTTTTTAAAGGATTGTGGCAAATGGCATGGTTACAATATATATATATATATATTAATTTTATTTGTGTTTGATAATTGTTATGACACATATATTCTGCTCACTGTATCTTTAAAACAAAACAAAGTATAATGTATTATTTGAATTCCCTGAAAAATATTAATTGCAGTATTTAGCATGTTTCCAATTCCAGTAAATTTTAAATGTTGTTATAATATTGCTTCTTGTCTTTTATGATTATTTGTTTAAAACTTTATACAAGATCTCTTTTTTATTTTGACTTCTTTTCTCTGCACTTTCCATTAAGTTTTACAACATCAATTTTAATTTTTCGGGATTTTTTATTTTATTTAAGATTGTCCTTAATAATGGTCAAACATATTAATAAATAAATTGGTCCATAATGTGGTTTTAAAGTATTAAAAATTATTTCAACTCAACTGAAATTAAACAACTAATTAAAAATAATAAATAAATATATTATTTAATTAGTTGTTTTAATTTCAATTGAGTAAAAATAATATTTAAGATTGTCTAAGATCCTTTTGAATTATTATTTTATTTCCATTTCTGGTTCATCTTGCTCATTGTTAGCTATACCAACATCTCTAATTTATTTATGCTGCCATTCTAAGATTATTAAATATGTTTAATGCCATATCTAATGTTGTTAGGTTTTTCTATTAAAACTGAAATCTTTATTTCATTTTTGGATACTAATTAATTTCTATGAACTTAATATTGTGATAATCAGCACTTTGATTGCTTAAAAAATATATTGGAAAATAAAAAATGATTATTGAATCAATAAAAACTAATTAATCATTTTTCTTTCTCTTTAATGGTATTTTGAAGTATGTAATGATCTACAGGCTTTGTTCTTTCTACTTCTAACTTTGGCATTCTAGAAACTGATCATAATATATATATATATATATATATATATATATATATATATATATATATATATATATATATATATATATATATATATATATATATATATATATATATAATAAAATATATATATATATATATATATATATATATATATATATATATATATATATATATATATATATAATAGTTTAAACATATTCTTCCTGTACTGATCATAAAATATGTTTATTTCTTCTTCAATTGCTTCAATTGTTTAACCATAGAGTTGTTATATAGTAATGTTGAATGATGTTTACAAAATCAATTGACTATTCACTGATTATATCCAATAAAATGTTTGCAATATCCTATATGAAGATGAAACTTATTCAATTATGCTTTTGACCTGAAAAATTAATTGTATGTTCTCCTAATATAAAATTTTCCAGCTTAATTGACTTCACTTACTCTTAAGTTATTGATGTGTAAGCGATCCATTTTCATTTTGATCCTATCAAGTTTTTCTTGAGTCATTGTTAGCACATTTTAGGTTTATCTTTTAGCTCCAGATTGTTTCTTGCATGGAATCATCAACAAATAAATGTTTATGTAGCTTTAATTGTGCACTACACATTTACTGTAATGAATATTGGCTTAAATCTGAATAATCCATCTTACAATCCTATATTGTTGTCTCATTAAAGTATTTATAATTTTCACCAAAATATATAATAGTTCATGATTAATTTCTACTGTGCAAGTTAAAATGATAATTAACTATTGGCATGAATGTGTTCAACATCATCCTACATTATTAATTCCCAATATAGATAATAGTAATAAAATATTAAAGCATAAACAAAGAAAGAATTAGAGATAAAATACAGTAAAATAATGATGTTAAAAATGTATAATCCAAATTGATTTTTAGTATTAAAAAGTAATATAATCAATAGATAAAAAAGATTAAATCTAATTATTTTTAAATGTATATACTTTCATCTTTTTTGTAAATATTATTTTATTTTGACTTTTATTGGTTGAGCATATGTTTAACAAATTAAATATAGTAATTACAGTGTTTCTTATATTGGAAAAAATATTAAGAATATCAAATATAATCTCAAAGCATGTTTGATACCATGCGCCCTTACATTCAAAATAGAAAAGAAAAAATAACTAAATATTTAACAGTGAGTGATCCAAAGCTTACTCTATGGAATACTTTTAGATTTTAGATTTATTTCTCAGTTTAGCTATTAATGAACCGTGATTCTTTTATTTTCTGTTTTTTATTATGTTTACCACAGATTTATTGCATTTTTTAAGATTTAAAAACATGTCCAAACATCGTTTCTTAATTTAAAATATGGCTACTACTGCAGAATTTATATTCGCTTTATATTAAAAATATTTATGTTGCTTTAATCTTACCTTAATGTTTGCTCTTGATTTACTGAAGTATATTTATGAGCATTTTAATTCATAACAGATGTTTTTTTTATTTTTCTTTACTAAATTAAGAGTAAATAAATACAACATTATTGTAACTGCTATATGTAATCTTCAGCCTTAACCAATATAACTAAATGCTGTGGAAAAACATTTCATCACCTCCATTGTACTATGTTGTTAATAAAAGATGTTTTTGAAAACACAATGAACAGATTGAAAAAATAGTTTTTAAGTTTAGAAAGTATCTTCTGTGGGATAACAGGTGAATGGCAGTATAAAAAACAATCCAGTCCAAAAATAGATACTGACTGAGAATTCAATGCTCCCTTTTATATTCAGTTAAATCAGAGTTTAAGAAATCAGCCATTTAATATTTCTTACTAGTTAGTTTTAACAATAATTTCTGAATACATCAATAGGAAAACTTCACCATTTAGTCTAAAAAAGAGTGCTTTTCAGCTTATTCTTTAAATATGGCAATGCCATTTCATGTTTGCATTTATGGCTTTACTATGTTAACTAGATGAGTGCTACTATGACTCTATATGCTCATTATCTTCCAGCCAGGTAATGTCTAGAAAAGCATAGATGGCCTGGCAAGACTTAGGATGGAGACATAATTTGTAGTATGATACCTTTTGTAACAAGAACTATGTTAAATATATTCAGAGTTGATCTGTTTTGATGATATGGTGTCTACTTACTATAATCAAAACCAATGATACTAACAAAGTAGTGAAACTATATCAGAAATATTGACAGATAAATCACACAAGTATTTGAAGATAATTATGCTAGAAAAATAAATCAAACATTAAATCAGTAGTGAATTTTTGGATTCAAGAAATTAACTTATAA
Source organism: Epiperipatus broadwayi (assembly GCA_028023455.1). Lineage (NCBI taxonomy): Eukaryota > Metazoa > Onychophora > Udeonychophora > Euonychophora > Peripatidae > Epiperipatus > Epiperipatus broadwayi. The sequence goes on from JAQFVV010006289.1 coordinate 3,136,369, forward strand.
AAGGGCTAGGATACAATTTCATGATTCAAAATATAGTAAGATACTTAACAATGTGCACAAAACTTTTGAATAAAATAATATTAACAGAAATGTTATTATTTAAATATGAAAAGGCCTAAATTTAAAAGTATATAATTTCTAAATTTATAAAAAGATTATTCATCATTTATAGATATAATGTAGTTTTATTTTTTCATTTATTTTGTGATTATAAGGGAGAGATTTTCTTTCCTTGTTCAAAAAAAGAATGAGATTTTGCATTGTAACAGTCAGAATCATCTATCTCGCTAACACACTGCAGAATTCAAACCTCACACATGAAACTGAACACTCTAGAAGGGGTTGCCTTCTAGATAAACTAAGTTTGAATCTAAAGTCTAAATTTTACAGTGCCACCTACATGGTAACGCATCTGATGCTACTACTAGTATAACCTTTTACCGGTGCCTGCTGGTCAGGGAGAAACAAAAGACTCTATACTAAGATAAATTTGGGTTGCTAATTTATGTCTATGGATGTACAAAAGAAATGTATAAAATAGATATATAGACTGAGACAGTGATAGGAATCAATAAAATAAAAGATCAAAATTAGTTTTAAATGATTTCAAAGATTTATTTATATAGAAATATATATATATATAACACCACTGTCTGCTTATATGAGACAGGGGCACATATTAAATAAATGTTAGCATTACATTCCATAAAATTACAAAAGGTTTTAAAGCAAAATTATATATTCTATCCCTCAGGCTAATAGTATTACGATAACGTGCTTAAAGAGATGGGAACATGTGCGAGGTGCTTTGAGTAATTATAAAAGTTTAATAAAATATTTTATATTATGGGTTATATAATATTTATTGATTTTGAGAATAGCATGGACAAAAGCTTACTATACGATAAAGTGGGGATGTGATCAAGGCATTTATTTTATAATAATAATTAAAGCAGATGGGAGGTCGGTATTGCTAATAATGAATTTATTGAAGAATGGAGGTTGTGATATATTTAGATCATGTATGCTTTGTAAAAATAAATATATAAATAAAACAATAGTGAATATTAAAAATGACTACGGAGGGCATCTCACCGCTGACCCGTAGAAAAGTGTTGTCACAAACAGCCAAAACTTAGTGACTGGGTGACAACTGCGTCTAATTCCTAGGTGTGACATTTGAGTACACATTCTGCCTGGGAACTGCAGAAAGTGAAAAGGGAATGGACTTGGCCATTTAAAATCCTTGGAAAGTGAAACAAAGTGGTCTCAACAACCAATTCATTTACCAGCAATACTAGACTAATGTATATAAAACATACAAAATGGGTTTACTTGGATTGAGAGAAATGCCCAATCAAATTTCCAGAAATTCATTTAAAAGGGTCTGTACATTCTCGATGTCAATGATGAACTTTGAAATTAAAGTAGAATACAGTATTTAAAATTAGGAAAATGCATGCTTGCGGGTTTGAAAAGTAGAGATTTATTTACGCAATCATGCATTTGTGGCACATTTTAATCATTGGTCTCACACATACTCTCATATTAGGTTAAAATCAATAATATGTAGATTTTAAACTATTTGATTATATATATATATATATATATATATATATATATATATATATATATATTAAAGAAGATTAGAATAGCCCTTGAACGAGTGATTTGTGAGATAATAAAATTGGGAATTATTTATAAATTTAAAATATGCCTTAATATCGGCATCTTACTTTCAACAAAAGGGAATAATTCACTCGGTCAAAAACTATTCTGACACATTATCATAATAAAATAAAAGAAAGATTAATAAATAGAAAATATTAACCCAAGGATAGAGAGCAAAACTGTTGATTATATTAGAACACGTTAAAAGAATACATAATGAAGTTATGTGAAATAAAAAAAAAACAATTTAAAATAGCTATAGCATGTTAGTTAGGAATCACAAGAGCTCTTGGGTTAATTTGGGTTTACCTCTGGAGAAGCATTTGCAGGTAGAGTGATGGTCAGCAGGTTTTATACAATTCAGCAGCAAAATCTGGAATTGTTCATATTTTGGCAGCAGCAGCAGTTTCAGGGTTCCTCATGTGATAGCTTTCGATGGTCTAAAGCAGCAGCTGGCCATTCACAAGGGGAAATAGCCTTCTTGCTGGCTCTACTCTGTCATGTCAAGGTTAGCAAATTGTGTGGTAAACATGGTCAATTAATTTGGAGATGAAAACTCGGCTTCAAATTTAAGTTCACTGGCATGTAGCTAAAAATCACAGGAAAATATATTTTGAAGAATATTTTAATAGAATATTTTCACTAGACACATTTGCTGAAATATCACTAGGATAATTTCGGTTAGAAACATTTCATTAGCAAATCACTAGAAACATTTCATTAGTAAAACACTAGAAACATTTCATTAGCAAAACACTAGAAACATTTCATTAGCAAATCACTAGAATGGAGAACAAAAGAAAACCCTTCTTTTTATAGTGGAATTGAACAATAGAACTGCCCTGGAGCATTACAAAAATATATTGAACTTTGCTTACTTATCAGCTATAATTAAACCTATCCAAATGTTTAAAGGAATTCAACAAAATTTTAATTAATTTCTATTGTTAATTTCCTTGTCAACATTCGAATTACAAACTTGATTTAATTTAAAATTACTTTTACTAACTAAAAGAAAACCTTAAGTGGACATCTGCTGTATATTTTAGATAAGCTTTTATAACATTAAATAATTAAATTCAAAAGAAAATTATTTTACTTTTTAAATTGCAATATTTGAATCTATTTACTAAACGAATATGAATTTTATTTTAAATCAAAAATATATTACGACTATAATATATTTTTGTAAACAGATTCGAACAAAATAATTTTAACTAACAATTTATAATTTTAACATAAGTTTTAAAATGCATATCATAGTGTGTGTGCGCAATTACAACTTATATAACCTACTTTTTAAATAAATCTAAATTATGTGAACATATACATAATCCATAATATTTTATTTACTTGCACAAGAGTTATACTTATATATATATATATATATATATATATATATAACTCGTATTATATATATATATATATATATATATATATATACATATATAATACGAGCATTGTACTTGTGGTTTAAAATTGGGTGGGATTTTCGGTATATAAGCGCATTGCAGATACACTATGATAGATTGGGGTTTAAACTAAAGTATGAGGGTAGAAAATAGTTGAGAAAAGGTGAAACGAAGATCTGCAAAGCAGACCTTACTGTTTCAGCATTAAGATAATAAAAATAATTTATGAATATCTCTTCATTCTATTATATTTTTGTATGTTAACATTGAATTTATAATGTCGGTGAACCTACAGGATTTTCCATAAACTTTAAGATTTATAATTTAATAAATAATTTATCCACTGATATTGATGGATAATAATGGAAGTGAAACAAAATAGAACTTTTGTTTAACTAGAGGATAAACAAATATGTTTTAATAAATGTACTAATTCAAATCATTTAATGTACATATATATACATAATAAATGTAACATATTTTTAATTTATTATCGTATATGTATATATTTTTGTGGTCTAGGCCATCTGATGAGTACTGGTTCAGTATTAAATGCATATATTGAGATCATTTATATTTTTTCACATGATTTTAATTATATGGTGCAGAAATATGTATGTATAAAGTTAAATATATACTTAAAATTACAATATGAGCTATATATGTCTTACCCACTTGAAAAAAAAGTAAAGTAGGTGTTTGAAAGGGTATCCAGAATGAGAGAGGTTGGTCTAATTTCTGAGCTGACAGATGGTTGTGATATGACTGAATTAAGATGAAAAATGCAATGAGATAAGAATAAAATTTGAAACTATATTACAGTGCAAAGGATGATAAACCTCTTCAAAAGATATTAAAAGGGGCTAAAATTCAGTTCCTGCCTTATGTAAGAGTGATGTGCTGAAAGTTATCAAAACTGACAACATGGGAAAAAATTCAGGTATTGATATCTCTATATCAATACACACCTGTCATTAATCCAGTAAGAATTAAAGGCTATATCTGGCCTAGTGATAATCTCTTGTTAATGATCAGTAATGATGAGTAATGATCATTAATATAATTTTATAAATTGATTTGTGGCATTGTTGTGAGTTCAGAATGTTTGACAGTTGTAATCAAACTATAATAAATTGCTGTCTCTAAAAATCCATGATCAGAATATGTGTAAGAGATTGTTATATGGACCAAGTGATGACTGATAATTCAGCATAAAATGCCCATTGTTTATTTTTTACATGTCTTTAGTCATATATATATATATATTGTAAATGATAGAGGAGAGAAAAAGAGAAGGTTAAGAAAGTTGTTGATTAAGAATGTGCAAAACTGAGAGTGTTATTACTCTATATACTTAAAGACTATGAAGAAATCACCTTCACCCTTATTGAACATTCTGTATCTAAGACTAGCAAACATTTATACAATTCATATTTAAGATTAACTAAAATTAATAATATCTCAGGATGATTTATTCTTTTCTCTATGTAAAATGTAGGATTAAATATTTATAAGCAATTGTTCAACATTTACACATTCTAATAATGGCTAGCAAGCTGGTTCTAAATTCTCATGTTGTATTAAATAGACAGAACGATTATCTCAGGATTTGAGCATCATCTAGTAATTAATATTACTCAAAGTTATTAATCTCAAAAATTAAGAAAATTATTTTTTACTGATATGACCAAACAGCATAGGAATATTTATTGTATCTAATCATATTTCAAATAAATAAAAGTCCTATGATGTAAGTGGTAATTATGATGTAAATGGTGCAAGTGAAATACAATAAAGAATAACATTTTTAAGTAATATGTAATAGTTATAAAATCCTGTGACCATATTTTATTTATTAAAAGTGTAGATGATGATCCTTGACTAATTAATAACAAAAAAGACTAGATATTTTAACAAAATATAACAATTAATTTTATTAACAATAAAATTATACAAAATATTTTTTAAAAAAATGTAAAGACAGCAATAAGTTCTCTTTAAAGTGGGTAAATAATATTGTAATAATATAATAAATAAACAATTGCTACTTTAATGATAACTATCTGTGTGATATATCATACATAATGCAAAAACTAAGCATTCCAGTGGAAATAGATATATGGCATTTAGTTTAAAGATTTAAATATCAATAATAAGCCCAAAACAAGAATGTTTTATTGCTTCCTTTATTAATTTAATTGTAACCTCATCTTATACTTATCAGAGTCATAAAAAAAATATTTCCATCAAAGAGCAGAGATCAATGCAACTTGTATATTTTATTCCCACAAAAGTATGAATTTAATGTAACCTGACTATTACAGAAGTGGAAATCACATAATATGCATAACAAGCTTGGATTATGACCAAAATTTGTAATATGGTATTGTTAGGAGTTTGCTTCAACTAAACAATATTTATTAGTTATCAATGTCACAGTTATTTTCAGATACTCTATTTAATCTTCATCGACTCATATAAATAATTCTATAGGTTAAGTAAGATAAGGTAGGTAATCTTAATAAATGTTTAAATACTTGCTCCAGATATCTTTCATCATATAAAGAGAAATATGAAGTTATATTAAAAGCCCAATAAAATACATAAATATTTAAATATTATTTTGGCTGTAAATTATTTTTACCTAACCTAAAGTCTAGCTCAATCAATCTACAAATATTTGACAAATTAATAATACACATTTATTCTATATTGCAAGTATAAACATAATATATGTATCTGTTTCTTCATTATCATGTTTTTTCTTTGAGAACTTTTGATACATAATAATAAAAAAATTAAATCTATTAAAATTAAACAAATTCAATAAGTTTATTATATACACTTAAGATTATAATCCATAGTCCTTTAACAACATTCCAAATTAGTAATAACAAACACAATTATTTCAATATTCACAATTATTAAATTATTCACATTTCAAGATTGGAGTGTCCAAATGGATGAGTTTAACAACACTTAATCCTTATATGGAGAGCTAATAACGAAGGTTGAGTTTTTTAAATGCAAATCCTATAAAAGTCAATTTCCAAACAACATTTTTACAAGCCAATAATAATTTGATTCTATTCCTTATGCATGGAATGCAGTTGTTAACCCTTTAAGGAGTAGCTTTTTATAAATTATAAAATTTTTCTAACCGTATTTACAAAGATAAAATATTAATGAATGTAAATCCATTTATTAGCAGTTATTTTAACAGTAGTTACCATTAACTTTTATATAACTATGATCATTATATTATTAAATAATCTGTAATCCATTGGTTGCATTAGTTTTTAGAATAAATTCAAAGCTTTAAATAGCTTTTGTAAATATTATATCAAGTAATTAATTAGTTTATCAGTTCATATTAATTTTATAATATTCAGCTAAAGCTTTAAGTTGATATAGCAAATATAATTGCAAAGAATGATTTCTGGTTTAGAGAAGAGATAAATAAATATACAGTTCAGATAAAACATAGCATTCCATGAAGGAATCTTAAAATTTTCATAGTAAAATTGAAATATTGGTTTTCATTTCTTTTTTTAAAAAACCATTATTAAAATGATATACATTGCTAACCTTTTAATTTCTCCATTCAGGATAATATAGAGCATTTCCCATTAAGAGTTAAATGTTGAGTTGGTTGTTTATCCAGACACCATTTTAAGGCAGAATGCCATGGTGGCTTATTCTGAATTTAAATCCTATGCAGCCCTTCTGCATTCAATTTAGTAAAAGACTAAACAATTTTTATTACATTGGTGTATTTATATGTTCCTGTCATATAATCAGTGAAATTATAGGTTTTACCCCAAATCTTCACTTTTTTGCATTTTTATGGAAATATTCCATCACAGTCATTTAGAAACAGTATGTAGAAGGTAATATAATGATATTTTAAAAAAATTGAGAGTGACAAAACTTGATAGCATTCTAAAAAGTCTAGACTAGTATAATTTGGAAATATTAATACATCAGATTAATTAAATGATTAAAATAAAACACAATAAATACATTATTGTTTTACAAATAAATTACTTACAATAGTAAAATATTATACTAAATAATTTTCATTTTATTTATTTTAAAGTTTTCAATACTATTAGTCGTATTATTAGTCTAATAATAAATCTATTTAAAGCATTTTCTAATTATATCTTTTAACTCTAAATACATTAAACCACATAAACAATCATACAGGCACTCACATGTGTTGAAGCTTTAACTTGTTATTAAGTGTAGTCTAGATTAGCGTTTCTCAACCTTTTTGCCGCATGACCCAATAGACTTCATTGAAATAGTTCTGCGACCCAAATGTTTATTACATAAATTATAATATAAAAAAGATATTACATCAGTACAGTATTGTATATATTCGGATCAATTTGATAAAATTTATAATGAACAAATATTTTGTAAGTTAAAAGTTGAGTTAAAGTTAAACTACATATTTTTAATTTAAAAACTTAACACATTTTGTTAATTATCAAAAAAAGTGTTTTCTTTTTAAATAAGGTTTTATTTATATACGAAATACAAGCAAAAATTGCATTTTGAAAATAATCGCAAAATTTAACATTATGATTATTTAAGTTTAAATTTACAATTGAATTTGAGAAAACTACACAAAGCATAGGTAGTATTATTTACTAATTTTTTTTTTTTTATTAATACTAATATTTTTTAAAATGTAAAAATATTTTTGCTATCAGATATTTATGTTTTTATTTCTTGGTGCATATTCGCGACCCATTAAAAATTTAATGCGACCCAATATTGGGTCGCGATCCAAAGGTTGAGAAACGCTGGTCTAGATCATCTAGCTATAATAAAATCTACTATTATAATAAAATATTTTTAAATACCTTATTCTTATTATAGTTATACATTTTTATTTTGTCTATCATTCTTTTGAAATTGATTTTAAGTGGGTGTGTAGCTTTTTAAACTATCTTTCAACTGTGATAAAACAAAATTTGATACATAAAATTTTTCTTAAGTCACTGAATATTTATAAAGTCTGTATATAGGACATCATAGATAATTTAATAACTTACTTCACTAAAAATTATCATCAACAATGTGAATATCCCTTCCAAACAAGACTACTTGTAGTAATAATAGTAATAATTAATATTTATTTTTTTGATAAGCCAATACAATTTTTTAGAATTTATGATTATAACTATTAACATGAACCTTACAGTATTTTTTACAATATATATATATAAAGTTAAAAATATATCTTTAAAAAAAGGTGTATATGAATTTAAAATTACAATTTGAGATATATATGTTTTATTTTAAAAAAAATGAACTGAGTGTTTCAAAAATACATTCAGAATGAGAGGTTGGTTTGACTTCTGGGCTGATAGATGTTTATGGTATAATTGAGCTAAAGTGAAAGGTGCACCGAGATAAAAATAAAATTTGAAAATATATTACAAAGGATGGTACACTTCTTCACAAGATATTAAAATGGATTAAAATTCAGTCCTTGACTTGTGCGAGAGTAGAATAGTGATGGTTATCAAAACTTTCTATAGGACATGAAACTCACATGTTGATATCTTTATAACACTAAATGTTATTTATCAATTAAGAATCAAAGAGTATATTTGGACTTGTGATAATTTCTAGTTTAATGAATAATCAATAATAATCATTAATATGACTCTATACAATGATTTATGACAAAGTTATGAGTTCAGAACATTTGACACTGTAATCAAACTATAGTTAATTGCTATCTATAAAATCCTAAATAAATGATGAAAAATATGTGTAAAAGATTATTATTACCTGATCCAACTGATGACTGCTGGATCAGCACAAAATGTGCAAATTAGTGATGATTTATTTTTTTCACATGTGTTGCAGAAAATGGTGACTAAATAGAATTTTTAAATATATATATATAAAGTTAAAAAATATATCTAAAAAAATGTATATGAATTAAAATTACAGTATGAGCTATATATGTCTTATTCAGTTGAAAGAAAAGAACTGAATATTTCAAAAATGCACCCAGAGTGAGGGAAGGTGGTCTTGGTCTGACTTCTGCACTGAAAGGTGATTGTAATATAATTGAGCTAAGGTGAAAGATGCACTAAGATAAGAATAAAATTTGAATATATATATATATAAAATATAGTTATATTGATATTTCTGTTTTATTTCCATTAATAAGTAAGTTATTTATTTAATAAGACAGCTATTTTGATTTATTATTTTTGTATATGTATATAGTCTTTCCTCCATGATTTCATTAGACAAGAATAGTTTAAACTATGCATTCTTCATTCTTAATGTCTATGCTTTATGCTAGTTTATAATCCAGAAGCAATAATTCAGAAGCAATAATCCAGAAGGATTATTATCAATGTGTAAATGTTGAAAAAATGCTCATAGGATGATGCTTTATATGTATCAAGTACAAATAAAACACTATTTTTAGAATATTATACCTTTTACCAACATTTTAGAGTTAGATGGTGCATTGGAAATGTAATAGAATAAATCCTCAATATTGTAAGTGCTTTCAATCATTATCGGTAGCTTGAAAGGTATGGATTTGATGTTATTTTGGTATACATCAAGTCTTATCATTATTAAAAGGCTTAACCCAACTCAAACTTCAGTATTGCATATTTAACCATACCATTACAAATGGAGCATCACTTGTAATAAACCATTTGCATTTAAAAACCACATTCTGCAAACTTATACAGCAAATAAATGAACAACATAAAATAAATTCATTTCTTTATTTTAATCCTTTTATTATTACAAAAAAGCTAGTTAAAAATAGATTAAACATTAACTTTTAAGTTTTGGTTTTTATATTTAAAAAAGGGCAAAATAAAACATTTTATATGTTATTAAAAAACTATCAATTACTACCAAATGACAATTTTCCTGAAGCTAAATAACTTTTGTCCATTACTTATAATAGATGTATTGTTGGGATTTATTGTTAAATGAATTTAAACCTAGAAAGCTATTTTATGTAGGGGTGGGAATGTGAAAGAAAAGCACCTTTCTTAACATTTTGCAAATGAAGTTGTATATATTGAATTAAATATTTTCGATGGATTGTTATTCTAATAAATAACAGAAATAAGACTTTATTCATATAAACAGAGATAACCTTTGCCTTTGATCTTGCTAGAAGATTATATATATATATATATATATATATATATATATATATATATATATATATATATATATATATATATATAGAGAGAGAGAGAGAGAGAGAGAGAGAGAGATCATAATTCATCTTCTGATGATTAGCCACATATTATAAAGCCAATTTAATTATAATCATGGATGGAGATTTTATTTCATCAATGCTAGCATTGATCTATTAATTTATTTGTAATTATAAATTTTATTTCCTAAAACATTAAGTTAGGCTACTCAGTTTAGTTGATATCTATGCACAATGTGTAGAAAGAAGTCAAAAATGAAGAAGGAAACAAAATTATATATTGTTGAAGCATTTAAGAAAAGTGTAATCACACTTATAGAAGAGCGTAAAAACATTTTTATTGTATTACAGCCACTGATTTCTTTCTATAAAAGGCATATATGACCTAATAAGTCAAACCTTAACAATTAATAAACAAAACTCTAAAAACTTGAATAATTATGTTGTTTAAAAAGAAAGCTTTTCAAGAATAATTTAAATATCATGGTGTGTTAACATAAAACTTACTATCTATTTAGATAGGCATCCCTCTATTTTTCTAAAAAAAGTGATAAAATGCAAACAGTTAGTTATACAAAATAAATAGTGAGAGTATTCGAATTATGTTCAAACTCATACAGATATCATATTATTTCTTTACTTAATCCATTATTATTAAGGATAAGCAATTGATATTTACAGAATAAAGATATTAAATAGGTAGATGTTATTAGCAATAACTCATATTACATTCAAAATTAAGGAAAAGGAAATAATTGTACATTAATACTTATACAATTATTACATTAATATAAAATTGTTTGTTAGATAAGATTCAATTCACATTCAAAAAATTTTGTAAATAAATGTTGATATATTTAAATAAAATCAGTAAGATGGGAACGAAGTTTGAATTATATTATACAAACAAATTAATACCAATGAAATAGAAATAAATATTAGTCTTCAGATATTTGTTAAACATAAAAATAGAGTATAATATTATAATTTTTTTAAAATGTACAATTTTTAAAAAAAAATTCTATGAATTTTTAACTGTTATTTATTTAACTGTGTAATAAATTATGTGACAGTAATTAAAATATACCATAACATAAACATATAATATTTGATCAATGAATTCATGTTATAAATATATACTGAATAATTTTATGGTTAACTAATCATATAAGTCTAGAATCATCCTTAACAAATGATATGTGGAACTATAAATAATTGTCTTGTCATTGCATTTAAAAGTATACCAACAATTCAGAAATACATTATCTAAAATATATAATAGAATACAGTAAAAATTTAATATTTCTAGAAACATTTTATTTTATATCCAAAATAATTTAGCAAATAAATAATAGCAGCATACAAGCTCTTATCTATCATAGATATATGTGCCTAAATGAATTTGTTTTTTCTAGCAAAGTAACAAATACATTTTTAAGTATTAAAGAAATAACATTTTCTGCAAAACAAACATACGCTACATCAATATTATTAAATGATAATCAAAAATACAAAATTCATTATATGACAAATATTAATAAAAATATTGACACCAAATTTAATATCTATATTACAATCAGATATATGTGTAATAAAAATTTTCATTTTCACATATCATTGATAATTTGGAAATTTTTATTTCTAATAATAATAACTTCTGAGAAAAGATTCTGTTAATTAAGATGTTCACTGAAATTTCAAATTAAATTTGCTTATGCAAGCTCACATACTTTGAAAGATTTGATTTCTTATTTAGATTAAAATTTTGCATACAGAACCTAAATAAACAAAACAAATTCTATTACTAAATTTAAGGTGCCTCAAAATATATATAATTGTTAATAGTATAATATTTTTCCTCATTTCCATCTTTTTTTTTTTATTATTTATTTGGATCTTTAAAAAATACAAATTTTGTTTTTTCATTTTTTTACATAACATTTGTTCAAAGAATGAATTAGTTTTAGTATGGAATATGATTCAAAATAAGTGAATTGTTATTTAATATAACTTTTGATGATTAAATAATATTATACTTGCTTAGTTACAAATTATGAAAATAGTTCCAGAGTGATTTTACAAGTAAGTAAATGGTTTATGCAGATTAGGTAATTTAACACCTATAAATAATATAAAATACTTGCAAATAGTTCCTTTCATCAATGATGGTAAAGTATTAATAAAAAATGGATTATTTCAAAGATTAATCATAAAATCAAATATTTATAATGAAGTAATCAAATATTTAGAGTATTATGTTATATATTTATTTTTTAATATACATGCAGTTAAATGTTTTTTTTTTTAAATCTCCCAATTTCAAGTTTTTCCCAATTTCAAGTTTTTAAATTATTAATTTTCAAGGAGTCACTGGTCTATTTATTTTGTTTTGATCATATACCAAATTTAATGGAGTTGGCATGCTTATAAATTAAAGAAAACTTCAAAAGCAAGCATATAGATTTAGTTTTAATTAGATAAGTAATAACTCTGAAGTAAAAAGTTTAACAAATATGAAACATTTTTATGTATGTTATTGAGTTGGATTTTCTTTTATTTCATAGGTTATTCCATTTCACGAGTTTTACAGTATGATCATCACAAACAGAGAAGAACATGTTTATGTAATAGTCAAGAACTAAAAGTGCTCTTTACTACAGAATTTGATATACTTTACATAATTTTAAGTAATTAAATAATGAGATAAATTTCACCTCATAGTAATAAATTCTCTATATAGCCTTCTATTGTAATCATATAGCATCTAGTAATAAAACAAAAAATTCCATTTTAATTTTAGCAAGAACAATTAACATATTAAATAAAAAAAAACTGTAAAAAACAATAAATCTTATACTTTATTTTCAATAATTTTCATATAAAACTATAATCTGTAAAACAAAAGTCTTTGGAAGGTGAATAAAATGTTATCAATTTTTCTGTGAAAAACTTTCAAATTGATTACATCAACACACTTTGAATGTGCCATTTTTAAAAACAAGCCTATTTGTTCAAAATACAAATATAATTTCAATTAAAACTTTAATATTTACTTTTCTCCATATGTGCCTTTCTAATTGTTAATGTCTTAAAATAATTAAAAGTCTAAAAGAAATTAATACACACAGTTCTAATCTATTAATTGAATATATTTCTCTGAAGACAAATATATGTGTGTGGATGTATTTATTTAAATTTACTTTTATAATTTAGATTTTTTTTTTTTAGTTATAATTTAGTCCATTAACTTCTGTTTAATTTATGTTTTGAGAATTGACTTGTATAGCCATTACAGAACTCATCAGAAATGTATTATTATTACTTTTTTATGTTTTCATATTTTTTTTTGTTCTGGAGTTAAAATTTCTATATTTAAAGTTGTGCTTGCTGATAATAACATAAATGAAACAAAAACATTTTACTCATTTATTAGGGTTTGTCCTTTCAATTATTTTTATAATGGGTCTCAAATAGTAAATATTTCTGAATATTAAGCAGAGTTATAAATATTTAAAATAGTGGAAAGGCTTACTTTTTAAAACTAATATTGATCATTATATAATTAAGTCACATCATGTAAAAGTTATATTAAAAATAATGTATAGATAACCTGAGTAAACAGTGTTCAGTAGATGATAGTGCTATTTTCCTTCAATAGTTACAATACAGAGTTTAAAGCTGGAATTAATGCAGAAATGCATCTAGCAGTCAACTTTAATTTTTTTACATTATTCAAACTAATAATCTAAAATTACAAAAATAATAAAGTTTTAAACTCAACCTAACTCACATGATAAATAATATAAATGTAATACAACTCGCTAACTATGTATTATAGTGCTCTCGATTTTAAACTAGTGATAGATTTTTGACTATAAAGATTATTACCAACAAACATCGCATAACTTTTCCAAATTACCAAAATGTTATCAAAAGAAATCTGAATAATCAATAAACATTAGATTATAGTGTATATAATATCAACATCACAAATAATTTTTGTAATGTTTTGTTAGTATAAAAGAGTTTTCTGACTAAGCAATATAATTAAATAATATTTATTTACCATTCATGATAATTGAAATTACTAATATCACTCTAAATAAAAGTAATTCACAAATTCAATAGCCAGAAGTATATGATGTTTGATTTTTTTCTTCTATAGGTAGAGTGATTATATTTATCTTTCCAATCCAAATTGTCTTATTCTCAAACTAAAAAATTTCTAAATACTGTACCTATTTTTTGACCAATGCTGAATCACTGTTTGAAACGAACTAAAACTGACTTTGTAAAGAATGCTAAGTTTTTCTTAAGAAATTCTCATGTATCCAAAATATTCTCAGGCTATATCCAGATTTGAATCCAGGCTTCATTTAAAATCTAATATCGAATATCACTTTATAGTTAACTATGAGTAATAGAATAAACTTTTACTGAAAAAATCTTTATATATACTTGTAAATAAACTAATTTTTGAATACTAAAATATATCAAATCCACTAAATGATCAATTTGCATAAATCAAAATATTTACTGTAATCAATTTTTTTTTATGAAGTCCCATTTGTATTGCCATCTTTAAACAGAAACAATATTAGTTTCAGTAAGAAATGAATTATTCATTTCAGAATATAAAATACAAATTAATTAAAAACACTTTCATTTTAAAATTTCATTTTTGTTTTTATTCTTTTTGAATCTTCTTTTAAGCATTAATTTTAACTATTAAACGACGTTTGAATTAATTAATACTGTGACTTCATTAAAATTTTAAAATTAAACTGAATGGAAATTTTGAGTAATAAATCAGGGATCAAAGCAGATGTCAAAAAAAACCCATGCAGTTCACTTGAGAAGTAATTTATTTTAAATTTAAAATTATTAAATAATACTTTTTAAACTTTAAAATGTTCAATACATTTAAAAAAAAAACTAAAATTATAAAATTTTAAATAATTATAATAAAACAGACTAGATTATCAACTATCTAGTTGGTCATCCACATACTGTTCTCATCGTTTTAAAAAATAATAGACCATATTTCATAAAACTGTTTATGCACTTGCAAAATGTTGACAAAGACAACCAAGTATAATTTAAATTTATTCTTAAGGCCAACTAAGTTTGATGTAAAAATTACAGACTCCTTGCTGAAATTACATGTACAAAAATTTATATATATACATGTATAATTCAACTATAAATAACTTCCTTCTTTTCTGAGTTAATGTAAAAAACGATCACAGAAACGCTAGTTTTTTAAAAAAATGTTCAGCTTTATTATTGCTTGGAATGTTTTCGATGTAACCTGTATATCATATTCATGGCTTATAGTCATATTATTATAAGCCATGAACATGATATACATGTTATATTGAAAGCATGCTAATCAGTAATAAAGCTAAATATTTTCTGCTTTTCTATGGATGTTTTCATTAACAGTCATGTATTACATGAATATACTAAAAAAATACATGTGATTATGGTTAATTTTATGATTTTTTAAACATGTATTAAATTAGTATTTTTAAAAGTTTGATAAATATTAAAAATAAAATGATAACATCAAAAACAACAAGTGAGATTGGCTTTTATTCTCTGACACAAGTCATTAATTAAAATCTCTTTTGATACATAGATGACATCATTTAATAAATAATATTTCTGTAATGTAATACTCACCATTCTCATACAGAAATTTTATTTGTTAAATGGATAATCTCTAGTCTAATAAACGACTAATAAAAATTATTAATATAAATAACACCATATATTTTTTAAATTAGTATATATACTAGATAAGTTACCATGTATTTTTTTTCAATCAAAAAAGTAAGTCTAAGCATACAATCTCTTAAATTTGTGATAGCCTTGCACTATAATTCACACAGCAATAAAAGTGAATGCTGATTTGCTTATCTAATTTGGAAATTTATTTATATAAAATATTTGCTATATATATATATATCCTCTACTTCTATTTCATTCCAGATTAAGTGAAATTTTTTTCAAAAGGTTTAACATTTTTTTCTTGAATATTAAGCTTATAGAAACCTAGTCAATTACCCAATATTGATTGGTAAATAGATGACTAAATATTTTTATCTAGAGAATGACACTCTCTCCTTTAATGTTTCTCTATGAAGGAGTCTTGGACAGTATTTTTTGTGTGATGGGTTAATTACTAAAAATCTTGTTTTATAGTTTTGCATTCTTCTACTTTTGTTAGACAAATGTTGCATGACATATTGCATAAGCTGAGTTTTTATATTAAGTTGAATATCTATTTAGAGTATGTTAATCATTAAATATGGGCACTGAAATATGAAAATGTTTTTGTAAAGCATAAAAACATCATGCTGCAGTAAATTACAAGAGATATATTAGTGTAGAAATAAACTAAAGGTTTATATACAACCCCACAATGATAAACAACTTCCAATAATTTAGAGCCCTTATTGCTCCAGTTGATAATTGCATTCCTCATTTAGCAATAAAGAAATAAGAGATTATTGACTGAATAATTGGGGGGGGGGGAGGTACCAGAATTTACTTGAAAATACTGAAGAGATTTCAAAGATGTTCAAAATGAAATGATTTTATTTTATCAAAAATTAAGAAGACTCTGAACATTATTAATGATAAAATAGGATTGTAGTAATGTTGGGTGTCTTTTGATGACCAAATGAAGAGGCATAAGTTAATAAAAAATAATTGTGCCTATATAGTTTTAGAATATCTTAGTATGTTGAAATTAACATTTCATGTAGAGCATAAAAAGATTTTAATTGCTTTAAAGGTCAAAGTGATCTCCAACAGTGTGAACGATAAAAGTAAGTTACGGCGTAACATTTACGATTTTAAAACAAAAGAAGAACATAGATATCAATAAACTTATAGTGAAAAGATGAAAGTGGTTTAATAATAAACAGTAGTAAATTTTTTAAATGTAAAATGCTGTATTAAAAAGAAGAATTTTTTTTTTTTAATTTTAATCTACTTCTAAAACAAAAATCAAACAATCAAAATAACGGTTAATGAAATTAAAATAAGAATATAAATTTTCATTTTTTTTAAAAAAAAAACTAATGTTAGGTTAACCAATAAAAAAAAGACTATAAGCAAATTTTAAAATTGTTCTCTTTTTGTATGTGAATAATGATTTTTATTCAACAGGTGCAGATAAAATCCAAATAAAGCAGAATATGCAATTTTAAACAAAAAAAAACATCCTTTGCGAAAAATAGCATAACAGTTGAGTTGCTAAAAAAACAAAAAAAGATGAGGATACTATGACTTATTGTTTACAAAATATTTAAAAAAAAAAAACATTTTCAGAAGCTGTCATAATAATTTATTTATATTATCGTTATTCAAAAAAAGCTAAGAGAAAATTTATAGTTATAGTTATTTAGATTCTTCTTTTTACTTTTTTTTTTGTAAACTTTTCATTTAAATTTTATATAAAAAAAAATAAAACAACAAAGAAGTGCACTTTTGCTCATCATCCAATTGCGAAGAGAAAAAATAATTAGAAATTTTGTACTATAGATTTATAAGTAATAAATAAAATATTATAAAGGTACAATAAATTTGAACTTACAATCTGTTTAACTTTTATTTATGATTTTTTATTGAATATGTATATACTTATGCATTGATGATGATGATGATGTATATACTTATGCAAATAAAACAGATAGAATAGACTTTAAGTACGCCACTGTAGGTCAAGGCCTCTTCAGCAGGCCCTCATTAGAACTAGAGAGGGAGAAAACGATTGCCAGTCAATGAGAATTTGAAATATGTTTTACATTCTTGTTTTGCTATCGAGAAAAGAGTAATTAAAAACCCCATTTACTGACAAATATTAGATGTTTTATTTATGGACTGAGTTTTTAAAAAATAATCAAAAGTCTGTTGAAAAAATATTCTAATTTTTTTCAGTTTATACATACACACATATTCTCACATTCATATTGCTTGTGATTAATACCTCATAAAATAGAAAAAATAAAAAAGTTTTCTCTGAAATTATTAATTTTTTTTTTTTTTAAAAAAGCATCACTTTATAAACAAAGTTTCAGAAAAATACGTGAATACTAAAACAGAAAATGTAAAAATTAATTCTTCAAATTATTTCCAGTTATTACTTTTTTTATATTTTCAAATATTTACTAGTGTTTTGCAATTAGTTTATAATGAATTTTAAAAATAACTTTTAATAAAAGTTATATTTGATAATATAAGTTATCTAAAAACATTAAATTAAATGGAAGAAAACAATAAAAAATAGTTGTAATTAATGTTATGTAATAAAATAAACAGCATAAATTGCATTTAATAAACTTAAAAGAGTCATCTGTTATGTTTTAAAAAAACCTCATTAATCAGTTTGACTTGATTAGTTTGATTTATAGTTATGAAATATAGACTATGAATTTTGAATTTAAACAATTTTTATTGCAATTTAAAATAGTTTTGAACAGCTTAATTAGTTATCACTTATGCTTATAGATGGAGAATATTAATTGTATGTTAATATTACAATCATCCTCTCTGGTAAAAGTTTATAAATAGAACAACATAGATTTTTATAGGGGAGAAGAAACAAAAAAGATTGACAAAATATATTATGAAATTAATATTTAATAATATTATAAATATTTAAAGAAAAAAAACTAAATAAAGATGATGGGTCAATTCTTATATAGACATTAAAATGTAAAATGGATTTTTGATCAAGAACTAATGCAAAAATGCATAGTGAAAACAAAATAAATTTCTAGATCAATAAGAAAAAGAAAAGTTTAAGAATCTTGTGAGGAAGAGTAGTAAAGAGACATTTACCTTACAGTAAACTGCCATTATTTAGAAATATAATAAAAAAAATTGAATTACAAATGTATTTTCTTAGCTTCTTTTTATATTTTCATGCAAAATAAAATTCTTTTCATTTAAGAAAATTTAAATTATACTGTTTAAAGTATGTGATCATTTCTTCAGTATAGTTTAGAAATAGAACTTTTAGCAGAAAAATAATCCATAGATTATTTTATTATGAGTTAAAACTTTTGATAAATATAAACAATATAGATACAATATTATATTTACTTGTGTATGTAAAAAAATAATCACATGGCATTATTGCTTGGGAGTTCATGAGAAATTGGAACATGGCCAGAAGTGACAAAGCTGGGTATGATCTGGGGGACCTTAAGCTCCAAATCTCCTATTTAACACAGCATCAATTAAATAAAATATTTAATAGGGAAATATTGCTTTATATAGCTAGTATAATAACATAAATTATTATTAATCATAATTCTAATATCTGAATCAAAAATAATAGACATAATTCAAACATATGATTACAGAATTTTAATAAAATAAAAATTAGTTATTATAATAAAAATAAATAATTAAGCAATACAATTTCAGGCCAAACTGCTGTAAGCTTGTAAGCCACCTGCTGCTTAATAGTGTGACTTCATGTGAAATATCTAAATTTGTACTATTACTAACAGTTGAATGTGATTGAAAATTTAAATAAAGTTTAATTTTTCTAAAAACATTCAATACTTAATATTAAATGATGAATATAGTCCAATATATAAATACACATATCTAGAATATTTATAAAATATAGATTTTTTTACTTCAAATACTCTTGAGGAAGAAAAAAATCTTAAGATTAATAAACAGTGATGAAATCAATCTTAAGATTAATAAACAGTGATGATAGCATGTGATATTTTCATACAAAATAAAAATAATTAACATGTATTTAAAAATAATATTAGATCACATGATAAGGAAACTCAAAGTAAACAGGTATTGTAAATGAGTAGTAAAATTCATTGAAAGCAAAATGAAGAATTAATTTTCAAAATTAGTATGCAATAGGATTTACATTTATATTAACATAACCACATTATGATTTCAAATCAATTATTTTATTGCCACAACAAAATTCTGAGCTGCATAAAATGTTCTACTTACTCTGACAGTAGGTTATATGCTTATAAAATATGACATAAAAAATCTTAATGTTTATTACTAATGTGAAATATTTGCTATAGGCAAACAAAAATAATTGCGATTTCACTATAAGTGTAATATAATGTTGTGTAGCTAAATAATAAAAGCACAAACCAATTAGAGAAGGATATAATTTGACATGATGAAGATTAAATAATAACACTATTTACAATAAAAAATATGCTTGAAATTTTTTATATTTAAAAGAACAGATTGTTTTTAGGAAACTAAAATTGCTAAAACATAAGAAACTAATTTAGTTATTAAAGAATTAAAAAAATTAAAAGATGAGAGATATTTAATCCATTAATAAAAGAAAGGATAGGTTTTTCATTTTCCTTAATATTACAAAACCCTGTAAAATCTAGAACTAATGCTGAGAGTAAATCCAAATAAAATCAATGCTTATAATGTTAATATAAAGTTGACAGTTATAAACAGTGCTTGTCTTAGTCATGAAAGTGTGTGAAAAATTTGGAAAACTATATTTTTATGAAATAATTTCTTTCAAAAAAGGATTAGCTATAAGAGACAAATTTGACTTAAAACAATGGAAGGATTTGATCTTATATGAGGGCAAATAAACTATACACTCCTTATTATTCATTAAGTATTGGTATGGATGTAATGAAAATTTATATAAGTATAACAATATATCTTTTTAACACTTGAAATAATAAACTTATGGCATAGGTTATATGAATTCTGCCTTATAGATTTAAACATAAGCCAAACTCATATAAAGTTGCAGGAACATAATTAATCTGATATTTACTCATATTTCACACTACTATAATCTGTGATCCATATAAGTGTATAGACAACAAGTGAAAATGGATTCAATTTTCATCTAATATATGACTGACTTTAATAGTAAGAAACATTAAATTTAATATAGCTAGAACTCAAAAGATTAGTACATTACATATTTGTTAGCGCTGTAAAATTTTATCATATATACATAACATATTAGAAACATAAAAATTCATTCATTCATCATCATCTCACTAAGATCTTGTATAAATCTGTAGTTAAACCATAATAATAATGAGTGAATTTCACATGTTAATTTGTAAGATAATATTAATTTTTACTTATCACCTTTATAAATAAACTATCAAATATCATATATGTAATGATAGAAAATTTGAAGCTGATATATGCATAATATTTGGAGAGATAAATCTCTGAAGTACTAGCATAACACGTCAAACTCCCTGTTATCAAAATACATTACATTTAGATTAAAAATTATTCACTTTCATTTTGACATGATTAATTTTTCATATGAGAGCAGATATTGATATGAGAAAATAAATTTTCATTTATACAACTAATGCATTAGAGGTTAATATCTCCAGATATAGGCATGTGTGTATATATTCATGTATCCAAGTTTCTATTTTTATTCATCAATGTTTTAACTTTCTTCATCCTTGCACAAAAATCTTATGTGCTTCTAAAAAATGACATAGTATAAAATTTTTTATAAGTTCAACTCTTGAAATTCTTACATGGAAGGTACTAATGATATTAAATATTAGTTCAATGCTCACTCTTCCCATTTTATCAACACTTATGTTTTACTTAGAAAGTTCAAAAACAAAAAGATTTTATTTCACTAAAGTCATTGTAACAATATCAATGGGTATTTTCATCTTGGAAACATTAGTACACAAGTAGATATGAATTGAAATTTGGATCAAAGTTAATGAAAATAATTCCATATGTTCTGTAAAGAGTCTTTTTTAACAGCTACATATTAATTATTATAAAAATTTTGTTTAAATAAAAATAGCACCAAAGAAGTAGTTGATATGTTTTCACATTCAAAGTAAATCTTATAAACAGAAAAATATATACAAATACAGATTGTTGAACAAATCATAGATTAGTCTGCTTAAAATTAAACAAAAAATAGATCTTATTTCACTATGCTGATAATATATTCAATAGTTATTCTTTAAAAACAATGACTCTTGAGATAAATTTTCAACATTTGTTAAGTACTAAAATTGCCAGTTTTGTCTTTAAATCAATTATGTTGCTGAGATATGGAATTATTTTTAAATATATATTGTTGATTCGTTTAAATTTGGATTAGATTGATAAGATAACCAGAAAAAAGCTGTGAATTCTGATGAGATAACTGGAAAACACTTGATGATGATACAGTAGCTTCCAAACTATTGAAATTTTTTTATTAATATGGACCCATGAAACTAAACCACTGGATCTTATTTATGTTTTTAATGTTCCAATATATAAAAAAGTGGATAAAAACACTAGTAATTATCATGGAATAATATTATTATCCCCTATATTAAATGCACTTCAAAGATTATCTGTATATTATATTCCATAAGTGTGTAAGTAATTAATAATTATTACTTTATACATACTATTAATTTGGTTATGATAATTCATATAGCTGAATCAAAAATGTTTGTGGTCAAGTATAAAAGTATTTAGTCTTATTCACATTATACATTTACTATGTGTTTTTATGGAAAGAAATTTCAATATTGTTGATCAGAAACCCCAGACATTTAAAATGAACATGTTAGTTTTATGACAATAGTCCTTGCAACATCAAAATTTAAATTTAGATTTGATGGTGGAGTTTTAATCTAAATCAGTTAAAATCTACAACATTATCTTCAATATTTTGTCTCATAGATTGGTCTATTTTCTTCAGATTAAGGAATAAACTATGAAATATTTTAATGTACTGAATACTAACTATAAAAAATTGGTTTAGCAATTAGCATTCAAAAAGCTTAGTTATTTTATCACCCAATGATGAAGAAAAGCATTCAGCAATTTTTAGGTTAGATGATTGTTACATTGGGAATCAATATAAATATCTTGTTAACTTTTTAAATAGATGGGTGCTGATGTACAAAAGATATATTACTATAGTAGTAATTATTTCCACAAAATTAATTTTATAATTGAAATATGTTATTCTGACAAATATATTTATGGAATTTAATCATATCTTTTCTATAAATGTAACATTAAAATAATGATAACATTTTATTTGAACATGTATCATAGAACAATATTCAATCATTTTATGAGAACACATTACCAAAAAGTTGTATATATAATATAAATGAAAATAAAAATCTTTAAAAGTATGTTTTATGGTGAGAATGTTTTTTATAGAAAAGGCAAACACAATTTATGGTTTAAAAATCCATTCTGAGAAATTCTACAGCAGTACCATATAAACTTATTTCACTCAGATTTGGCTGAAGATAAAATACAATAGAGAGTTACAACAAAGCAAGTCTTCAAGTAATTTATTAAAAAATAATTGCCATAGAAAACATTAAAACACAAAATCATCAAACATCAAGCAAATTGAATGCCTAAAATATGCAAATGTATATGTGAACATATTTGGGTATGTAAACTGATGTACATAGTCACTATAAAACTTATCTTTAATTTTTTGTTTTGTTCTTTTCTATCTAGAGTTAGAATTTTAAAACTTGAAATTAGACCATGAATAGAGTTATTAGATCATAAATATTTAAATAAATTTAAGATATAAAAATAAACTGTTAATAATAAATAAGTAGTATATGGTGAAGGATTTTGCCTGAAGGTTATGATATGTTGATTTATTAAGTACTATGGACTTTCTGGTTGAATATCTACAGACAACTATTTGGTAATAAATGTCATCAAAAGCTTCTAAATATAATCATTTATCTTTCTGTATTAATGATGTCAATAGGATAGAATATTGGTGTGATTAAATTCCATTCTTTTATTACATTCTCTGCAATTCTTACTCTAATATTATATAAGTACATAAGACAGCAAACTGTTGGAGAAGCAGCCATGAAAATACATTTAGAAGCCTGACATCTCTTCATTTTTATCTTGAATGTGACAGTTTAATAAATAATGAATTATTTTGGATCCAAATTTGGGACACAAGTTTCACTTGAAAAATAATTGTGTATTTGATAGCTTTTTACAAAAGTGAAAATACTTTCTAAAATGACCTATGTCACAAAATCACCATTCCTGGCTAATTTATTATTTAAGCAGTATAAATAATTATATGATCAACAATGATAATGACGGTAAAACAGAAGTCAATAGTAGTAATAATCTTTTTTTTTAAAAAATATAATTACATAAAAAACAAACTTTGATTGATGAAGCATCTTTAAGACTTTAAAGTAGGAAAAATCTCTAGCAACATACTTATAATATCTTTCAGAAAAAGACAATTTAATTAGACAAATGATTTCTTTTGGAAAGAGTAGTTTGCCAAATGAAAACATGCTAAATAGTTGCTGGTTTCATTTCAAAGTCTAATTTGTATCTTTTATTTTAAAATTTCTTGATATACTAATATAAGAAAAATAATATTAAAAATTGTTTTATGAAATTATGTCAGTGCTTAGGTCTAATCTTAGATTCTGAAATTTTAAAAAAAGAAAGTTATTACTTTAATATCATTATTTTTTGGACACTTTAATGCATGGATTGATAATAATTAAACTATGAGTCAAAGTTATTGGAAAAATAATATTGTCTCTGTAAATTTTAATGGGTTGTTAGAATTGGATTTTTTCATAACACCTTGAATTTTTTATCATGAACATATTGTCTAGGTAAAATAAAAATAGATAATCTTGGCTGCATTCATATTTAAAACATCAATGACTTAGGGAATATGTTGTAGTTAAAATACAGAACAAAGAGAGTATGAATGTTTGTAAGTATAAATTGTTGAGCTTATTATTAATTAGCAAGCTCAAAAGTTAAACTGATAAGTGCATTAAAAATAGATTTATCCCAAATGTTCTTTTGAAGCAAGTGCCATTCTTATTAAATTTCATAACTATTAAATACAAAAATTTACAATTTGGTATTTGAATATTCTTAAGATTAGTAAGGCACAAAACTTTTTAACAGTGTGTTTGGATGTAATAATTCCAGTATTGAATTAAATAAAAAAAATTTAAACTGTTTTCTGATACTATCTATATTTAAAAAAATATTTGTCATTCTCTGCTTAGTAAAAGATAAAATGAAGGTGAATTTTCATATTTATTATTGTATCAGGTTTGATCCGTGATGTTTGCATACCGGCCCCTTAGACAGAGAATAACATGCTCGGAGAGTATGTATGTCCAAACAATAGCTATAAAATATATAACTAGCATTACATTTCCAGGACATAACTTCTTCTCGACTGTTGAATTTAACACCATGTTCAAAGCACTTTTTTGTTTTGTATACATGGGCACCAGTTACCTACCCAGAAGTTAAATAATGCACTTTAAACAATGGCCACTAATTCAATGCCTAAGTTATACCCATGACTAGCTCAGCTACTTTATATCAATAGCAAATTATTTCAATTAGTGGTGAAAAAAAATTGACTGACATAATAATGCCTTAAGTTTAAAAGACAGTTTATTTTAATTAACACTAATTATTAAAGTTTAAACTACTTTAGATATTTTTTAATTAACATAAACATTTAAGATACTTATATATAACCACACACACACATTTTAAATATACATGAAAATATAATCTAACAATGTTAAATGACAAAGTATTAAATAGTATGATAAATATTAAATATAAGGTATTCAAACAACATGCACATCAATAGTTCTTTATGTGTCAGATAGAATTTCTTTACTACTGACTCTAGAGGCTTTATGGACAGCAATGACTACCTTGAATTTATAAATGGAAATAAGAAATTTATTAAATACCTAGGTTTTTGGAGTGTGGAGATTTGGATTGTTTGCTTTCTGTGTTTCCAGTGTGTTTCTGAATTGTTTTATTACCAGCTGGCTGGTTTAAAACTTCTGCGGAGGATTCCTGTTGATTGACGATCCTGGTAACTTCTTTTATTAAGATTGAGGATGGTTATTTATTTCATGGCACTATTATTATTAGAACAGTAGATAATCAGGCAGCTTTAACTTATTGGGCAGCTGTTACTTCATCTCAGACAGAGTACTGATATTTGGACAAGGTTTGCAGTTCATCACATGTTTTGATGAAGCTATTAACACTGCATGACTGATTGATGAATTGAACTCATAGATTGACTGATAAAAACTAAAACTGAACTGTTTCTCAAATGCAACTGACTGTCCGATAAAAAATTGACTATTTATAGATAAGACGTGTTATCCATTTTGATATCCTCCAGCTATATCTGTTGTCAAAGTTCTTTCCTTGTTTTAATTGCATTCCTTTGAGATAAGCTTTTAATCCTGCTATTGGAGATATCAATTAGCAACCATCCAGATGTGTTGTTTTTACATTTTTGATTAGTAGCCATCACTGTGTTTTTAAATATAATTTTCCTTTATTTCATTTTAACACGCATGTATTTATGCAATGTTTATAATTGCACATACATATTTTATTAACAAGCATTCATCATTCATGCACATGTATATTTATTAACAATCATTCATTATTTAGTTTTTAAGATGACCTTTTTTCTTTACTTAAATAAAAAGAGATTTATATTTTTAAACTTTAAGTTATATTTCAACTAATAATAATAAACTCTTTATTTCTTTTTATAAAACTTTTAGTTTGACTTTTCTAAAGCAAACCCCTTCCCCTCTTTTAATTAATTAACTGTAACTTTTATTTCAAAAACTAATTGACTTTTAAATTTACATTTAAGAAAACAAACTGCAATAAAACTCAAACTTTTAAATACTATTCTTTTTTAATGAAAGATTTTTGTTTTAATAATTTTTAGATAAAATTATTATGTGCCAACACAATGTTAGTACATTATAGAGTTCAATGACAATTATACAAATGAATGATGGATTAAAACCACAAAAAAGATAACTTTTTTGGTTGACTATCAATAATATATGGATCTAAATCTAATATCATGATTCTATTAAATCTGTAGATGGTACAGTTTTGTAGAATGATGCTAATACTTTGAACAGATGATGTGGTTATTCTGATCATTGTCTAGATAATTATATAAATTTAATAAAGATATTCATCATGACTAATTTGTAATATTAAGATCTATGGCTAGAAAGTTTTACAATATGGAGGTGATAACTCCAAAACTATTGGAATTATATCTGTAGTGCTGTGTCATCTTATCTTAAGAATGGATCCATTATTTCACTTTATAAAAATGAAGGGATATAATAGGATTACTTCAATATGGTTCTCTTAAATGTTTTATGTCAAAATAGTTTACTAGAAACTATTTTATTATATAATTTACAAAATTACTGTCTCATGTTAAAAGTATAAATTCATCTTTCATTTTTTTTATCCGATATGCATGTGACAAAAAAAAACATGTCTTTAATTGACATTTTTAAAGGTAAAAAAATCAACATATTTTAAATAATTATAGTGTATTAATTTATTAAATTACTTATCTTTTGTCTTCACATCTATTAATACATTTCATTTTTTGAATATAAATATCCGTGCATTTTCTCTTTTATTTCAACACATTTAGTTTAAATAAACCAAGCAAATGTATATTTAAATAAATATTTATACTTCTACATTTTTTAAAGTACATTTTTAATTTTAATTTTTTAATTTTAGAACATATGAAAAAGTAAAAATAGTGACATATCTAAGATAATTCTTGTTTTATATGTAGTAAGTCAATTTATAGCTACATTCTAATAACAAAAGGGGGGGGGGACATTTTAAATTATGACACTGTAATTACCGCAAATTATTTTTAAAAAGCAAAATACTTTTCTGTTAGCTTAGATCAACTTTTTACTTTTAATTCATTAGCTCTTACAGATTTTAATAACTTAATTTTGTTTATCACAGATAATATTTATATTCGTAATTTATCGGATATTATAAAAATATGAATAGCATATGTACTTATTAATGGTACTGTTCATATATAATATATGTATACAAAGACATTTTAGTATTTTTGAATATGTATGTAGTCTTACATAAACAATTTTAACATAAAAAACTAATACTTATCAAATTTTTATTTCATAATTCAATATAATTGAATATCTTTGAATTTTAATTGTATATCGCATGGAAATATAATATTACTTTTCATTAAAGAAGTATAGTTAATAACTTGGGAGACCATTTTGCATTATGGTTCTTATAAGTCTATAATAATTATAATGAAAGATTGTGCACTTATCCATGGCTTTCTGTAATAATGGACAGGATTTTGTTTTTGTGAGCAAGTGGAATCAATTCTAGTGACAACAGTTCTGAATTTGTTACCTGCATAAGGTATTATTTTTAATGATTCACTTTTACCTTGATAACTTTTTTAAAACTATTTATACCTGACAGTTTAGAGCAGTGTTTCACAAAGTGGGTGGTACCACCATCCAGTGGGCAGTGAAGAATTCTAGGTGTGTGGGGGGAGGGATAATGGGTTCAGAAACATTTGGGAGGTGTTCAGGTAATCTAGCCTTTTCTCTAGATGCACTGATCATAAGCTTTAACTCACTCTCAAACCACTAATTTTTACATTATTTTGCTGATTTTATGATAATTTTATAAATTGTTTATGTACAAGAATATATATATAAAAAAGGGGGATAGTCCCCCTATTATTATATATATACAAGAATATATATATAAAAAAGGGGGATAGTCAGAGTAATTGTAAATGTTTTACACATTTTTGATGATTGTTTCCCTCTATTAACAAGTTAAAAGGAATGCAGGTTATTATTGTATAGCTAATTTTAAATTTTACTAATAGATAAAAATGGTCATCCTGTGTATTATATTTTTTGTTTAAAAAATAAAGTAATTTAAGGTCAATATCAGCTGAGGGAATCTAAAAATTTGTCATATCTCAGATTTGTTTTTTTTTTTGTTTTGTTTTGAATCTTTTGTAAAGATGGAAAAAGCTATTTCCATTGTACTAAAATTAGAAACTATATGTAATATAAAACTCCTTGAGAAATTAAGAGTCTGAGTGGAAAATGAAAGAAGTGACAAATAAAAAGATGTAAAAAACTATATCAATTGTGTTATGATCAATTATCCAAGAAATTGGAGATACTGGCTGTAATAGTTAAAGAGGGTACTCAATTTGTATTGCTATAGGTGTACTATAAAAGGTTTTCAGCAGGTGATGGGGGGTGTCTTCTGAGTTTATTGTTTTCCTTGCTATGTTTTGTCTACTGGGCGGTTAATGATTTGGTGAACTAAGATAAATATTTTAGTTGTAAAGCAGTGGAGAACTTTATGAAAGAAGACAGATCTGAGCCTAGATTCAAATTATATTCTGTCCAGAATTGTGTGATTGACTTTTAATTGGCTGCTGTCATTATTATAAAGATTTCTAGAGAAAGCTAAGAAATATAAAAATGCTAAACTTTATCATTAAAATGTTAATGAAGCAAACTCCCAAAGTTAGTGCATCATCCAGACTCCTATGCTACTGTCATGTAGCCACAGATGCTATCTGATGATGATGATCACTTTAATGCCTACATTTTTCTGTGAAGAAGGTAAGCCCTCACTTCCTTGTCATCACAGTTTATAGCACAATTAAAAGTTACTAGGTCTGGAGATTGATTAATGGAAAGAAACCAAAAAGAAGTTGGATGGTATAATTTTTTTTTATTATCACTATGTCTTGTTGCTATAAATTTTATTGTATTTTTTATGATTTGTATATATTTTTTGTTTTTCTATAAATTATTATTTGATTTTCCTACTTTAAAATAGTTCTACCAAATTAATTTCTGGAATGCTTGTGTGTATGTCGAGGTGTAAATATAAATATATTTGTTTGTTGTTGTTTGCTTTTAACATACTGCTCTATTTGAGAAAAGAGAAGCTTACTTTGTGTAAAATTATTATTATTATTATTATTATTATTATTATTATTATTATTATTATTATTATTATTATTATTATTATTATTATTATTATTATGATGATGATGATGATGATGTTTCAAAAGGCCTTTATTGTCTCAAAAGAATACAGTAATGGTTACATAGATTATGTGCTACAAGTTTTCCAGTTACAACCAGGTTACAATTGTTATTACAATAATCAAGATAACGTCTTTATAATATATTGTCTTAATTGAATGTTACAGATTTGTTCACTATAAAAATAAAGTGTTCAGAATATTATAGACAGTTGCATTTCAATAGTTATTAGGTGCACAGATGTTACTGAAGCTATTACTGGATAGGGATTGGCTCTGTTCTTTTGCTTTATTTCCTGTTTTATTATTTATTTATTTTTGTTTTTCCCTTGTTGGTACTCCATATTACTTAGTCATTATTTCCTTGATTATGTTACAACCTTGCTCTGTGTTTATTATCATTATTATTATTATTATTATTATTATTATTATTATTATTATTATTATTATTATTATTATTATTTATTATTATTTTTATTATTTTTATTATTATTATTATTATTATTATTATTATTATTATTATTATTATTATTATTATTATTGTAATCTCTGTATGTGATTATTAAAAATTTATTGATATGTTGATTTGTTTTTTCTTTTTGTTGTTGTTGACAGTGGTATTTTCTTTTTGAAAGTGTTTTTTTATTCTCAAAAGTGGCACATAAGAGTGAGGTTTAGGTGCAACCTTTCAAAAATATAATCTAAAACTCTGTGGTACCAATTGGCAGGTATTAGAATTTTGGATAGAGAAAAATCAAAAAATATAATCGATTTTTGGTTTGATTTCACTCATTTAAACTTAAATTTAATAACTTTAATTTTTTTTCTTCTTGTTATTGATATTGAGTTTATGTTGATGTCTTATTCTGATGTGTGGCATTGACATCATATTATATCTTGTGCGCATTGTGAGAATTATGGTTTAGGCATCATCCAGTACAGTAACATTAGTTGCTATTTACATCAAAAATATCAAACAGATTGAATGCAAAAAAACTGTTATACTGGGGAGGGGTTCAAAATTTATGATTTGTAATGTGGGAATTGGCAGTGATCTGAAAAAGTTTGAGAATCTATGTTTTAGAGTTTGATTACAAAGCAGGATGATAATACCTAATCAGATCATTATTTCCTCCTTTAGCCACCTCATCCAAAATTTTATGCATAAAAAATAAATAACTATTAAAAGTTAAACAATTTTTTCTTACTGTGAAATATATATCTATATAGCTAAACTAATCAACAAAATAATTCAATTACTCCAAATTCAAAATTCAACAAGACTAGCAAAAAAAAAATAACACAACCAATGGGTTTCCTACCAAAGCAAATTCATTAAAGTGCAAAGATATTAGTTACACTTCCCACAATTCTCAATTACACTCCATATGCCTTTAGTATCATATTTTTAAAGGATATATTATATATCCATGGAAAGTCCTAAACAATACTATTATGTTTAAGGTTGTCTTCTTTGGCAGAAATGAATTTTAAAGAAGAATTAAATAATCTTTATTATTAAAAATTTAAGAAACTGAAGCAATTAACTTATTTACAAATTCTTTTCATATTAAAAGTGTAGGAGGTGTGATTAGGAATTGTGGGAAATGTAATTATTATACATTTGTTGATGTGGTTTGTATTCATTTGCACTTGAGAAATTCATTTTGACAATAAATCTATTGTTTACATTAAAGAATGTTCTAATTTTTTGGCTAGTCTTGTTTAATGTTGAATTTGGAGTAATTGATTATAGGAATGAAAAATATTGGTTAGTAGATTAACCATATCCATGATCTGTAATTCAAATCTAAGGTGTATCTTGTAACTGAAGGATTGTGATTAAGGCTTATATTGGTAGGATAATGCTTAAGGCTCAAAAATTAAAAAACAAATAGGTAAAATGATTTTTTTTCCAAGCATGTCATTTAAAACATTGTTGTCATTGTCCATTTATCTTTTGATGTTTGAGTCTAATAAACATGAATAATCACTGAATATCAGATGGTAGTGATTTTGAGTGATCACCCCCATAGTTTTTAGATTTTGCTTTCATCGGTGAGGCTTAGGATTTAAAGTTGTATGTAATGCAATAATGCATTTAGCAGCCACCATTAACTCCATTTTACTGCTATATAACCATTCAGATTCCAAATCTTAAGTTGTTTTAAATTTTAGGATTTTATAATGATTAGTAAAATTGACTTAAAGTAGTTGCTAGATACATAATTACATCATTCAGTTTTGAATCCGAAGACTTATTGATAAAGATAAAATTTAGAAACTCTTTTGAAGACATGGATTTAAAAGACATTACCATCTGATAATAAATACATATTCAAGCTTACTTCACTAGAATGGAAAAGTTCTCTTGTATTATCATATATTGTGTAAGCTCAAAAATTAAATAATACTTTTTTTTTAAACATTTGTAAAAAAAAAATTGGACTTAAGGTGATCATTCAATTTTTAAACCATTTTTTATGGAATATGATTGTTATTAAAAAAAAGAAAAATGAAAAAAATGATCCAATGATATTATGTAAATAGTGATGTTTTTCATTTCAGACTATTAATAATTCTCCAAATGGCATCTAATAGGTGATTGTACTTTTCAAAATTGTATATGCAATACTTGATTTACAAAATGTAGAATTATTTAAAATTAAAATCTTATTTTTTTTTTTAATATATGTAGATATTAGCATTTATCATTTTATTTTTAGTATATTATTTATCTTAAGATTGTTTTCATTACATTAAACTTTCATATTGTTTGATCACAGCTTAATTTCAATAGAAAACTGTCTGTATATTTTACTACAATTTTATTTTCTATATATAATGCTTTGCAAAAGTCACATTAATAAAATAATTAAAATATTTTACTAAATCTTAAAAATGTAAACAAATACAAAATTTGAAAATATTGTATGCATTTACATATTAGCATTGTGTTTGCATATTACGATATCATATTTATAGTTTATTTTTCAGGATTTGTATATTTTAAATTCATAATGAATTATTTTATAAAAAAAATAACATGTTTGTTAATAAATAATATGTTGCACTAAAACATTTTTCGTAATAAATTATTACTAATAAATTTATAGTAAATGATTTCTGAGGTGCAATTGATTAGCAGTTGGATGAGCTGAAAGAAATATTATGGAGTGTTTAACTCAGACTATAAAATAAATAGAAAGGTAGTGAGTTTCAAATAGGAGTGCTAACTACAACTAATCAATAAACACTAGCTAAACAAGTGTATGTTAAGTTGTTGCTTGCTAAAGAATAAATACTGTTGCCTATACAAATACCTTTTTTGTTTCTTCTCTGCACTCTTTCTATATTTTTTTCATTTTATTTATTTTATTGTCTTCAGTCACATAAATTGTTATATAATTTGATTGTAAGAAAGCTCTCATATTATCCCTGATCATTTTTCTGCACTAACCGTGACAATGGGATGTTATATTTGTTCAATAATATTTTCATCCTTAATTATGTACACATTATTTCTGATTGCAATATGTTTTGTTTTTTTCATAAATTTTTGGAATTGAAATAATTATGACAGAAACAAATTTGGAAGTATTGGGATACTTAATGAAATTTTTTGTATATCTAAAAATATCAGGTTTTATACAAATGGTTGGGTTATTATGTCTGGCAGATGGTTCAGAAAAATAGAAACAATAGTTGTAAAATTAGTAATGGTAATAATGCTAAAGCAGGAAATAGGGTAAATGGTATATTAAATATTTTATTTTTATTTAAATATAAGTATGCAAATTGCATACTCATTGTTTGGTGTTAATTTCTCAAAAGCAAACACTTAATCTGTTAAGATTAAGGATTAATATGTCATATTTTAGTAAAACTCATATTTAAAGTAGATATTTAACTGAATTTGATCAAGACATTTGACTCAATAAATTGAAAACTTTTACGCAAATGTTTAAAATCACTATAATAGGACATGACGGAAGTGCTATTATTGCTCATAGAAAATCTAAAGGCATTTGAAAAGCAGACTGAAATTAATCAGAAATATATACTATTTCTAATTTTGGATTTCACTTTAATGATAGCTATCTTTGGAAAAAGTATAGATGGCTTCTAAATCATATCTAAAAATTTTATTTTGAACTGGTTAAAAACAAAAATATAAACTTTATATTATTGGCTTTTATATTTGTAATATACTCATGACTTTTATATTTTCCAATTCAAAAGAATGTTCTATATGTTTTAATATTTTGAATACAATCTATAAAGTCTTTAATTTAGTAATTAAAGTCCCAAAATCTCAAGTGTTTTTTTTATTACAACTGATCAAAAAATAATAATATTTTGCTTGAATGGTTATTAGTGTGAGAATGTAAATTACTTTAAACACTTTGCTATCTATTTAGGTCAAAAAAAAAAATAGATTATATGACAAGAGAGATTCCAATCCTCTGTTGTTGCCATTGACAAGTTTAAAAACAAATTCATTATTTTTATATAATTATTCCAATTAAATTTGTATATATATATATATATATATATATATATATATATATATATATATATATATATATATATATATATATATATATATATATATATATATATATATATATAATGTTTACAGAAAACTGGGGTTTAATATATGAGAGCCCACAGTTGCAATGTTCCACAATTGGATATTCTTTTGTAGCAGTATGAAAAAAGAGGTTCCACAAATTGGGTGACATTTGTGATACTACCACCATTTTTGGGGGTTAAACTTGGGGTGATGGAAAATCATTATTATACCCAGTTCAAAATAAATATAAAATTAACTATCCATATTTAATATAAAATATACAATAATAAGCATGAGAAATCACTCTAAGAGATCAGCAGCCAACTATCTTAAATAAATGCATAATTAACTCTAAGTTCACCAGCATTATAAATAAAGTAATAATCATCCATCATCATGAATGATCAACAATAAAATAAATCAGCAGTCAATCTGGTGACTGGATTTGAAATGGGTCTACTGCCATTTAACTATTTAGCCATTTCAAGCTTGTTGCAATTATTTAAATATTAATTGGGATGTATAAACTTAAATGCTAATCCATAGAATATATAACCATAAAAACAATAATGCTGGGATATTGAAACATGCTAGCTATCATCAATGCTCTGGCCACTTAATACAATTAGTGTACTGGCCAACTATAAATTTAATTCTGATAAACACTAAACTAAATAAAAGTGTAATGTGTGGACTTAAAAAGAATAGACTATTCATGCCAACCCAGGATTAATATCAACTGAATGCCCATAAACACTAATATACACCTCTTTTCTATATAGCTGTTATCCACAAATCTAGCTCAGGAAGCAAGAACTCTATAATTTATTAATGTGAACAAAAGAGAAATAAATAAAGTAGCTTATTATAATTAACCATAAGTAAATCATAGCCTTTTGCTATGTATAAATAAATAATTTTATTGGGAACATCAAAAATAAATGAATTCTAGAATACAAGTTGTCAGACATACTACAATTCTTGAAACAGGAATTCAATAGAATAAAAAAACTAAGATTAAAAAGATATTTTTAGTTTTAAAAAAACAATTATTTAATTTCTAATTAATTAATAACAAAAAATGACATGATAGTAAGTAATTTCAAACATTCACTTCATCAAAAAAATATAGTTTGATAAAATTATATTAACTAATCAGTTTATTTTAGTCATGGATTAATTTTAAATTTATTAAACTGTTTTTTTTTAAATAGTTAAGATTCTTCTTTCTATTTTTACAATATTTTCAAAATCAAAAAAACAATCTTTTGTTCAATTTCTTTAAAATATTTAAGAATTAATTGACAACATGGCTTAGCAAGAAAAAAAATTAAACTTTACAACAATTTTTTTTCTTTGTAAAAACTATTTCTTCATTTGTAATAGAAATTTGACTGGGTTTTAGAAAAAAATGTCTAACAATTTAAAATATTTTAATTTAATAAAGTATTTACTATTATCAATTCTTATACAACACAAACATCAAATTATTATCACTTTTATAAAACAAAAAAAAAAGTTTTTTTTTTTTTTATTAAAAAAAAAAAAAAAGATTCTTGTTTCTGGAGACCTTTTTAATTGCAATTTTCAGCTTTTTCCAAGAGTGTTTCTCCTTGAAGGTTTCTAAGCATGGGCCTAGTTAAATTTGTTTTTTTATGAGTTTGTAGCAATTCCAAGTAAATGAAAAATAGCAAATTTTGTCCATTTGGTTCTCTCCTCCTGAATTTCCAGGTGAAACAGATTTAGACAGAGACTCATGCTCCTGTTTAAAGGCAAGATTGCTAAAACAGTAGGGTTATCTGTCCTACACTTTCTTCCAGTGAAGATAGGTCACATGAAGAAAGATGATTTCTAGCTTTTAGCTAAATTTAGCACATGGTTTTCATTGTACTAATACTTTGGTAAAGACTTATGATTTTTTTACTTTAACAGCTGGATTAAGCTTTGGTTGCTTTCTCTTCAACAGCCAAGTTAAGAATATTTTACTTTTTACTAGACACTAGGGTCTTCTCATTTATTGACCACTTTCCCCTTATATTTTTTATAGAAAAATATTGCCCACAATTCAATCACAATCTACTTCTTACATGTTAATTTTCACAACAACCAATTAAATAAATTTCCAAAGGTATGATTGTTCAGTTATCTGCCTCTTTAATCAAAGACATTGAAAAATAACTCCAAAATTTGCAAAAGTATTAAAATCTTGTCTTTTCTTCTTTTTTTTAAAAAAAAAAATTCTTAAGCATAAAATTTAATCTCTTAAAAAAGATTAAAATTAACATCAATTAAATAAGGCACAAAAATAAAGAAAAAGAATTTGTTTCTTTTCTTAAAGTAAAACAACTAATTAATTATAAATACAACAAGAAAAGAGAGTCAAAAAACTTGTTTACATTCTTTCACAATTCTCTTTATCCCCTTTATAATCATTAATAACTTATTAAAATAATTCCCATATTAAAATCATATTACTAATAACAAGTAAATATTTAATAATTCTCACATTATTATCTGTGGACTTAAAAATACTGAGTTAAATTAAGACCCTTTAAAAATAGGTCTAAGAAAATTAAATATAATTTTCCCCCATTAATGAAATAATCCTTTAATTAAAACAGAGGAATATACTGCCAACTATCTAATTTTTATTATCTTTTTCTTTTAGTGCAGCTGTGTAGCCAACTAGTTATATTACACTGGTCTTATATAAGAAATGAAATTGAGTTGAACCTCTTTCTTAATATTTTAATTTGTTTCAGCCAATTTCATTTCACTACAACAAAAAAAAAATTTGCTAGTCACACTTTGCTGTATCTTAACATTTACAAAAACTTACAAGCTGAGATATACTTTTTTAATTAAGTCATATTAGCCTATTTGATCACAGGTAATGTCTATTTACTTGCTCTATTGTTAGTTATACTTTGTTGTACTTTAACATTTACACAGATTTACAAGCTAAGATATAATTTTTATTTAAGCCATTTAAATCCAATTGGTCAGTGGTAAGAGTCTCATTTATTTGATATATTGTTAGACACACTTTGTTATACTTTAACATTTATATAGACTTTCATGCTGAGATATATTTTTTTTAATTAAGCCATGTTAAGCTATTTTCTTACTGACAACGATCTCATTTATTTGACCTATTCTTATTTCTGGAGATGGTATGACCATTGGACTAATATATGCATGCCTGACTCCAGCACCATGATTGACAGACAAGAATACAAGTTTGCAATGCAACATGAGCACCATAAAAGCTATCTCAGTTTAAGCACTTCACAACTTACTGCCCGGAGATCACATTCAGAAAAAAATGACAAAGGAATGTTTATTGACATGGAATACCTTGATCATCCACACCCATGACACAATTATGTACATAGTAGGCCATTCAGTATTCTACTGATGGAAATTCCATCTTCTCTGAGTGGCTTGTAGGAAAATGTTTACATATTAGATAGATGCAATGCAAAGATAAAACATTGAGCATCATGAACACACTGAATACCAATGTCTATAAGAATATCAGCATCCACCATATGCACTAAAGGGAAAGCTACAAGGCTTTCTAATAGTTACCTCCAATTTGTGCAAAATATCTTCTTTTCTCAGTTTCTGTTTTGCTTTTTCTTGTTTCACTGGTCAGAAGTATAACTGCACCCTGCTTTGGGATACTGAGGATCATTATCAGTTTTCTGATAATAACTCTGTGTTATAAGGTGATCTACTCCTTGTTTAGTCTAATTTTAGTGTTTTTGTCAGGGGATGATGAATCATATTCCTAAAGAGTATTTCCTTGGAAAAGGTTTGATTCACTTCTGAATCTTCTAATTAATTGGGTTCTGGCAAGAATATTAATATTACCATCTGATCTTCTCAACTTCACCTTCCATAGTGGCACTTCATTACTTCCATTCTGATATTATGGTGGTGTCTTGATTTTTTGCTTTCCATATTGGTTAGCATTCATCTGTAGATTATTTTCTCTTCTATATGTTGATTTAGTTGGAGGTTTAAATCCCCCTTCATTTTCTGTGTATATAGGTTTGCTGCTGTTGAATGCATTTAAAAGTTCAGCCACCTTCTCAATTGTATGTCGGTTTGTGCCAATTAACATTCTTTAAATATGTCTTGGGAAACTGTGTCAATATTCATATCTGTAATTCTGAGAGACCATCTGCAGTGAGTGCTCTCAATTTTATTTGCTTTTTAAAAAATGAAGTGTTTGGCTTACCAGGAACCTGTTCCTGGTAATCCTCACTCCAGTAGCCCTTCATGATTACTTGCTTTAACTCAATATCATTATGAGGATGGATGAATAGCAAATCCCACCATGCCTGGGATGCATCTTGATGATGTCTACAAGCTGTCACTAGCTTTATCTAATCAGTCATGGCATTAATGCTAAAATATCTTTTCAGACTGTTGACAAATTCAATGGTTGCTTCACTAGAATTTCTGAAAAATCCTTATTTTAAGGAACTGATTTATAATTCCATGCCTTTGGTTGTATATTGACTATCTATCTTTACTTCCTCTATTTTTGTATTTTCAATTTTTTCTTTTCTTAATAAAGATATAGCTGTTTTTTGGTTTGACTATCTTGTTTATGAGCATTCTCCAACTGTTTTACACTTTCTCTAATTCTATCAACCTCTTTGATCT
The DNA here is from genome assembly GCA_028023455.1 of Epiperipatus broadwayi. NCBI lineage: Eukaryota > Metazoa > Onychophora > Udeonychophora > Euonychophora > Peripatidae > Epiperipatus > Epiperipatus broadwayi. The sequence continues at coordinate 3,175,923 of JAQFVV010006289.1, forward strand.
GCAGGATTTAATTTGATTAGTCAGATCCTCAATATGCTATTAGACTCATTCCAGGCTTCAATGACTTTCATTACTCACAGCCTCCTGAACTTGGCAAATTTTAGTTTCTATTACTTCTTGTATCTGTTTTAGTATCATATTTTGAACCTTTCTGTTTGTCTCATTTCATTCATAACTTCTTTTTTAATTTGTTTGATTCAGTCTGATATTTCCATAGCCATCTTTTTACTGTTTCTAGCTTATCTACTTTTAATTCTTTCAACATTTTTTCAGTTATTTTTATATTTTCTGCTCCTCCTTGTTGATTTATTTTATTACCTTCCCCTCTTTATTATTATCTTCTCTTTGTTGATCTCTCTTTTTACTGTCTTCTTTAAACATTTCTAATAATTGGGATAACATGGAAGCCTCCTATATTCTGTGAGATTGGTGATAATCTTTTTTTGGATTATGTTCTTCCAACTTTGTCACTTTTTCTCTTGTTATCATAGATGTTTCTATTATATATCTTTATTCTTCAAGAAAAACTGTTAAGTTGTATTTTTACATAGGAAATACTAATTTGAACTTTTAAAGATATCTCATAAAACAAGCTTAACATCACCTCTACTTCCATGCAACTATATTTCACCTTATCTAACACTACTACTATATTATTATTACCCCTAATCTGCACCTCCTTCAACATTATTGTCTCAATACTGGTTTATTTCATTAATTTATTTCTCATTTTTTATTCTCCAATTCTATCCTGTTCATGTATATCTGACTGATTTCCAGTTTTTTATAGTTCTTATTATGAGCATATATGCATGTACAAACACAAGTTCATTTCATGAATTATTTATCAAAACCTTTCTTAGAAATTTGGTAAATATCTGTCAGTAAAAGAATGCATATCAGCCTGCAATTCTGAGATAGATACAGAATCTTGTACTGGACTATAAGTATACAATGCAGCATAAACATGCAAAATTCTCTCTATACAGTAATGCCACTCAGTGCAATCCATAGTAATCAATGGATGCAAGAAGGTTTGTGAATAAAATCTCTATCTAGTGCCTAATCATTCAATATCATCAGACTAGTTTCTATCTTGTGGAGATATTGAACAAATAAGCACTATATAGGGATTTATGCACAAAACCTTCTTGCATTCATTGCTGTTTTAACAGCTTGAATAAGCATAAAAAATGGTGATCATGTGACCCAAAGGTCTATCTCAATTTAGACATATAAGCTACTACAACTCTTGATATAAAATGAAAATGCAAAAAATCTTTGCAAAGCCCTGCTCTTCTCTTTTCTGAATCTCAGAGGTTGGAAAATATAAACTATAACTTGCTCCCTTCTTGGAGGCTTAGAGGCTGGGAATCATGGAAGGATTATATTAACTAGATTATGATAAACAATATAGAAATCTGAAAATCTGAAAGAGATTTGGAGTAATCCCTGAGAAAGAATACTCCTTGGAGTTGCCTGAAAACATGTATCCTCAAACCAATAACAAAATTGTCCATGCATTAACAAAACTGAAAATGCAGCTAAACAAACTTGAACAATCAAACATCCAATTCAATCTCCAAAATCATGTTATGATTTTCAGTTTGACTGAAAATGTGACCTTAAATAAACTTTAATATTTCTATTTTGTAAATTTATAATTATATTATACCAATCAACCTCTATACTATTGTCACATATTTCACAGTAATTTTTAAAATAAATTATGCACAAAATGCATATTTTCTTTCTTCCACAGATGTGGTTATTTAATTCAAGTTGAGAGGCAGTTTGTAATGATGGTCATGAGTATGTGACCATCATTGAGAACAGTTAAGTGGCCATTTATGATGATGACCACCAGTACATTACCATCATCAGCCCTCAGTTGGGTCAGAATTTATAACAGTAATAGAAAACTGGGGATTTAATACATAAGAATCTGCAGTTACAATGTCCCACAAATGGGTATTTATTTGTAATAGTATGAAAATAGAGACTCCATGAATTGGGTTGATATTTGTAATGCTACATCCATTTTTGGGGTTGAACCTGGGTAATGGAAAATGATCATCAATCCACTTCAAAGTAAATATAAAATTAACTTTGGAATTTAATAGACGAACAATATTAATGTGTTTTGTGGGGCCTATCAAAATCAAAAGAAAGTGATTTACTTAATCCGTACATGTATGCGTATGCTATAACATTCAATGAAACACAAGTTGTAAATAACGGGGGGTGGGTTAACTAAATGAATTTTAATATTTTCTTTTGTTGTGTAATAAATTGTTTTGCATTAAAATATCTTGTGGAATATTTTTCTTTCGCTTTGTATTTATATTATGTCAATCAAATTCATAGTTAGGGGCTAAAAATGTCATAATTAAAAATAAAACGTATGCTCTACCTTGAATAACCAGCTTATAGAACTTTAGTATAGGGTAGCGAGCGCACTCCTCCGAAATTAGACGAGAACTTCATTCTGCGCTGGGAAAACTAATCGATAAGATTGGATTTTTAAATCGATTCAGTCATCAAATATACAAGTGATTACGGATATTAACCCACTTCCAGTTAAAGACAGTAGTGTCGGAATCCCTACTTCCCGTCCATGGTCTATTGACCACCACTCCCTGAGATGAGCTAGGCTAATGAACACCACCCCTTTTTCTTAATTACCGCAAAAGGTAAAGCAACTGCAAATATTTATTGAGTCGCTATCGGGGTTATTCTGCATTAATAAAGTCCCGCGGTGTAATTCTTGTTTGCTCATCGCAAATAGGTTTGGCGCTTGGAAGCAAACACGCTATCCATAAATATGCCCCGGGAATCATGCAGAGACAAAATGAATTCATATATCTATAAGGTTAAATCTTAAGTTAACTAGAGCCAATCCTATGAATTTATTAATACGACCCTTCAGCGGGCGAAGCGGTTCGTTACAACTGGACGCCGCAACTGTGGGGCCTCTGGAGAGCGAGGGGGAATAGGAAGATAGTAGAAGGTTCAAATAAAAGAGGGCGCAATGACCAGTGGATTTGACACGAAGTCGGGATATTGAGAAAAACTCCGATACTTTCACGCATTTTATAAGGTTAAAAAAAAAAAAAAAAAAAAACGGCGAATGATTTAGTAAAAAAAATTTTTTTTTTCCCAGCGTAGATTTTTTTTTTATTATTGTAAAAATTTTTTTTTTGTTAAAAAGAAGGAGAAAGGGAAAAGACGAATGGAATATAGACATGTTAGAGCAATAACACTGAGCCGTATTAATATGCTGGAAATGGATATATATATAGTCGCGTACGTTATCTGAGTTATTAATAAAAACTATTGCTGACCCTAAGGGTTTTCGGAGGTCTAAATAGAGACATACAAACTATACGCGAACTCGTGCGCAATTATAAAAATTTTTTTTCTCTCTTGGTTGGAGGTGCGATAATAAAAGAATGGGAAATGCGATGTAACAGTACATGGAAGTGTAGCACTATAGAGTAAAAGGGCAGAAAGCGACAGCACTGGATGGGGGGCGAGGTAATCAAAGCCAGTCAAGTGAAGAGAGATTGATAAACAGCAATGGAGAATAGCATAAGTAATGAGGCAATTAGGGTTCAGAGATTTTCCGGGAAGATGTGGGAATCCCCTGGGGAACATATCCGAAGTTTAAAAAGATACTTCTGCAGGTACCCCGCGGAGGAAGAGGACAAAGTGATCATTGCAGCAAGCCACCTACAGGAACATGCCCAAAGGTGGTGGGAGGCATTGAGTGAACAACCGGGAGCCTTTAAGGGATACGAAAGAGCTCTCAAACAAGCTTTTTGGAACATAGAAATCCAAGAATATATATTCAACGAAATAAGTAGACAGAGATTTGGGGAGCCACACGATGAATATACATACTTCTTCAGGCGACAAGTGGCTCGATTGCGAGAGTTGGAGATGCTAAAACTGTCAGAAAGTCAGATCGTGGGCATAGTGTGTAGGAATGTGCCACCCGACGTGGCCGCAACAGCCAGGACCGCCAAAGGGGGGCTAGCTCGGGACGTGGACTGGGCACTTGAACAAATAGTGTGCAGCCAGTGGCGAAGAGAGATGGAAGAGAAGGAACATAAGAGCGTGGAAGATAGATGGGTGGGAAATCTGGTTTGTGATGATGAAGACAGAGCCCCCAACTACGCTAACCAAGCATGCCCTAAAGTGGAAGCACGCATTGCAGAAACTCAAGTAGAGGTGGTCATTGACTCAGGAAGTCAAGTTTCAGTATTATCAGAAAGGATATACTGGCAGATGGTAGAGAAGCAACCAGACATCAAGACACTACCCATAAAAGCTATACAAGTTAGGATGGCCAACAACAAAAGAGCGAAAATAGAACCCAGACAAGTCTGGGTGGATCTACAGATTGGTGAGGAAGTGATTCCACATGTGTTTCTGGTCATGAAAGGGTTAATACATGAGGTATTAGTGGGGGTGGACTTCCTTCATAAAAACCAATGTACGCTGGATTTTCGCAGAGGGGAATTCAGATGTAAAGGGACACCCATCAAATTCATCACAACCAACTGGTGTGGATCTATAGGGATCAAGGAGGTAGACGAAGTAGAGGGAATAATGGAAGAAAAAATTAAAGAGATTAGGATAGTTGGCGAAGACAAAGCGAGGGCTTTTGGGCAAATACTAAAAAAATATAGGGAAGTGTTTTCAGAGGTGCCTGGAACGATACAGGGATTTGAGCAGACAATCAAACTTAGGGAGAACCAGCCATTTCAGGCACGATCATACCCGGTCCCCTACCAATACCGAGAGGAGGTCCAAAGACAAATAGAGCAAATGATGGATTGGGGCGTCATTTCCAAATGCTCATCCCCATTTTGCAACCCATTGGTGGTGGTGAAAAAGAAGAACGGTGCGATTAGAATATGTCTTGACGCGCGGCAGCTGAATCGGGCAACGATTCCCGACTGTACCATTCCTCCACCCATGCATGAATTATTGGGAAGATTCAAGGGAAAAAAGGTATTCTCAACGTTTGACCTTACCGCCAGCTATTGGCAGATTCAACTTCGCCCAGAGGACAGGCAGTACACCGCCTTTCGGTACGATGGGTATTCATACCAATTCAACAGGATGCCATTCGGTCTCATAAACAGCGGAGCGGGTTTGCTACGGTGCCTTGACCAGACATTGTCGGAAGAGACGAAGAGAGTCGCCACGATGTATATCGATGACGTCGTGATAGCGTCAAGTAGTGTGGAAGAACACGAGAAGGAGGTCGAAATGTTCCTCAAGGAGTGTAAAGACAAGGGCATTAGGGTCAATTTGGGAAAGAGTAACCTAGTCAAAGAAGAAGTGACATTTTTGGGGCATTTGGTGGGCCATCAAGGACTAAAACCCCATCCGGACAAAATATCTGCCATCAGAGACTTTCCTATACCTAGGTCCAGAAAACAGATTCGTTCTTTCCTGGGCCTGTGTAATTTCTACCATCGGTTCCACGAACGGATGGCCGAACATGCCGAGCCTCTAGTGCATTTGCTAAGAAAAGATATCCCGTGGAAATGGGCTGATGAGCAAAGGAAAGCATTTGAGGACATAAAAGCAGAATTTGCCAAACAGGTCATGCTGGCATTCCCGGATTTTACCAAGCCGTTTATACTCCAGACTGATAGTAGTGGGTACGGTCTGGGTGCGACTCTATCCCAAACGCAAGAGGGGGAGAAAATGGGAGTCTTATATTTTATAAGCCGGTTGTTAAAAGGGCCAGAGCTAAACTATTCTGCTACCGAGAAGGAGGCATTAGCCATTGTCTGGGCCTTCCAGAAATTCCGCCCACTCCTGCTGGGGTCGGAGGTAGCAGTGGTGACAGATCACAAAAGTTTAGAATTTATCAATCATAGCTATCTTACCAATAGTCGACTAATCCGGTGGAGTTTACTCCTCCAAGAGTACAACTATACCGTTCATCATTGTAAGGGGGTGGATAATATCGTAGCCGATATTCTCAGTCGGAACCCGGTGGGGCACCAAGCGGAACATATGAGGGCAGAAAATGCATGCATCGCCAGTATGGACCTACAAACGAGCAAGGAGATAGAGGAAAAATTGGCATAGTTAGGTGAATGGCAACATCAAGATAAGGACTTGGGACCACTGATCCGAAGATTAGAGGGGGTATGGACCCTCAGCTGGCAAGGAAACACCGCATATGTCATGGAATCCTTCAATCCCTAACGTGTGGAGAAACAAAGAACTGGAAGCCCAGTGTGCCAGGTCAGTTGAGAAATGAATTAGTAGCCTATGTTCACCAGATATATGGGCATTACGGGGCCTTAAAGACGGAACACCTGATTCGGAAATGGTTTTATTGGCCTGGAATCCACACCTCGGTGAAGGCCATAGTAGGGGAATGTAAAAGTTGCCAGAGAACCAAGCCAACAAACCGGGCATACGCAGCAAACCTAGTGCCTATCATCCCAACAGGTCCTCGTGAAATAATAGCCGTTGATTTTTACGGACCATTACCCGCGTTCAAAAGGAAAAAGTATCTTATTGTGGCGTATGACTTGTTCTCGAAACACGTGGCAGCATACCCCATCGCCCAGGCAAACACCAAGTTCGCAATTAGGATGCTTGAAACCAATTATTTCAACGAAGTAGGAAAACCTCGGGTACTCCTATCGGATCACGGAACTCCATTCACATCTAATGAATGGCGCAGATGGATACAGAGTCAAGGGATCAAACATTGCCTGACCTCGATTCGTAACCCCCAGTCCAATCCTTGTGAAAGAGTGATGAGGGAACTGGGGCGTCTATTCCGCACATATACCGGGGACAACCATCGTGGATGGGTCAAGCTCACCCCTCAAGTAATTAATTTCATAAACTGGTCCGTAAACGAGTCAACAGGTTTGGCACCCTTCCGGCTTCATTTCGGATGCCACATACCTTGCCTTATTAAGACAGCCCTTCCCGGAATGGAAGAGGGCCCGGTAGATATGGAAGATGACCAAAGCAGGGCACGGCAGACCATGCAAAAGATGGGGCAACGGAGAAAGAACAGGCAAAGGAATCGCCCCTATTTATTTAAAGTGGGAGATCGGGTCATGGTGCGGACCCAACCTATAAGCGAAGCAAGCAAAAACATATGCAAGAAATTCTGCAACTTGTACGAGGGACCTTTTTCAATTGTTAAATGTCAAGGAAACAATGCTTTCTGGGTAGATACGGGGTCGGGAATTAAAGGCTCATATAATGCTCGAGCGCTGAAACCCGCACGAAGCCAAAGATCTCCAGCCGATGAGGAATCCCTGAGGAATCCGGCAGCGGTACCCGCCGGCAGAGAGAGAGAGTACAAGAGAAGTAAGAGCCTGTCAAACCCATAGCGCGTGTTTGAAGGCTTCCGAACGGGGGGGCATTGTAACAAGGTGCGGACTGAGGAGAGCAATGGTCCGCCTAAAGTTACAAGAGAAATGGGTATATATATATTACTAATTCTGTTAGCTAATAAAGTTACTAATAATTGGAAATATTAATATTTAATGGTGATGGAAATATTTCAATATTAACCGTATATTATTCATATATTTAGTTAGAGGTAGTTGTTAGACTATAAAAGAAAGAAAGAAAAAAAAAATAAACATCGTAGAACTCGTGTTTTGTTGGGGTGTTTGTGGCATGCGAATGTATATATGTGCGTGATTAGTGTATTTCGAGTGGATAGCAAATTGGAACAAAACGAGATCCGTCTGGAATGCGAATGTATTTTGATGCGATGGCGACCGCAATGACGCAGTCATGGTCTATTCGGATGACGCAACCAGGGAATTTCGCCGGAGGGGATCACGAAAATGGAGGAGAAAGGACGAGAAGAAAAAGGATATAAAAGAAAATAGAGAGGGGATAAGAGTCTTCTTGCACGGGTCCAGAAAGTAATCAGAATAAAAGTGTATCATGCATCGAGTGGGGTAAAAACCTCAACTTGACAGGCGATGAAGGCCTGCCCCACAGTCCAGACGGTGCTGCAAGGAATAAAATCAAAGAACGCCGAATTCCGGTCATCGACGGCAAAGAATAGTGATCGCTACGGAGAAATGAACCACGAGGTCATCCAGCTATAGAGCCTGTATCATCGTAACCCATGCTTTTGGAATATTGAGGTAACGTGAACTTTATCAATTGCCTATTGAATTGCTATTACCACACAATCCGAGTGTTAAACGGATTGTGTCATCCATTGGAACAATTTAATTTTCTATTATTGAAACCTATTTTAATAAAACGTACCAACTACAAAGTCCGTGGAGGCAGTTTAATAGACGAACAATATTAATGTGTTTTGTGGGGCCTATCAAAATCAAAAGAAAGTGATTTACTTAATCCGTACATGTATGCGTATGCTATAACATTCAATGAAACACGAGTTGTAAATAACGGGGGTGGGTCAACTAAATGAATTTTAATATTTTCTTTTGTTGTGTAATAAATTGTTTTGCATTAAAAATATCTTGTGGAATATTTTTCTTTCGCTTTGTATTTATATTATGTCAATCAAATTCATAGTTAGGGGCTAAAAATGTCATAATTAAAAATAAAACGTATGCTCTACCTTGAATAACCAGCTTATAGAACTTTAGTATAGGGTAGCGAGCGCACTCCTCCGAAATTAGACGAGAACTTCATTCTGCGCTGGGAAAACTAATCGATAAGATTGGATTTTTAAATCGATTCAGTCATCAAATATACAAGTGATTACGGATATTAAACCACTTCCAGTTAAAGACAGTAGTGTCGGAATCCCTACTTCCCGTCCACGGTCTATTGACCACCACTCCCTGAGATGAGCTAGGCTAATGAACACCACCCCTTTTTCTTAATTACCGCAAAAGGTAAAGCAACTGCAAATATTTATTGAGTCGCTATCGGGGTTTATTCTGCATTAATAAAGTCCCGCGGTGTAATTCTTGTTTGCTCATCGCAAATAGGTTTGGCGCTTGGAAGCAAACACGCTATCCATAAATATGCCCGGGAATCATGCAGAGACAAAATGAATTCATATATCTATAAGGTTAAATCTTAAGTTAACTAGAGCCAATCCTATGAATTTATTAATATGACCCTTCAGCGGGCGAAGCGGTTCGGTACAATACAAATAATTCATTTTTTTCTTATAGTCGTAATTAGCAGATTAATAGAGACAGCTTTTATAAAGATGAATTAGTTTAATTTGCATGTTGGTAGAGAATAACTTTCTGCCTAAATTCCAAAATGGATATACTTTTGAATTTGATCAAGGAATAACTATTTGATTTTTGTGGTACTGCAATTGCACTGTAATAGAGCCTACAAAGGCCTCACTTATGACTACTATATAGCATTCATTTAGTGTCAAAAACTTTAACAAAATGTATATTGATTGATATTAATTCCCAAAAAAATAGCTAGATGTCAGTATCATCCAGAAAATGGAAAACAAAAGTCAAAGGAAGCAAAATTTTTAAGGCAAGCATATTCTTATCATTGTACTCAAAAGTGATTGTGTCTCACAAGACTTGTTTTTAAAATCTTAAAATTAAAAACAAACTTATATACAGTTTATTTACTTACTTATTTGTGTAAAATTAAATTAAAAATTTGCTGTTTTTTTTTTTTTTTTTTGGTAATTTGCATGCTTTTCACATTAAGATTTTATTTGAACATATACTTTTACCCTGGACAATAAACTCAATTGATTCCCCCAAATTATAAACAAAATATCCCATAAAAATAAGCAATTATAATGAATTTCTATGGGGAAGAAATTAATTTATCTATAAAAACCCCATTAAAAAAATAAAGTTTAATTTTAAAAAAATGTTAATTAATGAGCAAACATTTTACTAAGCATATTATTATTTTTTTAAAAAGTTTTAATTTGTGGAAAATACAGTTTAGTAGCTATAATTTAATATATATATATTTCATTCACAGTCTGCCATTTTGTTATTTATTTAGCCAGAAAATATTTCTAGAATTATAGTTTGTTATATGTAAATAAGGCATTTAAAAAAATAAGTAATTCACCAAAATATTTTAATTTTTAAAAAAATTAACACAATATATATTTTAAAAATTATTTTTACTGCACTTTATGTTTTATTATCTAAGAGTTAATTTTTGTAATATCTAACCAATAAAGCTATTTTTTTTACAGTGGTGTTAATTTTTTTTAAAGCAACAGTTCCCAGATTAATTTTTTTTTATAGAAATGCATTTGAAATTAACTAAAAATTAGATAAAGAAATGCAATGTACAATTGATTGCAGTAGTTTCAATTATATAAAGAATTAATTATTTTTTGCTGATACTATATTTTTTATAATCACAATAAAAGTGCTATTGTTTTGAATATGTCAGAAACAAATTATGAAATTATTGATTTAAAATTGAGCAAATAAATGCTACTTTAAACTTATGTTTAACACCCTCTGATAATATAAAGTTGATTATTAGCTGCATAATGCACAAAATCATTTTTTCTGAAATTAACTTACACAGACTATATTTTATAATTATGATGATTGTATTTTGCTACAGGCAAAACAATATTCATAAGAATTTTAATTCATAAAATTGATTATATAAATAAACTTGGCTAATATACAGATTTTAAAATTTAATATTAATACATTTTGTTTTTGTATGGTAATCAAAGTATGTTTTTGATTATTAATTGTGCTGCATGAAATGACACTTTTTTGCTTATATAATTATTTTTTAATGAACTCATTTTATGATGATAGTGATGATGTTGATTATTGTTGTTGTTGTTGTTGTTTATAGAGGTTTGCTAGTAAGGAGTGTTAATTATTGTTATGAGATTACTAATTAGAATATCACTGTAAATTTTCTCAAGTTTTTATTTCATTATAAATATTTAATTATTTTTACATGTAAAATGTTAAGCAGTAATTTAAATAGTTTTTGGATTTCTTTTATTAGGCAAAACAATGCTTTGATTAAATGTTGCTTTAAAAATATCAACAAATATCTAAGAGTATTCTTAATATTCCTTTTTTCTGACTGGGGTGAATTTAGTGCCAACTAAAAATATTTGAGTGAGCCAGTTTATTTTTTTCTATTATATATTAAGCATTATGTATGTCAACCTTTTTATATTATAAAGATAAAAAGATGCAATGATAAAGTGGATTGTTCAAATAAATTTCAATGCATTGGCTATAAAACACATGATAGTAATATGACATAAATTTTGAAAATAGTGAAATAAGATTATGCATACATTCTATTTATATTTAATAAGAATCATGTATTAACATCAGTCAGCCATTAACAATTTTATCCCAGATTAAATATGATTTTTTTTAGATAAATAGAAATGTTTCTAACCTGATTAACACATAAAATGCTTTGGCTAAAGGAAATTAGTTTTAAATTGAAGACAAAGTACAAAACTAATGTCTTAAAAACTATCACTAATCAGATAAGTAGCATCTATTTCTCTGCATTTGTGGTAATATAATAAAAAGCTTTAGATTAAGTACCCCAGATTATATTACTTTACCATATCTATACATATATTGTGATATGCACAATCACCATTTATCAACTTTCTATAGTCTACATATAATATCAATAAAGAGAACAATTAGAAATTCTATGTTTAATAAATATATTTGAATTTTCTGTGAATATAGAATGAGTAAATGATTTATTTATTAAAATTAAAAATAAAACATTTTTATCTCATGTTCAATAATAACAATGGACTTTATTAAGGTTGAAAGAAAAAAAATTTCATACTTCATGAGCTAACTCTAAAAGATTATGTCATTGTTGTTACCAGGGAATGGAAAAAAACTCATCAAAAAAAAATAAAAAAAACATTCTTTTTTTGTCAAAACTTTTGTTTTATTTTGCCTAGTTTCATCAACAGTCTATGGATTTGTGTTAAAAATTATAATGTACTGTGAGTAAATATTTTGTGGAAGGGAAAGAACATAAACTCTCCTCAGTTAATACCTGCATGCAAAAATAAAATGAATAACAATAAATGCTATGGCCATCGAACCATTGGATTTGCCATAGATTGCAATGTTTATAAAATGAATAGTTGGATAGCAATTAATAACTACAATGTCTATTGAATCCTGTGTCTTTATTTGTCATCATAGAAATGTTAAAATGACATTGTAGAAGAATGAACCATAATTCAAACATTAAATGTTGAACTTGGTAATAACTTCCAAGAAATAAATCTTTTCCAAAATTATCTAATCAAATAACTTTTATGTATCTTTAATAATCAAAGAAATAAAAATAAGATATCATATATATATCTATCTATCCAATTTTCTTTTTTTAATAATTTAAATTATTAATGCAGTCCATTTTTTTTATTCAGTATACATCTAACTAATAAATCAAGTAAATAAGACTTAAATTGATCTTTGATGTAAACTTTAGAAAACAAATCAAAATTAAAATATAACTAATATTTAACAATTAGATTAAAAGTATAAAATGACCATTATAATGAAAGCATTACTTGATTTAAAGAATAGGAGATATTTAAAATATATATATATATATATATATATATATATATATATATATATGTATATATATATATAATATAAGAATTTTTATATCATGTGAAAGATTATGTATTTAGATTAAAAGTATAAAATGACCATTATAATGAAAGCATTACTTGATTTAAAGAATAGGAGATATTTAAAATATATATATGTATATATATATATAATATAAGAATTTTTATATCATGTGAAAGATTATGTATTTAACCATTTTGTGACCATGCATATTAATGAACTTTACGTATAGATTGTATCTAGAAATCGCAATATAGCAGAGATGGATTATAAGTGTACAATAAATTATGTTACATTGCAAATGTTAAAATTAATGTGTTTTATTTATCTTAACCAGTTCAATGAATTGATATTTATCTTAATAAGCTTATATTTTATTATTAATTTAGGCATCATTTGATTTACCTATTACACAAATTATTTTATTTCTAAAATATTTAGTCATATATTTCATACTATACACTCATTAGAAAATAAACCTTTTATTTATTGAATTTTGGCACCTTATAAATTCATGAATCTATTATAATATAAGTTTAGGTTATTATAAATCTATTTGAGGATCAGATTATTCATCTGTTGATGGATACCCCAAGTATCCATCAATATGGTTCACTACATTTTGGCTTGCCCAATTAAGTAGGGTATTTGGAAGAAACTGCTTTTCATTTCCAATTATTATCCATTACATTTTTGGCACCCAAATCTGTGGGGTATTTGTGGGTCAGGAAGCTTTTTGTCCAGCTATTGTCCATTAAAATATATATATATATATATATATATATATATATATATATAGTGACCTTCTGGTTTGGCACCAGAAATAATATTTATAATTGGGTACTATTATATCAGTAACATCTGATATTATATTACTTTAAAAAAAAATGAAATAACGCGAAATTTAAAAAAATTTTTTTATTTATGATTTAAAACTATAATTAGAAGTATTTATAGGTGCAATTTAAAATTTATTAGATGTTTAGTGGCTTACTTTAGGGTATAATTAATGATAGGATAGGGGGGTGGTTTGTTATAAACATAGTCAGTTCAGTTTGAGTTGGTGCTAATTTGTTTTGTTTTTTTACAAATAAATAAATAGTTAGAGTTGTTTTGAGTGATTCTCTAGTTCATTTGCTTTACACATTTTAATTTATAGAATAAACAGGGAAGTATGTTTCACTCATCATCATTAAAATAGCCATTTAGTCATATCAGTTTAGTGTCTAGAGTGCATTGTTAGTAAATATTCATGTATGTCAATATCATTATTCAACTTCATTTTTTATCCATATGTTTCATTAAATCATTAGATATCACATTTCATACCCAATTATTTAATTTCATAAATAATAGTATTTAAAACCAGCTTAACTACATTTTAAGTGAATTAATTGAGCACTGAACTAATGAATTATTAAACAATAATTATAATATAAAATATTTTATTTATTAAAACAATTGATATTAGTTTCTATTCTGTTGTTTTAAAAGTACAGAATATTTTATTCTTAATTCAATTTAATAATTTTTTTTATTTATTTAAAAGACAGAATGATTTTTTCCCCACTTTTTTTTTTTTTTTTACAAAAGTTTCTTGCATAAATTAAGTCATGTTTTCTGTCTGTTGATCTTTGAACTTTCAGATCTTGAAATATTGGATGAGAAAAATTGGGAGGTAATCTTTTAAAAAAATCTATAAAAATGATTGCCACACTCCACAGTTCACACTCCACTCCTACCTTTTGACCATCTGTCTACTAGACCAGCTACAACTTCAAACTGCTAAAAGATCTTCCAATATCGTTTCAATTTTAAATAAAGTTTAATGGTATAATTTTTTTCTTCCAAAGTTCAAGCTGAAAATAACATATTTTATTGTTGCAAAAATATGTGTACTTAAACTACACTAAAAGATACATTGGTCTTATTCTGGCTGTCTATTTAAATTCTCCAACCATTGCATGTAAGTGTTATGTTATATTATTCAAGTTAAATTATTACTATTTAAGAAAATGGGAATGCATGATAGGATTATAAATTTATTTTGTTTAAATTTAAACTTATTGGGAAAGAGGAGAAGAATGTTTGTTTATTTTCTACAATTCAGTTTCTTAAGTTTTAATCATATTATGAATGGAATAATTGCAATGTGCATCGTTTATATGTGGAAAAAGTGTGAACTTTTATTGAACATTTCCAGAACTCTATTTAATAAGTTTCATGCTATTTATAAAAGAAAAATTAAAAATATACATAATAATTGTGTGATTTTATCATCATATTTATTGGAACAGTGGCATAATTATTTCTACTTTTACCTATTGAAGGAAATACAAGATTAAATGTGCAAATGAGTGGACTATTGATATTTACATGTTTCCTAAAAATTAATAAGAGAAATAAATTATAAAATGGATAAATTTATATGTCTTCACTTCATTAAATGCATTTTAAATTCTAGGAATGAAATATAAAATATTACTTTATACGTCGTCGTAAAATGTGCATTGCCTAATTAATAAGTTTCCTAATACATAGCGTCAACAGTAATTCATAGCTAACAGCTAGAACATTGAATCTGTTATTCTAAATTAAAAGTAACATTGTTTCATTTTTCCTGCAGGAATGTGCCATTTTGTGTCAATATTTATCTTTGTGCATTACAATTATTATCCTTATTATTCATTTGGAGACACATAAAGGAAAGTCGTGTAAAAACTATTAATAAACTTTTCGTTTCAATTAAAAAGAAAGAAGAAAAAGAACTTTATTATTATTTAATAGTATTTTAGATAGTTAGTGCTAATTTAAGAAATGTTTATTATATATATATTCTTCAAGAACGTCTCATGAATAGTATAATGAAAGAATAAATTATGCTGGTAATTTTTTATTATTGTTATTATTTTAATACAAGTTTGGTCGTGTGTTGGTACCACACATGCATGATAAAAAAATGGAAGAGTCTATTTATAGTTTGAAAGGGGTAAAATATAATTATTTTAAAAGAGTTCCATTGTATAAAATCTTACCGTATATATATATTTTAGATTAGAAAATCAGTATTTTAATAATTATTTCATCGATAACATAAAGCTTTATTATTTATCTAGGTCTAAAATATTTATTTTAGATTTCGGCTAATGTAAATGCACTATATAAAAAAATATTTTGACTTACTTGCCAATAAATTATTGCTTTATTTTCCAACCATTATTAGTAGGATACTAAGTTTTAAATAGTGTATTATCAGATATGAAATATTCTTTATTGCTTTATCAATTAATAATTGATATTTTGACAGTAGTTCTCTGCTACTAGATTTGAATAGTCTGTGTGTTATTGTGCTTGTATATGTGTGTCTATTACTGAACTTAACTATAATCATATATTAATTGCAATTAAAAATGATATATAACAATCGTTTTCGGAGGAAGTGGATGGTTAATAGTTTGGAAGGATTAGAGATGTATTTAAGTGTGAATTATTGTTCTTATTATGTTTGAATGGAAAAGTATTTTTGTGGCTATATGCAATGTTTTATAGTATTTGTAGGATGGAGTAAGCTCTCCCCTTTAGTGATTTGAATATTTAAACATGGGTAGATTGCCTAGTGTGGTAGGTATGGGATCAAGTAATCTCTTATTTTCTGAGTATTGAAATGTTTTGATAGGAGTAGATGGAATCCTCCAGTTGTAATATTATTTATGGGATCGAGTTATCCCTTATTTTCTGAGTATTGAAATGTTTTGATAGGAGTAGATGGAATCCTCCAGTTGTGATAGTATTTATGGGATCGAGTCATCCCTTATTTTCTGTGTATTGAAATGTTTTTGATAGGAGTAGATGGAATCCTCCAGTTTTGATGATATTTATTATGAATTAAAGTATCTGAAGTTGAGTATATTATCTTCCTGATTATTTGGTGAAGAGATGTATTCCCACCAGTTTATTTAGTCTCAGAAGTAGACTTGGAGGTTATTGTGATGATATTTATCTGATTTGAATTGTAAAATCTTTTATCCCCATGTAGTTATGAATGTTTTTCCAGCTTATACTATAGCCAAGTGCCATATAATTTATTGATAAAAAGAAGAATAAAGGCAGAATAGATTTTCTTACAAAACAGCTGTAATAAAGTTAGTAACTAAAGCTTCATTGACCATTGCCTTCATCCGTATTATGATCATATTGTAACTTCATAAGCAAACCGATTAGATTGTTTAGAATTAATTATTTATTCTTTGACACACAGCATAATACAGACCCATGTGTAAAGTGTTATTTTGAAAGAGGGAAAATCCATTATTAATGTATAATTTTAATTATCATTTTCAAACATTGTATAGTGATCATTTCAGTTTCATCTCATTAATTTTTATCATTCAGTCATCATTTGATTAAGTAAGCAAGCAAAGATAAAAGACAGTTAATGAATAGCATTATTTATTTCTATTTTAAAAAATAAAACCATAGTTATTTAATAGAATATTTTATTTCAATGTTGCAAAGGCAAATATATTTAATTACTGGAATTATTTAGTTCATTATTGCAAGATATAATTTGGTAAGAATATGTTTAGTTAATGGAGCTATTAATTTTATTTTGCAAAACCTATTTTTGATATTATTCTTGGGTTTCAAACCCTTTTACTTTAGTTATAGTTACTGTGCATTTGAAGTAAAATGCAAAATTTTAATTTTACTTTATAGAGTAATGAAGATATTTAATCCATGTTTTGTTTGTCATAGTTTTATTAAGTGAATTAATAATTAAGTGCTATAGGGCAAAATGTTGAATAACAAGGTAAATTTTATAGTTGATTACTAAAAGCATAAGATCATATTTCTTCACATGTACAGGTTTATCAGAAGTAACTGATAATTAAAACCATTTGTTTTATAGTAAATATGTGGATTTTGTTTTGGGTTCATTATTTAATAAGAACATAAGGTGTTTCACAAATCTATCAGTATGTTTTGATAGATATAATGTATTAGATGTGAAATTTAAGAAATCATCTTATGTTATTGATTTATGAAAATTGTAACTAGTGATGCTAAGTGCATTCAAAATTTGTACTCATACCAATGAGACAAGATTAAATGTTTGATTAACTTTTTTTTTTATTTTGTTAATAAATATTTTACTATTTAAAATTGAATTTAGAAGTCTTCTCTGACATTCATTCATTGTTTCATATTTCCACACATGTTCACACATTTATTTTCTTTAATGTAACATAATTGTATTTTCATTTAATTATGATAAACATCCAGATATGATGATATTGATTTCCTTGATCCAAACACTGTATGAGATGCCAATTATCTACTGATTGTCTTAAAAGGTTTTATTATTTAGTAATTGTTTAGATGATGAATTGAAATCAAAATGTGCCCGATTTCTTTCATTATCTAACTGCCATTATTTAGCTAAGGTATTGCTTGGTTTATATTATTGTTTTCATAATATTAAATAATAAAATTATTGAGAGATAGGGATTTTAGATTAAGCCTTACCATATAACAGATTCCCTGAGATCTTTAATATTTAATTCAGATCAAATAATAAATTCAGTTAATTAGATTAGATTAGTGTTTAATTAAAAATTTAGTAATGATAGGTTTAGTTTAGGTTCAGATCCAGTTAGTTATACATTACAGTTTCTAAAATATTATATTTTAGTTATTTGTGTGATTTTCTAATATGGTAGAGGTTGTTCAGTGCATATGGATGATGGAAGAAGGTGAAATATAGGTGATAATTAGTTAATTTTAGCTGGTAGAATTTTACCAATTTAATTTTGTTTAGCATAGAACTTGATAGATGTTTTATTCCTATTATTTATATATTTCTCCCACATCTAATGTACATTGTACATCTCATACACCTCTGTATCCCTCAACTGAGTTAGTTTAAGGTGAAACTTTAATTAAGAGCCTCATGAGTAAATTTAGGATAAAGTTAGATTGATCGTTTATTCTATGATCCATAGAATTGGCACCCCCAAGTAATTGTTAGTGTTGGTGATCGGTGGTGAGGGGTTACATATATATATATATATATATATATATATATATATATATATATATATATATATATATATATATATATATATGCAATTCAATTTTTATAAATATTTATTTCTCTAAGAAGATATTTGCAGGCAGACTGTATAGATTAAAAATATTACCAATATCTAGCATTTAACAAGATTGTTATAACTTCTACTATCATCATACTTTATAAAAATATAATTTCAAGTGACCAACTGTATTGCATAGAATAGTCAATTCTTTATAAGGCATTAAATTCAACTTTGTGTTAACTTCATAAACATAATTGATAATTAAGGTATAATGCATTTAAATGCATACATAATCTCACTGTATCTATTAAACTTGGTTGCAAGTTATCATACCTGAAGCTAGCAAACCCTATAAATGCATTTAACATATATACATATGCCTAAAATGCAATTTACATTTTAAAATGTAGACCAAGACATGAGCAACAATTATTAACAACAACAAAAAAAAAAAACAATTATAGAAAAAAAAAAAAGAAACCAGTACAGAATTATAACAACGGAAGCAACTATATGACTGAAGGAATGCAAACTGAAAATATAAAGATGAAAAAAGAAAATCAATTTTATGAGTTTCTATTATTTTTTAAACGATATTTATCTGTAGCTGAGAATGGCGAGTCTGTGGAACAAGGACCTACTATTTTTTTGAATTATGCAAAATATTAATAAATTGAATTAAAAAAAAAAAAAATTCTAATTAAATCCATGTTTTTTCTTTCTGAATTTACGTTTCCTTATTTTTTCAAGTTCAGTAATTGTTTTAATATTATTGCATTTTTATTTTAAAATTAGACTCTACGATTCTACAAGATATAAATATTAATTCAAATGTAAGTCTCGTTTATGATATTCATAATCCCAATCTTTCTACAGAAAAATAATTTTCATTTAATAGCGAATTTTTTTATATTGCCATAATATGATTAAATTCAAATTCCTATTTAAAATTTCAGCAAGTGTAAAAGACGTTTGCAATTATTGCTTTATTAAATTTAAAAATAGATATGAAGCTAAACTAATTTGCTATATATAATTTAATGCGCAAAATCGGGATGATAATTTATTTTACTAGAACTCTAGAAAAAGTAATGGAAAAATTAATCTATTAGAAGCTCTTGAATACTGAAGATATGTCTACAGAGAAATTACAACGTAATTTCTAAATATTTTTTCAATTAATTTCAGTGGATTACTTTATTTTCACAATGGAAAGTAATGGAGGGATACGTGTGCAGAAGCAATTTTAAAAATTAAATATGTGTTATTAAGTTTTGAAAAAAAAACCTTGTCGAAATTATACATACGCTGTGTATTTTTCATTTTAATAATGAAAGAGCTTATTTACGTTTCGAAGGTAAACTGCTAAGTTTTATTAAAAAATAGCAAATAAAAGCAACGTTAATGGCGAGTATCTGATATCATATGGTTAAAATATCTTATTAGTTAGAAAATAAATCCACCACAACCATAATGATAGGATAGAAAATCAGTTAAATGTATAAAAGATCATATGATTAGAGGATGGAGCTTAATGCTACAACATTATGTCAATGCAGATTTGTTTTAATCATTTTGAATTTTTTTTTGTGGCATGAAATATTCATCCATTTTTTGTCATTTGAAAATCAATAGATTACTCACTATTTAATAATCATGAGAAAATGAGGTGTCAAATATTTGGTTTACCTAAGATTACAATTTGCTCATTATTACTGTGATGAATATAGAAAATAAAAAAAAAAAAAACTTTCAATCATTATCCCTCAGCTATTGGATAACTCAAAAAATAATGCCTTCTTTACTTATCCTATTTCAGAGCTATTGATATTTAAGTGTTTATATATATATATATATATATATATATATATATATATATATATATATATATATATATATATATATATATATATATATATATAAATGGGGGATAAATGTATATAGGGTTCAAAGTAATTAAAAGTGGAATAAAGAGTAACTAGATCAAACTGTATTAACTAAATAAGGTAAATTACAGATGTATTGTTTAACAGATCGAATTATAGGATTATCAAAAGAATTAATAGCCAAATGAATCTGTTTTGCACACATGGAAAAAAGTGTATTAATACTCCAGAAAAGAAGAGATGAGAGTGGCACTTCAAACATGGGAGCATAAAAGAGCTGAAAAAATAACTTTCATCTTTTTCCTGCAGCTATTCCTAAGTGCTGCTCCTTTTCAAACTGTGATCCCAGGTTCTTGGCACCTTTAGGTAAATCCGACCAACTAGGGTAGAAGCAGACCATACTGGTCATAGTATAATTTTTAAACACCCAAAGCGGCTTTATGAAGGGTTGTATTTTCGCCACCCAGTCAAGGTACTGTGTTTTTA